>CM023452.1:177951073-178396051 GCA_013339765.2 Haemaphysalis longicornis | reverse complement strand
AACCACAGTTTATTTACCTCCTCTTCCTCCATCTGCAGATATACCTTTCAAGATGGACTGATTAATGATCATCCTCGCGTAAACCAGGAAGAGCAGGTGACATGGCACGGTGCCAATTGGAGAGAAGAGGAGAGAGAGAGAGAGAGAGGGGGGGAAAGGCTCCAGTGAGATGATGGCCACTCGGCGATGGGGATTCTGCCCAGCGATGGGGATTCTGCAATGCAACGACAGCCAGCATCGCTGGACCATCACTTCATTGGTGACCAATATGCAACGCTCTCGTAATGGCAAAAGTAATTTTTAAAGGAAGGTACGTGGCAAGTGGCGTTGTTACTTTTACATTTGTTCCTCACAGGAGTAGGGTTCACCAAAGGGAGCCATGCCTTTGGGCATACAGGGAGCTGACGCCACAGGAGGAAAACGCCATCGTGCTTTCAGGCTGTTCATGCATTCCTTGTGTGCATATGCCAGATATCCCAAAACACCTCGACAGCATTTAAATGGCAAATGAACTAAAATGGCTGCCGCAAACTGATGGAATTACCAGGTAGAGGCCACAGGTTTCAGGGGACACGCGAGTAAGACAAAAATGCATCTTATTCAATTCTTTGTTTTGACATGCTTTACCATCATACAATGTTTTACTTCCGCACAGAAAGAAATGTCAAAAAGGAACAAGAAAGTTGTAATAGAACATGTCTGAATGACTCACGACAGCTAAAAAGAAAATGCCACATTCAATAGAATTTAAGCCATCTAATATGGCATTCAGAGCATTACGACAATACATGAGTATTTGTAAAAAAATTTTCCTGAGCAAACCACATCATTGTTAGTGCTCAAATTATGCACGAAAGTAGAATTTTGCAGCCTATCTTGCTTAACACCAAGAATGGCGACTGAACTTTCGTGCTCATTGCCAAAACAAATAAAAACGGTCTTCATCTATGGGAAAGCCAGTGACCATTTTGGATTGTATAACACCGTGGAACAGTGGCGCCCCCTGGAAACAAAACACGCAATACTACTATCCACATATGGCCCATAAACATTGGACATATCGGCACTGGACCAATGAACAAGTCAGTGTTTACCACATTCCCACCCTTTTTCCTGCCTTCAAAACGCTCTTTTCAGGGTGTGAACACCTGCGTGCACATCACCTATCTATCGCCTATCTGGCTGCAGCTTCCTTTGTTCTCCAAACAAGTGCTCCTTCCTCCCCCAAGATTCACGTGTCACGCTTTTTTGTGTCTGCACTGTATTTCCACTCCAGTCTGCATGGGGCTTGTAGTAAACACGGGCTTGTGGCTTGGCCGTCTTTACTACGGCTGTTCCTGTGGGTCGGTCTCCCCTGCCTTCACCCACTGTTCTGAGCAAACAAGGCAGTTGTGTCGGGCCGAATGAATAACCCATTGTGTTCATAGGTGACAAGAATTCTTCCAGCTCGATCGGGGTACCGGATATACAGATCTACAATAGGTTAAAAAATATACATATATTTGAAAAATTCCTTCATAAATCATTCTCGCACCCTTTTTAAGGGTACGTGCTCCTGTAAACAACTTTTTTTTAAATGATGTAGTTAGGAGGCTGAAATTTTCACAGGTTGCAAGGACTGAGCCACTCTTGTCATATATGCAATCAGATTTCAAATAGCTGCTACGGATGAAACTTCACGCAGCATGACGTGCAGAAAAATGGCTTTTTTGTGCAAACTATTTTTATATTAAACATCTTTACTGAAAGTTTTACAATAGCCTAGGTGTTTTCTTACGACTTCCAGAGTGCCCAAATCTACCTAAAAAAAAGCTTTATACTCGTTTTCCTCACCAGGGAAAAAATGACTAGGAGTGTGCCTTTTCCTGCTTTGTATATTTCTGTTTTATGACCGTCAGAAATACCTAAGGACCCAAATTGCACAACAAACAAGATTTGTACACTTTAGGTGCTATAATGAACATCAGTGAAAAAAATTCCCCGCATTTCCCCGAGGGGAAGAATGTGAAAGTGCGAATGCACGAGTTGAATTTGCGCGGTTCGGTAATGTTCGCGAAAGAGAGATCACACACACACACAACTACAAAGAAAGAAAGATGCATTTATTCACAGACACCTATTTGTGTTGTCGTTGTACTTGATGCTAGATCGGATCTCAGCTTTGAAATTTCGTGTCAGTACTCCTTTAAGCGGGTGCATTAGCCCTTCTCACGCCCGATTCCTGGCCAATCCCCCACGTGGGTATGCTATGCGGATATCGCCGGTGGACGCAGGTTCAGGGTCGCTTAAGAAGTGCATTCGCACTTAAAATTTCATTGCAATACGACAACTCTAAGTGGGAAAAATAGTGTGCACAAACTCAGAAAGCTGACAAAAACGACAAACTAAGGAAAACGCAATTGAAAGTTTATTTCTTCGGCAGATTCGTAAATTCTTGCCCAAAAATGTGAAGCTTGGTCGGGATATAGCCCGAAATGTCCGCATTGAGGTCCGCAAGCTGGAACTCTCCTGCCGCATAATTTGCGCCCTCACGATTTTTTCGCGGGTGGAGTCCTTCTTACGGGCAAGCTTCACCAGGCCGCGGCGATGGGATCTAGCATTAGCGATCAGCTTAGCAGACATCTGTCCGATCCTCCGCTGGTCATTTCCACTGCTTATAGTCTGACCAGTTGTTCTGAAGGGAAGATTCCCAGTTCTTGGAGAATGGCACAAAACCTGGACTGATCATCATTTCTGATGCCAAGCGCGCGTGCAGCGAGTACCGCATTTACATTGATGGTGAAACTATTACGGGACGTCCACTGCAGAGTTCCGGGTCGCGGCGGATGGCGGCAGCGCAATGCGACGAGCAGACAGAAGAAATCACTCTTGCAGGACACTCCCCGTTCTTGCACTTGAGTTCCTGTACCGATGCGAGGAACTTCCTCATGTTCGCGACCTCAGCTAGTTCGCCTTTCCCGCACGTCGCGCACCCGGCGCCGCTCAGATAACTGCGCTTGCACCGCTTCCGTTTCCGGCTGTCTCCCCGCCTTGGAGGGCTGCAACTTCCTCTCCGATCGCTTACAAAGCCCATAGCGTCACCGATAAAATAGCCCCGCATGGTTGAGCCGCGCTCGCAACGCTTGAAGGCGCGTCGCCTTGCGTGCCGGCGTTGGCCGTGGTCGTCGCAATGCTGCGCGCTTGAAATTTCCCTTGTACGGGCGTGAATTCCGGGACTTGCGGCGCCGAAAGTCACGCCTGTGGTCACCGTTAATGATTAAAAACTCACGATAAGGAAATAGAAAAGATAGCTCTAGGTGAAGCGATGTACGAAGCGCTGGGAACGACACGATGTAAGAGTATATATAGTAAGAGGCGTACAAGCGGCGTGAGCCAATGGCGGTCCCGATTTTGCGTCACGGAATTTAAATACCCAGTTACCGCTTTCCCATCTTCTGATGCTCGCGAAACAGGCGGGAAAAAAATATTTTTATTTTTTTACGCGGAGATACTAAGCTGGTGAGGGGTTCGATTGAGAGAAGTAGGTTTTGTGTACGTCTCTCAACTGACCAAAATGACGGCCAGCCACGCTGCCATGCGTCGAAAACCCTCCAAGATGGTCGAAATTCGGCTTGATTGCGTGATTTATTGGGTGACCGCGAGTCATTCAGACACGTTTGTTTACTAAGGTTACGTTCGTATTTCGTTTTCATATTTTTCCCATGAAGGAAGGGTAGTCAAAGACGATAATGCAAGTGAAAACAAAACAATCGCCATATTTCGAAAAAATTGCGATTTTTCGACCCGCCATTTTCGACAGTCCACTGCTATTCCAGCTAGTGTAGTATGCCTTGAGAGAGAGAGAGAAGCTCTCTTTATTAGATAGCCGGCGTACAAAATCGCCTTCATGCTACTCTGTTAGGGGAGTATGCCTTGAGTGTAGTATGAATCTGCTTTTAACAAATAAACTTCCCGGCCGCCGCGGTTGGAAATCGAACCCGCGATCATGGAGTAAGTTGCGCGCTTCACGTCGTGTTTCGTCTCTGGCCATCGCCAGGTGGTGCTATGGGCAAGGAATCGGGCACACAAGTGCAGTATCTTCTGATGCCCGTATTGTTGCCGTTTGGGGCCACACCAGGGTGTGGCTGCAGCCATTCACGCATACATTTCCAAGACCAGGCACCTATTCTGTTAGCTGTTATTCTTGAGTATATATTTACCCGCACAGACAGACAATTTTTCTATACCAACCTGCGCTTTTGATCTTTTTTTACCTATTCTCTCTTGTGAATTACGCGTTATTTCTGCATTTATATCTTTAGGTTTGCAGTTTTGTGAAGCCCTTCTTACGCCCGATTTGTCCAATCCCCCACGGGTGTATGTGCCATGATAGAAGGAACAATAAACACAAAAACCGCTTTAGCCTCTGGGATCGGCGTACGACGACGTATTTTTACACACAGCTAAAACATTTTGGGGCGCAACAGTTTCTGAGGTAACCACGCATCGACAGTAGTCGAAATAGTGACCAAACACCATTCCAGGTAGCGCCCTTCGCACGCACTGAACACCGAAGGCGGCACAGCCTCAGGCGCGCATAGATCGACGGCGCATGACAGCTCATACGACGCATAAACGTGGCGCTGCCTTGCTATAGCGCACGAACAACAAGCCGATAGATCAAAGCGGGAGCGATGCTGACCTTGTAGCTCATGTGTTCGACGAGTATCATGGTCTCAAAGTTGTGGCCCTGTTGGACGGGCAGGTGGTCGACGACTTCCTCGTCTTCCCAGTCGCCGTTCTGAAACGTGTTCAGGACGACGTTGCCCACGTCGAAGCGCGGGTTCACGTGCAGGGCGATGTCGCCCCGGTCCGTCACCAAGTTCACGCTGAACCTGCGCGGCAAGCGCACGTTCAGCGGCAACGACACGAGTACACGAGCACCCCGATCACTCACCGTTTCGGGGAGTTGAGGACATGGCCGGCTATCTCGATGATTGTGCCCGGCTGCAGCCTCTCGAGAGGCTGGTCCATCGGCATCGTCTGCGAGCACGGAAGATCAAGTGACGGATCGGTGACAAGTGACAGCTGCGCGACAAGCGAAAGTGCGCAATTTCTCACCGGCTCGAAGGTTATGAGACGCGGTTCGGGGTACACGGGCAGACAGTGGGCTGAGACCTTTGCTGACATCAGGCAACTGGACTAGCCGCGCCTGCCGATGCGGGCGTCTACTGGGTGCCGGAAGGCCGCCGGGAGAGCTCCGGCGGCCTTCCGGCGGGGTTGATCTCCGGTGGGGTCTCATGCGATTGGCTCAAAGCGAAAACGTCATCCGGCCTGCGTCACGCGGCTATATTTTGGCTATACTTTGGTGACGCCACGTAGCCAAACGGCTCCCGCGGAGAAGGGGTTAAATCTGGCGCGGCTGGAAGCACACCGAAAAGCACAACGGATGAGCTTATGCCGCCTGCTTTTGCGACTACAGCGTTGCGACAGTTTCAGACACGTAAGCGACCGTCAACAGTTAGCCCCGAGTGACCGCGAGTTTAAAGGGACCCTGCAACACTCTTTGTGCAGTGCAGGTAAACCTGCGCGACGTTTAGATTAGACTGCCAGGAATACCTGAGCTAAATATTACATGTGCACGTGGAGGGGTAAGCGCGCAAATAGCCGGGAAAGACGCGGAAAATACAACCGCGCTCTCCGCATTATGCACCCCTAGCATGACCTAAACGACATCATCTGGGCCATGGCTGTCCTATTGGCTGTCGCTGATCAACTTCGCGGCTAATTTCTCGCATTTCCTGTGACGATCTGTCATCGTCGGCGCTGTGTACCAACCTCTTCTATGTCTGAACAGGGATGCCAGGTTCTCGGAGAATAACCCGCCAATTTTTTTGCGCCGCATAGCCCAAAAGTAGCGAAATGCTGACATATTGAAATAGCCCAAATAGCCAAAGAAAAAAACTTCACGCACAATTCATTTCAAACGTTTATTCAGATGACTACTGCTAAAAGTTTGACATATTTACAGAATGAGTGCCAGTTATATAACCAAGCATCAGTTTGGAGTACAAACAGCTCCACCAGTGTACATCGCGGTGGTATTGAAACAATAAAAAAAGATGTCTAATGGTGTAAAGTCCTTACAATACTTTCCACGTCTCGTCAGTACACATTTTACATGTAGGATGTTCTCCAAAGTTTCTATGGACATTTGGTTCCGCAAGTTCGGTTTTGTTAAGAGTGAGTTGACTGAACACCAGTTCTATTGCAGCATTGGACACTGACAGCTTGAGCAGTGTAATGGCTAGTTGGGACAGCAACGGAAACATTCGGGCACCAGCGCTGTTTTTGGCATCAAGGACATTTTTCCAAAGCAGTAACATTGTCGTCATGGAGTTCACCAAGCCTACATTGCAGAAAGCAATATTCGGACTCCATTGACGGCGGAATACTTGACGGCGGAATAAATTTCGCAAAAGCTTTGAAAAGAGCATCAAAAGAGAACTTCAGTTGTAGCAGTGCAAGAGGTTGAGGTCACCTAACAGTTTCATATTTGACGGGAGACGCTTCAAGGTGCTTTTCACACATGCTATCATAAATCCACGGAACCGCTCAAAAATGGTCGTCTTCCTCTCGTCGCTAAGGGAAGACTTTTCCAGGGTGTCACGGATAACACTTCCCAGCTGGCAGGCTCGAACATGCATTCAGCTCTGCATTTTTGGCTGTCACGTTCGGAGTACAAAATCGCGTGACCGCACCAAAAATAAATCAGTCGAAAGTCAGCGCCTGTCTGTGTCCCTGTGTGTCTAGTTTTGCGTGTCGTTTTTCCGCGATGTTGGCAATGGTTTCAAGACCACGAGCCAAATTAACGAGCCCGCACCACATTCCTGGTGTGACTGATTCGTTTACTTTTTCTTGCGAGCCAGGCCAAAAGTGGTGGGTCTACAAGTCTGAAACAAAGCATTTTAAGACTTTAGGATGTAATACAGAATAGCCAAAAATAGCCAAATAGCCAACGACCAATTTTTCCCGACAACTACAAAATCAAGTAGCCCAATTTGGCTATTTATAGCCCAACCTGGCATTCCTGTGTCTGAACCTGTACGCCTAGTTTTAGCATCGCCTCCTGTATTTTGACAATGCCAAACGCATCAGCCCGGACCGGCCAACCAAACCCTCTCCTTCTACTCCTACCACTCTCCCAATCTGTAGCCCTCCCAGCGCTTTAGTCACGTGACCGGTTGATCCCGGCGCGACGCGTGGTGGAAAGCGGCAACGTTGGCAAAACGTGCTCCGCCGCGAGCCTGAGTTTTCTGACGCTGGCGGGGGCACCCCCTCCTTCGGTGATCTCAATCATAGGTTGCCTAGGCACAAGCCACTCTCGAAATTAGTTACGGTTGCATGATTCCGGTTCAGCTCGGGGCCCCAGCTTGCGAAATCTAGGCACTGCAGGCGTACCAGTCACTCCCATTGGGAAGCGCGCGATGCGTTTGGCTTGTAAAAATACAGGAGGCGATGGTTTTAGTGTTTCTTTTGTGTTTTGAGTGCGCGCGCAGTTTGAGTGACGGGCTCAATACTCCCCTTTCAACAAGACCACTCGACAAGAAACGTTTACTGGTTCAACAATGCCCTACCAACCTGAGCGCTTTGCTTGCGAGCAGGCAGCCATGCCTGCTTTTTTTGTGGCACTACACCGGAACTAGCCGAGCTCTCGAAGTTAATCAATACGCGCAAGACAGCTGACATACGGAAGTATAATATGGAGAGGATCGAATACGCTGTAAAGAACGGAGGTAGCCTGAAAGCAGTGAAGAGACGTCTTGGCGTGGGGAAAAATCAGATGTATGCACTTAAGGATAAGCAAGGAATGTCATCACAAATAGGAATAAAATAGTCACAGTGGCCGAGAGAGTTCTATAGGGATCTGTACAGTAGCCGGACATACAGGATAATGCCGAACAAGACAGTAGTTCAGAGGAGATAGACATCCCACCAGTACCACGACCGAAGAAGTAAGGAAGGCTTTGAAAGAAATGAAAGGGGCAAAGCACCTGGTGAGGATCAGATAACAGCAGACCTCTTGAAGGATGGCGAGAAATTGTACTTGAAAAACTGGCAAACCTGTATACGCAATGCCTAACGACCGCAAGTGTACCGGAATCTTGGAAGAACGCGAACATCATCCTAATCCATAAGAAAGGCGACATGAAGGACGTGAAAAATTACATGCCGATCAGCTTACTGTCAGTCGTCTACAAGGTATTTACCAAGGTAATCGCTAACCGAATCTCTGCAACCTTAGATTTCAGTCAACCAAAGAACAAGCAGGGTTCCGTAAAGGTTATTCAACAATGGACCATATTCACACGATCAATCAGGTGATAGAGAAGTGCGCTGAGTATACTGAACCCCTATATATAGCCTTCGTAGATTATGAGAAAGCATTTGACTCGGTCGAAACCCTAGCAGTCATTCAGGCATTACGGAACCAGGGGGTAGATGAGCATTATGTAAGAATACTAGATGATATCTACAGTGGGTCTACAGCTACCATCATCCTCCATAGGGAGAGCAGTAAAGTACCTATAAGGAAGGGTGTCAGACAAGGAGACACAATCTCTCCAATGTTATTCACAGCATGCTTACAAGAAGTATTCAGAACGTTGGATTGGGAACAGGTGGGAGTAAGGGTTAATGGAGAATACCTCAGTAACCTCAGATTTGCTGATGACGTTGCCTTGCTAAGTAACTCGGGGGACGAATTGCAAAGCATGCTTTCCGCACTGGGCGAACAGAGTAGAACCGTGGGCCTGAAAATTAATATGCAGAAAACTAAAGTAATGATCAATAACCTCGGGACAGCACAGCCGTTTGAGGTAGGTGGCGAGGCAGTGGAAGTGGTAATCGAATATATCTACTTAGGCCAAGTTGTGACCCCAGATCCAAACCATGAGGCAGAGATAATTAGAAGGATCAGAATGGGTGGGGTGCATATGGCAGACATTCCCAGATAATGAATAGCAGCCTACCATTGTCGCTGAAGAAGAAAGTGTATGACAGCTGCATCTTACCGGTACTCACCTACGGGGCAGAAACTTGGAGGCTCACTAAGAGGGTTCAACTTAAATTGAGAACGACTCAGCGGGCAATGGAGCGGAAAATGATAGGTGTAACATTAAGGGACAAGAAGAGAGCGGAGTGGGTCAGAGAGCAAACTGGTGTTAAAGACATATTAGTAGAAATTAAGAAGAAGAAATGGACATGGGCAGGGCATGTAATGCGAAGGCAAGATAACCGCTGGTCATTAAGGGTAACAGAGTGGATCCCTAGAGGAGGCAAGCGTTGCAGGGGGCGGCAGAAAGTTAGATGGGCAGATGAGATCAAGAAGTTTGCGGGGATAAATTGGTCACAGTTGGCACAGGACCGAGGTAATTGGAGAATAATGGGAGAGGCCTTTGCCCTGCAGTGGGCGTAGATAGGCTGGTGATGATGATGATGATGATGACACCGGAACTATACTCGGTTACAACTCAAGAACGGTACCACGTCATGTGTATCACTCCGCCAAAGCGCCGGACCCGTGACGTCAGTGCGCGCGCGTTTTGAAAGGGGTTTGCTATGAATGCGTGATATCGTCTGCCTTGTCTCACGCAGTTTGTTTGTCGTCACTGGAGTCGTTTATAAGCATATTAAGTCCAACAAATCACGGGAACGGCTCACGCCATGTTCAAAATATTCCCAGTAACGCCCTACTTGCGCCGCGCGGATAAACATCCGGCTACGGTGATAAGGCGCAGCGGCAACTTCCGGTGCCGTTCTTAAGTTGTTACCGAGTATAGACCTCTCCACGTTGCGGAGAAAAGGGGCAAACTTCCCGGCATGTGGTATAGCGAAGGCCGCCGAAGAGGACGCCGCGAGCCGCGCAGCTTACGTGGCGTTGTCCGCGGTCGAGTTGAGAGGGAATAATTACGTGCGATTTCTCAACGCGCGTAGTTTCGCTGATAGGGAATTTTCGTAGGAGGAGATTCCTGGGACAATAGACTTTGCCCCAAATACATTCTGAATAGTCGATGGCAAGTGTTGCAGGGTCTCTTTAAGCGCTCATTACAACGCAGCAAGACCACCGTGCGTATTTTGTGCAACGAATTGGAAGCTTTTATCTGCCATCGAGGTGCAGTTGTCGTCTTCGCGAAGTGCGAAAGCTAACAAAACTGCTCCTATCCTAAACAACAAACTAGATGTTTTTTTTAAATTCCCAAGTGAAGCATTTAATTTTGTATAGCATTAGATTTATTTTACTTGAAAATGACATTGCTTCAACAGCACATGCCTCTGGTGAACGTAGAAAACAGCGGCAGATAAGTAGATTTTTTCGTGTTTCAGTGCACCATTTAGCTGTGAAAGCTGGCTTATAGTTTCAGACCACTTTTATAATGCGATTCTCGATGTGCTGCAAGAGTAAAAATACAGGGCCGATATTCACGAAGCAGTTTGCACGTAATGTATAGAAAAATTGTGATTGATCTCCGCCCGCGTGCGGTTTGTTCCCTTCAAAGAGAGCGATATGACAGCCGAGGCGGAGGATAACCAAAGGTGCTTCTCGATATCGTGCGAGCAATTACGATTTCACGTACGATATAGCGGGCCCTGATTTGTAAATCCGAGCCCGCTTTTTACCCGCAATGCCAAGTATTGCTACTCCGGCAGTTATTTTGGTGGAAAAATGGCTGTCGAACCGTCTAATTCACCTAGATTGATAGCAACGTGGTGTCGGAATTGCGCTGAACCACATAATACTGGGCAAACGTGAAATGGAAATTCTTCTGTGGTAATAACAGTGCGAAACGCGACACTACCACGCGCATTTGAAGGCGGCTCTGAGCGGTCGCCGGTACTGGCGCGGCCGCTTCCGTTCCATCACGTACGTTACATCCTGCCTTTTCTATTAAAGGAGCCATGAAGAGAAAATGCAAGTTGGTTTTATTCGAAAGATTTCGTGTTTTATAGTGCCCCCAGCGCTTGTCCGGATACAAACGGTGCTTTATTCACTGAGAAATTAAACAATTTAGGTTAAAATTTTGATTTTCCCGCTCAATCGTGCGTTTTCGTGGTCCCAAGTGACATCACAGGCACGGCCGCTCGATGGAAACTAGACCTATAGTTTCCATCGAGCGGCCGTGTCACAGGAACCGACCGCTCTGCAGCCTAGAGTACCTTCATTCACGCATCCGCCGTACAGGGTAGAGACACTAGAGTGTACTCTAGAGACACGTAACGCTGGCGCCGCCATGTTCGGTTGCTCGCTCGCCGCCGAAGCAAGTTATTGTGTCAAAACCGCGCTAAAATTATCGCCGCAACGCGGTTTACTGAAGAAGTTTGAATCATATTGTCTGTTTCGCGTTGCTAGGTCTCGTGGGAAACGAAAAGAATAACGCGTTGAGCCCGTTGGCCCAATTGCGGCGGCACGGGACCGTTCAAAAATTGTCTCCACCCTGTACAGCGGTGTGGTTTGTTCCCGCGTTTCTTTACGTTCCGTAACCTAGATGGCGCCACCATACCGTGGCAAGCTTTTGGTTTGTTTTTGCCCGCATTTAAACCTGGCTTGTTTTTTTCTGGGAGAAAATATTCGTTCCTGAAACAGTGCTCGCTCGACAAATGGGGTCACGTAAGACACCGTTGCTTGCGTCAATCGGCCAGTGTCGTCTGCGACAACCCCAAGCCCCGTAGTGCTGTGCAGCTAAACCAAAGCATGCTGTGCGCAGTACGAACAGCAGAACGCATCAGTACTTCTATGTTTACATGTGCTTTCGTAACTTCCACTGTTTGTCCCATCATTCTTATTGCTTTGTAAAGAATGTGCCCTAAATTTAAGCGCAAATCGCTCGTTCGTCTAGTTTGTAAGCTCTACCTAATTTGCGTCCTTCTGCCAGCCTCCGCCAATCGCAGAGCTTAGCCCATGTGACATCACAGGTTCTGTTGCGGAAATGAGCTGGTGGGTCGCATGACCTTTCCCCGTTTTTCCTAATTATGTAGCTTATTTGAGCGAAGTTTACGTTAAAAGTGGTGTCAGTATGATTCTAACGAGACAATCTTTTGAATGAACCAAACTTGTGTTTTCTCTTCATGGCTCTTTTAAGTTTCGGTTCCGAAAACACCAGTATCGCGAGCCGTTTGCGTCGGGCGCGTTCATGTTTGAAACGCAGTATTTTGCATTTCGCACTCTTTTTATGTGTACTATTGGGTGACATTATTTTTAAGTTGTCGAAAATTTGAGTGTAGTTGTCCTTTAAGTGTTTTAAAACACTGTTTTCTCGGAATGGAAAGTGTGTGTGTGTGGGGGGGGGGGGGGTGTTTAAAGGAGTACTGACACGAAATTTCAAAGCTGAGATAACTATGTAAAACGCTTCCTTTTTATCAGGAGATATCTCCCAGCAAGTTTCAACAGCAACCGTTCGGCGTAACCTATTTAAAATCCATTGTAATCTTTGCCCGCACGAGAAAGCCCAGAGCGGGCCGACGTGACATCATCTGCTACGTGCCCCAAACTGCCGACGTCGGGGCTCCCGTGACGAAGCCGACGCGCTGGCTGTGGTTGGCGCGCGCTGCTCGGGCGTGTGTACACGTCATGGTTTTGGGACTGACGTCATGCTGCCCGGGCCTGTGGCGACGGCGAAGACCTCGGCCGGTCTGGGCGCGCGCGTGCGCTCGCTCGCGCGCGCTTCCAGAGAGGCAGCGATACGGCAAGAATGGTGACGCCATGTGATACATGCTGTCATGGCGGCCGCTCGGCGTTTTTCAGTCGAAACCGAAACTGGCACGAATAAACGACGCCGTAAATGAATGTTTACGCTGCGCTCGACCGTCTAATCTGTCATTCTATGATTAGTGGGCTGGTAGGCACGCATAGCAGCGAAAAAAACGTAACATAAAAATTTCGTGTCAGTACTCCTTTAAGCTTTTTTCAGAAATGTATGCATGCAACATCCCCCCTCCCCCCTTTTCTTACGCCACTGCAGCCCTGTTCAGATTAAGGGCGCTAAATCTACTTGAACAGTAGTTTCCCCTTAGTGTTGCCATGTGCTTTGCAATCGGGGCGTATTTTAAAGGAACAGCGCTGATGTCGGAGGATACACACCGCAAATTAAATTAGAGCGGCCGTTATGAGTGACCTGAATGAGAAAGTCGCTGAGTGCAGCAACGGATGGCGACAGACGAACGGCGAGAAATTTCACTTCGGCTGAAATTCAAGAAGGTGGCTGGAGCATAAATTTTGTACCTTGTCCCTGGCCTTTTTATTAAAACGGCACTCTTATTCCTGCTATCCAAGATGAAGAGGAGCTATATCGCTGTTAAGGAGTGTATTGCCACATAGCCAGGGACGACGCAGGGTTCACTCCAACAAAGAGCGAAGTTTGTTGGAGTGAACTCGGGCTCCGCAAATAGTCAAGAACACAAGCGTCGAATAAGTCAACAGAGGGACGTCCATAGGCCATTGTCGGCGAATCGATTGCCACGGCGCTCCTTCTACGCATTTGTCTGTATAGTTGTCTCGGAAAAAAAAATACATGCACGAATATTCCCATGTGCGCTGGCCTTCATCTCTGCTTCATTTTCATTTCTAGACGTATTTTCAGACAGCTAACCTCGGTTGGGTCTGGGGCATGGCTGTGGTTATTCGTGAGTGTAACAACGCGCAGATTTGAGACATCAGTCACAATCGTCGCTCTGCAGGGCCCTCTTCTTCATATGCAGTAGATGCTTTGCTCAGTCTTTCGGTTCACAGTATATAAAAATCATTCGAAAACCAGCATTTCCCGCCTATTTCAATCCTTATGACGTCCATAGCGACTGCGAAATTAGAAAAAAAAAAGCGCTTATGCCACTTAATTTATAGCATTTGGCTGGTGCACTTTATCGTGTTAGTCTTGAAAGTTTGTTTTGGAAGATGCAGGCTCACTTAACCATTGATTTTCGGCCTTGAGTGATAAGATTGGCCCGGTGAACCCGCAGCATCGATCCCGTGCAGTGGTGGAACAATTTTTTCTTAGTAGGCGCCTGCACTTTTATTTTTTTTACACATACGCGTTCGATGCCCGTTTTAGAATACTCTGTTGGACTTTAAAAAGCTTTCTTTTTCGACGAATAGCCGTACGACGAAATGCACTACCTGACCAATTGTCCGGCAACGAATTGCCCTACAAATGCCCTATTACGAATTGTCTTTCGACGAACGGTCCGTGCGCCCATTAGCGCTGTGCTGCCTCGATGAAATTACCGTATAGGGAAGTAAATGGGAGGCAGAATTCCGAGATTTCATCGACGGAGTTAGCTTTAGTGCTTTGTGTATATATGCACCGTTTACAAGGTTCATGCAACGCTAGAGAATGCCGCCATGGCCCGAGAACGGAGTCACGCCGCGACCGGATTTAGAAACGTGAAATTTCGTAAAATGGTTCATCTTCGTGAATATTTTTCTCTGGAAGTTCTTACCACTTTGGTTTGCCTTGCCCCAGAGGAACACGCACCAAATTGGTGCGATAATTGTGCCTTCGCAGTCGTCAGATACAGCAGCAGTGCTTAAGTCTTATGCGCAAGCACAAGGCAAAACACCGTAGCTGCCGACATTTGACATTTTTATGAATGGCGTAGCAACAACAGCCGCTATTTTGGAATCGGGTGCTTTCACGCACGAACTGCAATACGCTTACGGACTGGTTTTCTTGTCGTAGACTTAACATGCTATGCAACTAAAACCCCCATAAATTTTCTTACTTTTGCCGAATGAACACTCCACCCTAGGCAGCCATGCTGGCAAAGCCGGAGTGGCCTTAATATTAAGAAATATATATGAAAAAAAGGGGCAAAAAACGTCCTCGAATGTTTTACTGTCCCCATCCAATTCAGTGACCAGCGGCTCCAAAGAGATGCTAAATTACCTTTTTCACGTGTTACCCCTACCACGTGTTCTCTGACTTTTGTTGAAATAACAACATTCGTCGATAGTGTGAATGCCTTTTTTTTTTCGAGATGGCGTCCGCCGAACCTTCCAATGTGTTTTATAATATGTACCGGTGTTTACACCATACTTCAGAGCAGAATTAGGCCCACGCCGGAGTCGGAAAGTGACTGCAGTGTATGTCAGCCAAATACAATGACGCAATGTTTAGTCCTTAAACTAACACACACAGACACGCACACACAAAACAAGATAAAGAAAAAAATTACTAAATTTGGCAAAGCTGATCAATTTCTGCACGAAAATTATCCGTAGTAAATGGGGCGGCCGGGAGGCTATTCCAGTGGCATATTTTTCCCGCGAACAATAATATTCGTATTTGTGTGGGCCAACAATGGGGCAAATCTGAAAAGGGGGGTATTGCCTCACAGGTCGGGATGAAATGGGGGCAAGATATGTCCATGGGTCCAGGCACAGTTTGCCCTTCCAAATGCAGTAAAACCATAGAGTTTCATACTAATGTGTACTAGATGGAAATCTGTCGCTGCAGTCACGGGCCGCCTCGGGCGGCGCCATTGACGCTAGCGACGTTCCTCGCCTACTTGGCTTAAATAGCCATATGGCTTCTTTTTTGTCTCGAAGCCAAAATCAACAAAAAAGAGTAACATTTTTTTCTTGTTCATCGTGCATGAAGCTTCTACATAATCACTGACAAATTTATCTTTCTGTACGTTCAATTTTATAGTAACAAAACAAATTTGATGAACCTTCTACAGTAATATTGTTACTGTTAGCAGCCAGAGCCAACTTTTCAGCCTGTTCATGAGACTTGCCAAGGACAAGTGGAACGTGCCTGCCCGGTACATGACGGAACGCTCGCCGAAGCGCGGCTCCCGTAGACAGTGGCGCCAGATTTCCCTCTAGTGTATAATAGTATGAAACTCTATGAGTAAAACCCGTTTACGCGGATTTCACGGTACTGAAGAGAATCTCCGAATTAACCGAGTGCCCGCATCATCGCGATTAACTTTCATTTTTTATATGAAAGTTAAGCAGTAGATGGTCACTGATTCCAGGAAAGCAAGTTACAGCAGAAATGAGATCAGAGGTAGTTGTTAGAACTAGGTCTAGTGTGTTTGATACGGTAGGTGATAGCCTGGTTGGCTGAACTACCTGGGCGACTGAAAAGGCAGAACACAGATCCAAGAATCCTTGCGATTCGGTTGAAAACGGAGTCAACGTGGGAGGATTAGTATTCCATGTTACATTAGGGTAGTTGAAATCGCCAAAAAGTACGACGGGTGATGTAGGGAACCGGGTAGTGATCTAATTAAGGACGTCATGCAGTTCATTTACAAAGATAGGTGGAAGAGGACGGGGATCTATAGCACACACCAAAAATGAATTGGCGATGGCCAACTGCTCATCAGGCCCAGATGATTTCGAGATTGCTGCTAATTGATATGCTCGACGAAGGAATTTTGTTAGAAATTGCCAGAAGGGCGCCACCACCTCGAGACATAGTGCGGTCGTATCGATATATGTTAAAATGTGACGCTTTATGATATATGATATGTTTTATTTCTCTCAAACAAAGTACACAAACAAAGTACACAATGAGAGAGGACGGAAGGGAAGAAGCTGCCATATGCAGCTTGAAGACCCCTTACGCCCCACTTAGCAGTTATGTGGTTAGAGCACAAACGCAACGCAACAATTTGAAAAATATACACTACAGAAATTCAAATTGGTAAAAACATTGTTATACAATTCTAAATATATACAAGTACACAATTCCACACAAGGACCATTACACAATTCTAATGTTGAAGGCAAGAAAAATACAGCGAAATTAATACATCGTGACATTTAATTGTAAAAATTGCTACTTAGATGAGCCTATTAGGTCGAAGGCTCAAGAAGATGCATCAATTCTATGAAAGTTGTTGTAGTTATTACCATCGAGAATATTTAAGTATCTGGGTAGATTCCAAGATAAAGACTGTGCGGTATTTGGTGCGGCTTAGTGGTAGGATCCATGGATTAGAGTGACGTATATTATAAGTAGATTCATGACGCACTAGCTTAAAGATTGTTATCATGAAGGCATTGTTCATTGTTACAGCAGTTTTGTAAATGCAAAGTAGCCTATATGTACACAGGGTAGTTACTCTAAGAATATTATACTGCCTGAAGTATTCTTCTGTGTGAGCATTCCACGGTATAGGAGCTATCAGCCTTATTGCTCTTTTTTTGCGCAACAAGAAGGCGTTGTTTATTAGACTTTGTCGTCGTTCCCCAAACCATGTGGCAATAAGTGACCACAGGTACAATATATGCGTTGTAAAAGAGCAGTTTAACTTGTGTGGGAAGTGTTAACCTCTGTTTTACATAACAAGCCATTTAATTTGTTCATTTTAGCTCTAACACTGTCAACCTGTATATCCCAATTCAGCGTCTCAGAGAATACGACACCGAGAGATTTTATACTGGACACGATGTCAATCTTGTCATTTCCCAAAAGCGATTCGATGTCCCCACTTACTACTCTATTTTTTGCTCTATATATCACAGCTTTCGTTTTATACGCATTAACCTTGAGACGATTTCTATTGCACCAGCAACGCAAATGTTCCAAAAATTGGTTGCCACAGAATGATAACTCAGCTAGTGTGTTTCCTGTGGCAAACATTGTAATATCATCAGCGTAAGCTACGAGATGAACTGGAAAAAGGGATATCAAAAATATCATTTAGATATACCAGAAACAACAAAGGCCCAAAAATGCTGCCCTGTAGTACACCAGACGTGATGGACTCATCGTCTGACAAGGTTTCATTAAATCACACCATTTGTCTATGGTACATAAGGTATGACTGTATTAAAGCAATGCCAATTCCCCGAATGCCATAGTGACTGAGCTTTTGAAATAAGACAGAGTGATCAATCAGGTCAAATGCCTTGGATAAGTCTACGTATATGCCGACAGCAAGGAGCTTTTCTTCAAATGCGTCAATTATAATTTCTTTTTGTTTCGTTAATGCCATTTCAGTGGATCTCTGTTTTCTAAATCCGTACTGGCAATCGGAAAGCACAGAGTGCTTACTTAAAAAGTTAGATAACCTGCAATGAATAATTTTCTCTATTGCTTTAGATAATACTGAAAAAATAGATACCGCTGTGTAGTTAGAAAAGTCAGAAACAGAACCACCTTTGTGTATGGCAACAACCTTTGAAATTTGCGTTTGTTTTGGGAAGACGCCAGTACTGAGACATAGGTTATAGATATGTACCAGTGTCGGGGCCAAAAGGTCTATTACAAATGTAAATGGGTGAATTTGAAAACCGTCTTTATCCCTGGATTTACTTGTTCGGAGGTTTGAAAACATTGATACCACTTCAGATTCGGTTGTTGGAAACATACGCGTTTCCTGTACGCTTGGTGTCCCACAGGCATAACTAACAAGGACATCTAGTGGTGCACACAACGCTTTTGTTATATTGACGAAAAACCGATTAAACTGGTTGGAAAGTTCCTTCCCGCACAGAACTTCCCCTTCTTTTTCAATCGAAGCAATTTGGCTGTGCGACCCGAAGTAGAGCAAGCGTTTTAGTTGGTCCCATTGGTCTCGCGCACTGTTACTTGAAGAGCGATCGAAAAGATTGCTGAAGTACTCCAGTTTTGCTCTCTTCAGTTCTCGGTTTAGCTGATTTCGGTATTTGTTATAGATATCTAGTTTTTCAGGATCCCGTGATCTTATGAACTGCGCGTATAACTTGTTCTTACATTTAATTTTCCGGATTGATTCTGCCGTTATCCAGGGTTTCCTATTTTTGCATTTCCTGGCATGCCTGAGAGGAAAGGAAGCGTCATAAATGGCCTTAATTTTGGACAGAAAAGCGTCGTAGGCTCTGTCAGCGTCATTTAGTGATAAGACGTAGCTCCAGTCATTTGCGGAAATTACGTTCCGGAAGTTGCTTAATGTGTTAATATCAATACGACGATACTTCAAATTCTTCGGCCTACAAGCGGTATCTGGGTCCAGCATTGTTAACGAAAGCAAAGATTGGAAGGTGATCGCTAATGTCACCGGCAATGGTACCGGCATTTATGTTGGGTTTATCGGCATTAGTGATGATAACGTCAATACGCGTTACCGTGGAACATATAATGCGCGTCGGGGCTTCGATAACGTTGCAAAAACCATAGGCATCAATTAATGCTTCAAGTTCCTTTCCTGGTTTCGATACACATTTCATGTCTATATTCACATCGCCCGCCAGATAAAGGGATCTTCCATTTGAAGACGCGTAATCGAAAAGGGCTTCTAGTGTCTCAAAAAAGGCGTCTAGTTTGGCATTTGGGGGACGATATAGGACACTAAAAGCGCTATTTCGACTTTCTACAGTCAATAGTTCGAGATCATCCTTTACAAACGTAAATTGCAAGTTTTGCTCAGCGCGAATTGAATTATGAACATGCATCGACACGCCACCCCCCTTGCGATCGGGTCGGTTATAGGAAAAAGTGCTTATAACCATCTAGTGCAAAATATTCGGATTCGTCATCATACCACGTTTCACTGAACATTATCACATTGAAAAAGAAACCCAGCGAGTCAAAAACCAACTGCAAATCATCAAACTTGTTGTTTATTGAGCGACAGTTTAGATGAAAAATTCCTAGTGTATTTTCATTTACAAGCTTCTTGAGTGCCGAAGGAGCTAAAAGTTCGTGACAACTCATCAGAGCGGGGCTAGTAGACAAGTAGCGGCTCAAACGGTATCTACACCAGAATTAGCCCGACCCTCAGGGTTAGAGCCCCCGCCAGTGGCCGCGCCTGGCCGTTGCCTTCTTCTGGGGATCACTCAAAGAGTTGGCTACCACTCCCAGCACCAAACACCCTCTCAACGTCCTTCTCGCTAGAGATTTGCACCTTGGTTGCCCCATCAGATTGCCTGGCAAAAATTTTGCCGTTACTGGTCCATACAGACTTCCAATTGCACTCGTACTTTTTCTTGACACACATTGCAAGAAGCCTCTTCAGTGTGGGGCAGAGGTGCTCGTTCACATAAACAGCCGCTGGGCTGTTTAGATCGAGATCGTTGTTGGTGAGGCGTTTGTTTTTGGCTTTCATTAGGACGTTATCGCGTTTCGCCCGTGAGCGGAACTGGACAACGATGTTAGTCTTTTCGGCGTTCCGAGTTGGAACGCGATGGCAGACCTCGATATCGCTCTCGTTAATCGGCTCGCTGATTTCGCTGAACTTTCGCGAGCCGAAAGTTCAGCGATTGAGATGGAACTTTCAAGGTCGGAGCGCGGTTCCGGGATTTCGGGTAGATGGGATGATGGAGTTAGTGATACGTGCGGGGAGAAGCTTTTGAGCCATTCCCCGTGTTCATCACGCATTGTATGCGGATGACATTACCATTTGGACTGACATGGGTTCTTTAGGGGAAATTCAAGATACCCTTCAAAAAGCCACTGACACTGTAAAACCATATGCCTCATCAATTGGCCTTCGATGTTCCCCTCAAAAATCTGACCTCATCATTGTACGGAAAGCCCCCTGCATTCAATAAAGAATCAGTTCAAATTACCCTCGATGGTCAGCTTATACATCCCAGACCTTCACTCAAGATACTTGGTGTTACAATCCAAGCCAATACACGGAACGATCAGACATTATTCAAGCTCACCACAGTATTTACTCAAATTACCCACATGCTTCGCCGAATCTCCAATCGACATCGCGGCATGAAGGAGGAAGACCTTCTCCGCCTTATCCGCGCCTTCCTCATATCACGGGTCATCTACATCGCCCCCTACCTAACTCTCAGCAAAAACTGACACGGAAGCCATTGATCGCCTCATCCGCAAAGCTATAAAGAAAGCTCTTAATCTTGCTATGTTCACCGCGACAAACCAAACTGCTAGCTCAATTAGGAATTCACCAATTCTGTCACGGACTCATCGAAGGGCATCTTCCCAGTCAACGCCTCCGCCTAACTCAAACACCAACAGGACTGGCACTTATACAGGACCTCAAAATGTCAACTCCGCAGACCACGGACAGAAAACCTCTTCCCCATAATTGGCGTCAATCCATTCGTGTCCGCCCTCTTCCCAAAAATATGCATCCCACTTTGCACTCCGGTCGTCGACACGCCCGTAGCCAAGCCCAGAACAAATCTACGGAAGCAATCCTAATGTTTTGTACACAGATGCCAGCCCTTACTCTAATCCGTCCCATCACTTAGCCATAGCAACCACTAAGGACAAGATCATCACCTGCGCCTCAATCAAGACCCCATCTATCTGGGCCGCGGAAGAATTCGCTGTGGCCCTCGCCATCACTCAAACACCCGCAACGATTGTAATTACAGACTGTCAAGCCATCTGTCGCAGCTTTTTATCAGGTTACGTGGCCTCAACTACGTGGAACCTCCTGGCTCAACACGCCCCCAACAGGAAGATCGACATTGTGTGGACCCCGGGACACTCCTCACTAACGGGCAATAATTTTGCCCATAGACAAGCCTGCGAAATCTCCTCCTAGGCCTCTGAGGAAACACCAAGTCTCGTTCCCCTGCTCACATTTTAAGACATCACCCAACATTACCGCACATCAAGACAACATTTTCCCCCTCCTCACCCGCAGCTTACTAAAACAGAAGAAGTAATACTCCGGAGGCTTCAAACAAACACCTTTCCTCACCCAACTTGGCTACATCGGATGTACCCCACCCAATACCCTGCCACATGTAAATTCTGCCCTAACCCATGCACCCTCATACACATGATCTTGGGGTGCGCACACAACCCAGCCCTCCCACCTTTACCCACTTCCCTTCCCCTCCCTGAGCTGTGGCAGAACCTGACGACCAGCGCCGGCTTGGATGCACAGCAACTCCTGGTGTCCAGGGCTGAGACAGCAAGGTCGTCCCATGGTCTCCTGGACTGAGGAGCCACTCCCACATCACTAGGCTCACAATGAAGTTTTTCCTCCTCCTCCTCCTTGAGTAGCAATTCTTCGGTATCCACAGGATTCGTGCTGCTCAGCATGATGGTGCTAACAATGTGCGTTTTACTGCGTTTTTTGTCCCTAAGGCTTCGGTAAAGTTGTATATAAGAAAACGTACCCTGGTGTTTTCCCTAGGTTATGACACAGATTTACCCAGTTGTCATTTGATACTTCTTTTTGTTATTAATTAATGGACTTGCTCTGATGTCGGATACATCGGGGTATGTTGTGCCTTCTTCCAGTGCTGCGATAGAACCGGGTAAGGTACTCCATTCGCTTCCAAAGGTTGGCGAGGTGATTGTCTAGGGTAAGGCAATCTTCATGGCATGTAGTTGGACCCGGATATAACGGAGTTGACAAAAACTCGCATTTTTTAGTTACATCCAGGTTTTCGTTACATGCAGGTTTAGAGTTAGAGCTCGCGGGAATGGAGCAGAAACGAAACCAATATGCTAGGAATCAGTGATGCTGAACTCACCCTTGTTCAAGGATATATTTAACACTGAAAAACGGCGTCATTTCCGCTTGCTGCTACTACACGGCCCCCGACTTCACAAAGGTAACTAAGTATCCCTTTTGCTTTTCAATACTTTTCGGTGCCTTCACGCGTGTCAAGAACCAAACTTACGCTGAAAGGGCGCCTTTTCGAGAACTTCACGCTCTTTTCTGCAGTCAAAATTATTGAAGTGATGCTACCCGGGACACTGCACAGTGCGGTGACGTTCTTCTTTCTCGCCGGTGGAAACGGCATGTGAAATTGCGAGCTTGTCTTGTAAAGACAAATCTTTTCGTATTCAGGCAGCAGAAACCATCCACGAACCCATATCATAGATATCAGGGGCCACACGCGACTACACACCGACAGGCAGGTTTAGCACCTAACCGACACCCCACTCGCACGTGGAAATGCAAGAGAGACTGCGGTGCGGGCGAAATTCGCTAAATTAGTGCATTTCGCCTGCCGATTTTTAAGAAAAAGGGCAAGAAACCTTGACTCATCAGCGTAGAGAATTCGTTACATCGAGGTTAACGTTCGAAACTCCTTCGTTATATAGAGTTCGCAAACACACGGGCTTCAATGAAGGTGGAAATGGCAAATTGAAAAACGTCGTTAAATCCAGGAATTCCTCACATAGAGGTTCGTTACATCCAGGTGTAACTGTGATAGTTTCTAGTGCAGCAGCAGAAGTGTTGCGTATAATTTCGCCCATTGCTTAACGCAATTTAGGGGGTCGTATTGAAGAAGATGATCTCGAAAGGTAGTTCAATTAAGGTGGGTGCACCCATAAAGTTTCATACTAATATATACTAGAGGGAAATCTGGCGCTGCATTCGCGGGCCGCCGTGGGCGGCGCCATTGCAGCCAGCGACGTTCCTCCCATTCTTGGCTTGGTTAGCCACATGGCTTCTCTTTCGTCTTGAAGCCAAAATCAATAAAAACGGGTAACAGTGTTTTTTTTGTTCATCTTGCATGAAGCTTCTAAATAATACCTGACGAATCCATCTTCTGTAGCTGTAATTTTATAATAATAAAACAAATTCGATTAATCTTCTCCAGTAATATTGTTGCATTTTTGCAGCCAGAGGCAACTTTTCAGCCTGTTCGTGAGCCATGCCAAGGACAAGTGGAACGTGCCTGCCCGGCACATGACGGAACGCTCGCTGAAGCGCGGCTCCCCTAGACAGTGGCGCCAGATTTCCCTCTAGTTTGTATTAGTATGAAACTCTATGGGTGCACTGGTTCTTGTTCCGCGCGTCCCGGAGTAGTTTGCCGCGAAATTTGGTGAGAATAGGCAAGTGATCACTGCCACACGTTGTAGAGCAGGACAGCCATGATTTCGTAAGACCTGGCGAGGCCCACGTAAGGCCTAGTGTGGTATCCTTTTGAGATGGATGGAGACCGATGCGGATAGTCTATATGATATTGTCACGAAGCCAAAGATGGTGTAGTTGCCTTGAAAGAACAACAAGTTTATTGGAGGGAACTTGCGTTCCCCTAACAACTCAAGAAATACACAGGAGTAGGAGCAGCAATCAACAAAGTGACGTGCGCAGGCGAGTGTCGGCTAATCGAATGCCGCGGCGTCTGTTCTGCGGGCAATTATCTTTCGGCGCGGGTGTTTCTCGAACTGTCGAATTACATCCAGAACACTGTAGATCAAAGAAGATTATTCTAGGCTTGACGTTAGGGCGAAACATTCTCCCTACCAAATGAGATCGTACGAAAGAAAGAATGGAACAGGCGCGCCATTTGGGACACAGATAACACAGCCCGGCGCAGCCGGCCGGTAAAAAACAGAACATAAATAAACAAATCCAATGCATGGTTCGCGGCAATATCATTCATTAATTGAAGATTTAATATTTGAGTAAGTTCAACGAGCTTTGTTCCGCGAGGTGAGTTTCTTGAATATCCCCAGGCTGTATGATGCGTTTTGAAATCAGCCCCGACGATAATGCGGATATTTGGTTGCGCATTGATGAGGTGTTGAAGCCATTGTAAAGGGGCTGGTGCTTGTGGAGGCAGAGTAGGTTTGATAGCAGGCGGACACAAGACTAACTTTTTAGCGTGATGTGGCTAGGCGACAGTTGCCACAACTACGTGCATTCTCGAGTTCAAGGCCGGGGGAACCTGTAATTGTACAGCCAGAATCGACGCATCGACCAAAATATTGCTGCATGCCAGGGGTTGCTCCTTTCTGACGCCATGTGGATTTACAGGGGATGCAGATAATCGCTCGCTTGTGACGGAAATAAGTCCTCACACTCGCTTGTCCCTCCAGGTGAGGCAGCCGCCTGTCGCAATCACTACACGCAATATCGCCGTCGGGCCGCCCCTTATCGTTGCTATGGCCACGTGTTATCGACAATAGGAACTATTTCGTATTGGCTGATTGATTTATTCTAGGGTTTACCGCGCCGACGTAACGCAGGCGATGAGGCGCGCCGTAGTGGAGGGCTCCGGGTTAATTTTGACCACCTGGTGATCTTTAACGTGCGCCGAAATCTCGCACACACGTCCGTTTTTGCTTATCGCCTCCACCAGAAAAGCGGCCGCCGCGGCCGGGAATCGAATCAGCGACCTATATTTCGTATTCCATTTCAACAGATGTATGCCAGTTCTTAAAGGCAAGGGTGTTGCCGCAAGACGAAAGAGAGGAGATGAAGGAATAGAGTCAAATAAAAATAAACGCTCGTAAAAAAACAGTATTTTTGGAGTTTCCTGGTGACTTTAAAAATTGCTTGAACCAAGGTCGAACAACAACTCCCACCTCCCCTCGCGGGAACCCCTGTGTAGATGCGACGCATAGGCGGAGCGGCGAAGGGACCGCGTTTTATAGCGTGCATAACGTTGAGGGGACTGCGTAAGCCGGTCCCAGTCGATGACGACGTTAGCGTACTTGTAAAGCGGCGTGGACTCTAGGTGTTTGAGCCAAGCGTGGATGTTGCTTCGCCGGAGAACGACACACCGGTTATATGCGCAGCGCGACCGAAGGAGAGGAAACCGCGGAAGAGAGAGTACTGCACATGAGCCGGCCCCAGCACGTCTGCTGCGGCTATGACGCAACGTGCCGCGGCTATGACGCAACACAATCCAACACAATCCACTTTAATCCAATCCAAATCCAATCCAAGCCAAGCCAAGCCAAGCCAATCCAATACAATCCAATTCCAATCGAATCCAATCCAATGCCCCTCGCGAGAGAGTGTTCGCTAACGGAGAGGAGAGGGGGTGAGCTGCGGAGAGCGCAGCTGGCGCGGCGAGGAAGAATGTGGAGGGGGTGGACAACGCCGACGACAACGACGACGACGCCGGAGGGACAAGGCGAGTGAATCAGATGCTCAGCATCTAAAAACGGCATTGGTTCCGCAAAAAGCCGGCGCTAGGCGACAGCATTGCTCCCGAATAGCCCTACAGCAGGCCCCCTAGCACCGCCGCCGGAACAGCCCCACTGCGAGGCCCCCTTACGCCCTTTCTTGCCGAGTGTTACAATAAGTGAACAAAACACAGCACGAGGGGAGCTGTTGCGCTAGGACGTCAGCCAAGGCGAAGCCGCATACCAGAGGCGCCTCCTTTCCGTCTACGCTCTGTCTGGCGAGTGCCCGGGAAAACGCCGAAGGTGTGCCGTGCTGTTGAGTTCAGCCGCTGCGGGGTACGCACTCGTGCGTCGCGCCTCTTTCGCATTTGGCGACGGTGGAGACCACGGCCGGCGTTGTTCGACGAGCAGACGCCGCGATAGCGCGCTATCAGATGTCGCGCAGTTGGCGTCATGCTGTTCGCGTTGATCGCTTCGGGCGTGCTGCTGCTTTCGGCGCTGTTCGCGTACAACCGCCTCACGACGCGACGTTGCCGGTGCACGAAGAGCATGAGCGGCAAGACGGTGGTCATCACGGGAGCAAACAGCGGTGAGCCTTCCACTCCGGGCGGCCGTGCGAGCTCAAATACGGGGCGGAATTCCGAGGCGTGTCCGTTTCAAAAATGTCCATTTCGCGCCATTTCAGTCGTGACGTGCTGCTCTTGCGAGGTCTCTGACCAATGTATGTGCGGTGTCACAACTGATCGTCTGCTTTCAGCCAATTAGGGCTCGCTCGAAACGGACACTTTGAAACTGGCATGAAAAGGGGAACTGGGCCGCTGGTTGCGTGAAGGGCACGTGCAGGGGGAGCGGTTTCTCGCACTTGAACTCACCCCACTGCTTTCTGCGCATGCGCCCCGTCGCTATAGCAACGGAGGCGCGTCGTATGCTTATATTCCTCCATGTGCTTATGGAACGCCGCGGCGCCAAATTGAAACGGGTGGTGAGCGGAGGTGCCGCACGCCGCTCGCCGAAACCCGCCGTCGGCAGCGAGAAGCGTCGTCGCCACATCTGCGATCGCGATAAATAAATGCGAACGTAAAGCGAGAGGCATTCGGCGCATTTACCTCAGCCTAGCCACGAACAGCTGATCCGACAATTCGTGTCTCGATATGCGCTGGCTGTGATTAGGCTAATCGGCACTAGCATATATGAGCATTTTAGGTCTGGATATCAATTTGAAAAATTCGTACGATTAATCTACAGGTATTAATCAATTCTTAATAGGTTAATCGGTTGGTGCCAAAAATTATATTTAGAGTTCGAAGTCCTTTTTTTCTTTTGCTAAGGCGTCTTCCACACGGAAGTCAAAATCATATGCATTCTTGTATTTTGCAGCAATATGCTGTCTGTGTGTGAGATTGTCCGGATGGCACGCTAAACAGACCTTCGTGTAGTAATGTGGCTGGAATTTAGTGGCTGGAACGCGTGCGTAGTGCTGCTATTTCTCAAAGAAGCAAACCTGGATCCTCTCCTCGTAGTCACTTCAAACGTGCGGTTTTAATCACGGAGTTATACGAGGGGGCTGTTATCGATGTGAGGCGACAGCGTTAGATATTCTAACGTAGAGTTTTACGGAGCTTGATTTCTGGTTTAATGCGCTCATGTGCATTGAACTAGCGTCACTAAATAAAGCTTATTTAGTAACGCTAAATTTAACCGATTAAGCGGTAAAAAATTCCGATTAATCGGTAGGGTAAGCTATCAATTGCCAACCTGTAGCTTTCATCACAATGGTCGCTTGATACGATCAGCGCGTACCCTACGTGTGCTTCTGAAACCGACTCCACGATGCAAGCACGAGTTTGTCATTTCCAAGAAAGGAATGTATGCTTTTCTTTACTTGTCCTGTTTTTATTTTATGAAGATATTCCGTTACACGAGAGAAGTATAGGGGAAAGGGAGTTCTGGTAAGTTGTTCAACAAGCAGGTCTTTAGGTGACAGTGTTATGGAGTTACTAAAATCCACATCCCCGTGGCTGTTCTGGTTTAGTAATTAGTGAATCAACGGAAGCAGTTTTTTGTTGTGATACATTCGCATACACTGTGTACCCCACATATCTATATTCAACAAAACTGGTCTTATTTATGTAAGGAATATGTGCCGTGCTCCGCTCTTTGCAGTTTTATCTGTCATAAATTTTGGTGCAACGCTCCTGTTTCTGAGAAACGGGCGTCACACTAGAGGGGCTGTTCCGATAGGTTGAACAAGCGGACTTTCAGTGCAAGCGACATTGTGGTGTCACTAAAGGTGGTCTGCATATTCTTGGAAACATCATGGATTGGCGTATTGGTGTGAGAGTTAGTACAAGCAGCTGTGTATTGTAATAATGGCGTATATAATAGTGAATTTTTACCATATACTCTAATATTGTCTGTGTTATGTTAGGTTTCGTTTGTGGTGTGGGCCTGGATTCACACGAAACTGTCTCAGTGGAGTGAGGTATTTTCCAGAATTTCTTGTTTGCTGTGAACACCATTATTTAGTTTATTTGATTTTTTTTATTATGAAATCTAACGCGCCGACGCGGCGCAGGCGATGAGGCGCGCCGTAGTGGAGGGTTACGGATTGATTTTGACCACCTGCAGGGGATCTTTAACGTGCGCCTAAATCTCGAACACACGGACGTTTTCGCTTTTCGCTTCCAACAGAAGAGCGGCCGCCGCGGCAGGGAATGAAACCCACCTAGTCCTTGGGCTCAGCAGCACAACGAGCCTTAGCCACTGAGCCACCGCGGCGGGTCACCATTATTTAGTCATGGGATATTGTCAATATTGTTCGTGATTCTGCAGAGGTTATATGCGTGTGGGGCGTAGCTGCATTGTACTTTTGCAAATGTGTGAATATTTGGCAACACGCTGGCCTGCTAGACGCCTCACTTTTTTTTTTCAGATTTTTTGGATGAATACAAGGTGCTAAACTGGTTTGGAATATTGTTTCGCAAGGTTTTTTTGGTAAATAAATGCACGGCAAGAAATGCAACATCAAAAGATAAATTGTCTCGGGTCAAATCGCCCTCTCCTGATATCAATTAAATTTAATGGAAAATTTTATCCTTGCTGCATTTCTTTCTTGTTTGACATTTCAGGATCTATCATACACATTCTCATTCATTGCCATTCATTGTCATTTTTCATTCATTGTTTAAGTTTTGGATACCCTGCATCTGCGTCCTATACCTACGAAATGAGGAAAAGTGAAATTAGGTAATCATCAATTGCATGACATCTGATCTTTGAAATACACTATCAGACGCCTCATGGCAGGCTTGTGCTAATATATGTTTTTCTAATAAATTGACAGTTCATGAATCCTGTGCTACAAGCAGCCATAATTTGTCATTCAAGCATTTTGTTATTGGTTAGCTCAGTCAATGAGTGCCTGAACCAAAAAGAGGTGCTTAAGACCCCTCATTGTTTTGTTTACAACAGCAGCACGCATATTGTTTTTTAAGGCTGTGGTGCTTTCGGAAACTTCAAATTTACGGCGCTTTGGGGTGTGAGGGCGCGTCTGCTTGAGAGCGTTCGCGCTAATTGGTGCTGCATTCTTCTTCGTCGGGTTCATGAAAGAGCCGGAAAACAACCGTGTGATGAAGCATATCTTGCCAACAACAACAACATAATTATTTCGCTCCCCAGAAGCATCTTTCTTGGCCAATGAAAAGAAGGCCCGCGCAAGGCCTTTAACCCTGCAATAGCGGGTATAAGTTTTCCTTTTTCATTCGGGTTTGGTGTTTCATGTATTTATTTATTTATTCACAGAGTTGCCAAGTTGGGCTTCTAATAGCCAAATATGGCTACTTGTTTTTATGCATGGTGGAAGAACTTATTCTTTGGCAATTTGGCTATTGTTAGGCTCTTCTGTATCTTTGCTTGAGACACCCTAAAGATCTATAAAATATATAAAAAAAACTACGTTTCAAAACAGCCAACATGACACACTTACGCTGGCTCGCAAAAGTAAACAACTCAGGCGCAATTTTATTCTCTAATAATCATAGGTCTGCAGGCTCCCTCACGAATGCACTCTCACACCCCCCATTTACCACTCATGAGTGAGCGGTGGGCGAGCCTCGCCATCGTTTTGGACTGGCGAGTGTGCGTGCGAGTGAGTGCAAGAGCCCCACGCGCAGTGAGTCCCACTCACCACTCGCGAGGGCGAGAGCAACTCGCGGGGAGCCCCGCTCACCGCTTGCCAGAGCGATTGCCACTCGCCGTGAACTCCGCCCACCACTCGTGAGTGCACTCGCGCTACTCACGCCATTTTATTTTTATTTATTTTATTTACACTATACTGTCAATCCCCAAGGGGGATTATTACCGGAGCGAGCATATTGCCGCGAACCATGCATTGGGTTTGTTTATTTGTGTTTTGCTTTTACCGCCCGGCTGCGCCGGTCTGTGTTGCCTCCGTGCCAAGGGAAGCGCGTGTTCCATTCTTTCTTTCTGTGCCGCGTGTGTTATCTGTTCTGATAGGGAGAGCATTCCGATCTAACGTGAACATCCCGGAATAATCTTCTTGCATCTACAATGTTCTCTATGCGAATCGACGGTTCCAGAACCATGCGCGCCGAAAGATAAAAAGCCTGCAGAGCAGACGCCGGGGCATTCGATTCTGCGACGCTCGCTGACGCAAGTCACTTTGGCTTCGTGACAATATACATTCAAAGTTACAGAAAAGATGCGCAACTTGCGCAAGTAAAACACCAGTATTATCGCATTACTACAGTGCACATTCACAGTAGGCATAATCAAAATAAATGCAGTAAGAAAAAAACAAGTATGCATACTCAAACAATACACACACCAAGATGCATACAAGCATCACATTACATAGATTTCAAGGTATTCAGGCAATTCACACAGTAATGACGCACACCAGTTACATACAAGGTAAGTATGAACACCATCCATAAAGATACACAATCTAGCGCATTGTTTTCAGCAATTTGCCAAAAATTTGTTAATGGATGGCTGTTGAGTGATAACAGGGCCTAATGCATTCCATTCTCGAATGCTGCGTGGAAAAAAAGAATAGCTTAAAGTGTCGTAATTAAATGAATACTCTTCTAATTCCCAAACATGACGTTGCCTTGTCGGTCTAGCGTCGCGAAAGGACAGGAAGGAATCAGGGTTTATTCTTAATGATTTGGGAAATAACTGATATAGAAACTTCACTCCAAGAAGCTGTGCGCGGCTTGAAAGGGTGGGTAGCCCTGCCCGACGTCATAGTTCAGTTGGCGGGTCACTGTGCCTATATATCTGTTGTAGATGAAGCGCACTGCTTTGCATTGAACCCTCTCCAGAGTTGCAATGTGAGACGCGGTGTGAGGGAACCAGACAATAGTTGCATATTCCAAGAGATGCCGTATGAACGTGACGTATGCGAGAAGTTTGGTTTCGTGGGTGGAAAAATAAAGTGCCCTTTTGATAAAAAATAATTTGCTTAATGCTTTCCTTGTGACGTAGTGGACACGCTCAAGATCGGAAGATATCGCCACGCCTAGGTATTTATGGTGGTTTACACTTTGGATTTCCACATTGTTAAATTGTACGAGAAATTTAATTTTAAAGTTTTCTTAGTAATGGACATGCACACTGTTTTGCCGATGCTGATCTTCATTTGCCAGTCGTCGCACCACTGGGCTATCTATCTTAACGAGTTTAGTTTAAGCTGGACTTCAGGGTGTTTTACTTGGTTATAGAGAATGCAGTCATCTGCAAAGAGCCTTATTTGAACATCTACTTGGTAAGCTAAGTCGTTGATGAAAATCAAAAACAAGAAAGGAGCTAACACAGAACCTTGGGGTACTCCTGACACAACTGGAGCCAAATCGGAATGATGGTTGCCGCACTGTACAAATTGGTGGCTATCGGTTAAAAAATTACGTATACAACGGAAAACCTGCCCGTCCCGCAGTAAATTATTAATTTGGAAAAATAATTTACCGTGAGAGACACGGTCAAACGCCTTAGAGAAATTAATGAAGATTACATCAGTTTGCGAATGTGCATTTGCTCCTGGGCTAAATCATGCATTGTTTCAACAAGCTGAGTAACTGTAGATAATCCGAATCTAAAACCATGCTGATTTGGGTGGAGAATGTGGTTTCATTCAATGAAATTTGTTAGAAACTTTAGCACAATGTGTTCGAGAATTTTGCTGCAGGTAGAGGTAATCGAAATAGGGCGACAATTAGCGGGGGTTTATTTATCGCCTGATTTGTGTATTGCAGTTATTTTAGCTGTTTTCCAGTCAGATTTAAGGCAAGAATCCTTGATTGATTTGGAATATACAAGACACAAGTCTCTACTAACTGGTTCGGCATACCGCTTTAGGAAACCATTTATAATACCATCTGGACCGTAGCTTTTCCTTTCGTAAAGGAGTACTGACACCAAATTTTGACGCCTAGAAAATGATATAATTGGCTTCAGTAGTTTGTACAGATGCCTCACAGAAATTTTTGCAGCGATCCGAGGCCGGAATCACATCTAAAATCGATTTTGATTGTCCCGGCCGCGAGATTCCACAAATCGGCAGCACTAGCGAAATCGCTTTCGGCATGACGAAACATCGGCCTGCGTGTCTGGCCGGTTCAGGGTGACGTCATATAGTCGTTTTCGGAACCGGAAACGATATAATAACCGCAAACACTTTTTATACTTAATAAATTAAATGGTAAAATAGATTTCACGCGTTCGGTAAGTGCGTTTAAACAGCACATTAAGAATGTATTGTAGTCACTCGGTCTCCACTACAGCAATTGATATTGCCTTCCATTTTTGTTCATGCAAGCTAGCTGAAATTTTCTGGTTTGTTTTCTTGCTTTCTTTTTGTGAATGGCGTTACCGTGCTTAGCGAAATATTATACACGTGTGTATAGTTATTCACTGTGTCATGAGAAATTCATGTATTATTGTTGTAACAATTTGATCAGTTGTAAGCGTTTTTTTTGTTAATTATTATTATTATTTTTTTGGGTATCGGTTGTATGAACTGCTTTATATTGTGATGTGAACTTGCTCGTATAAATTTTGGATGTAGTTATTTTCTTGGTGTTCTTTTACTAGACAAGTTGTTTCTAGATTTTTTTTGTGGCAAACTTTGCTCTGTACAGATACCCAACTTGTCAATATCTTTTGCGTAAAATGTACACGCAACGTTGTTGAACTGCAGAGGGACAGAGTCCTCGTCAGGCGATTTAGCCTTTAGTCTCTGTCCCTGTAGCACACGATGTATTTTGGTTTCTTCCAATAAAGGATTGATTGATTGATTGATTGATATCCTGCGCTGCTGTTGTCGGTGGTATTTGTTTGGGCAGGAGACGTGGGCGTAGCCGTGTGAGCAATGCTTGTAAACTTTGCGTGTTCGACGTCTTTGCTCTTCAGTTCGTGGCCGGCGCATGGTGTTCCCTTGCACTGGTGCCGAAAACTGCGCGGTGCCGGCACCGCGCGGTGAGCGATGTCGACGGGCACCGCGGCGACCCGGCGGTGCGCGTGGCCGAGCTCGCCCAAATTGTGCTATGACAAGCTCGCGGGATGCGAAGTACTGCTCGTGGAAGCCTGTCCGAGCAAATCGATGACGACGCCAAGATGCATTATTTCCCACGCGACGACATGCAGCGCTCAACGTGGACTGAGTTTTTGGGATACGTGGCTGAAAAAATTGTGTTGCTCTGCGAAAAGCGTGGCATTCCTGCGCAGGCATCGGCTATGAGACCGCGCGGGAGTTGGCCCTGCGCGGCGCACGCGTCGTGCTGGCCTGCCGGGGCGCGGAGCGCGCCCGGGACGCCGTCGCGCGGCTGGCGGCCGAGACCTCGGGCGGCGACGTCAGCTGGCTGCCCCTGGACACGGCGAGCGAGAAGTCGGTGCGCGCTTTCGCTGGGCGGCTCCTGCGCAAGACGGGAGGCCGGCTGCACGTGCTGGTGAACAACGCGGGCATGGTGGCGCCGGCCGCACGACGCCTCACGGCCGAGGGCCACGAAGAGACGTGGGCCATTAACTACCTCGGGCACTGCCTGCTCACGCGCCTCCTGCTGCGTGAGTACAGTGCGCATGCGCATAGTCTACGCTGAGTGTACACACGTCGAGCGGACACCAGTGTTGAAAGAGAGTTACCGTATTTACCCGATTCTAACGCGCCCCCGATTTCCCTGGCAAAAAAACCGAAAAAACTTGCACCTCCGATTGAACGCGCACGGGACTTTGTGACCCAGACAAACGAATGAGAGAGAAACGGGCGATTTATTTCCCGGAGTAATCTCACTCATCTCGCTCCTCGTCGCTCTCCGCTGACCACAACATTTCGGCCTCGGTGCCTTCAAGCGCGTTCGCTATTCCACACTTCATAACGAACGTTCAACCATGGTCGATGGGATCATGGCTCACGCCTCACACGCCCATCCCGAGAGCTTCTTCAGAGGTGCACGCTTCAGCCAACCGCTCGTTTTGAACGCGTGGGAGCTGCGGCTGCCATTGCTGTTATCAAGCGCGCAAGTGACACGATTTGACGATTTGTGTGAACGCCGATAGAAAAGCCTAGGCGCCTAGGCTTGCTGCGTCTGAAAAATCGTAGCTAAAAGCTTTGGCGCCATCTTGAGATGGCGATGGGTGGGACGCAATTTCCGCTCTTTCGTTAGTTTCGGTTTTCTATCCGATTCTAACGCGCATGCGATTTTCCGGCCTATTTTTTCTGAAAAAAAAGTGCGCTTTAGAATCGGGTAAATACGGTAACCGCGCCGTTGTGGAGTGATTATTTCGAATCGCCTGCAGATATGTAAAAGAGCCACGAAGGCAAAATACAGATTTGTTCAATTTCACAAAAAAAATAATAAAATTAAAAATCTACCCTTTGGTAAGTCGCTCAGCTCCATTCCTGGTATGAAAGCGTTTAAAAAAAACGCAAGTATTAACAAATTTCAAATGTCGCGCTGAAATGGCGTAAAAAGCACGGGGAGGAGTGACGCAATAGAGGACAGCACTAAAAACAGTTACCAGGGTGTCCACTGGTCGTTAGCATTCAAGTGATGCCATCAAACGAAAACAGAGGACCCACTACAACCGCCCAGTCATGCTCAGCACCAACCATATTCCGTGACATCATAAAGACGTCGCCCGAAAGTGGCCGGGGCTTGCCCGGACGACAGTGTCTGCTGGTATTGTGTCACGCTCTCTCTGATGCAGGTGTCTGTCTAGATAATAAAGGCTTTTCTCTCTCTCTTTCTCCGCCGCGGAAAATCCGGTTCCCAGACCCGCCCACAGATGGCGCAACTGCCTCGCAGGGGCGTGCTGCCACACCTTCTTTCCCGTCACGGATGTCCCGCGACCAGAACATCAACGCGCGCTCGCACGAAAACGTCAGCGTCGTCGGCTAGCGAATTCAACAGTGCGTGCTATGTAATCGGCAGCAAAACGACAGCGATGAGGAGCTAACCCGGAGGTACGGAAGAAAGCATCCGAAGCAAAACAGTGGCAAATGCACACAAATCCCGTGCTACTGAAGACAGCAGCGGAGGTCCAACGACAATAAATGGGAGCCAACTCCGAGCTATAGCTCGAGGTTGGCTTCCATCAACTGTCGTTGGATGCAAGTGATAGAAGCTAACAGCGCGGGCAAGCCAACCCCGAAATTCTAAATGAAGAAGCCCAAGCTGAACGTGATCGTCGTAAGGACAACCCACAGCTTCGCTATTTCAGTCGATTTCACATGCACTGGGCGGAACTGTGTTTACTTTAATAGTTGCTATCTCCATTACTTGTTGCAAGTCTGTGATGAAATTGTTATCATTGCTATCGTGACAAAACAGTGGTTTTAATCAATTAAATTTGCATTTTGTCTTCATAGCCCCTTTAACGTTAACTGAAATCTAAGCAATTTAAACAAGATCGCGACTGTGTCTCAATGGCACGGGCGCTTCCTTGCCCTGACTGCGTTCGGTAGACGTATTTGACTATCCTGACCGCCTGGAAACACCCCACTTTCGCCTCTTTTTGGCGTCGTCTTAGAAGAATCGTACATCTGATGATCATGTTGGTAGGCTAAACAGACCTCAAGAATATCAAATTATCCTTATTTTCGACAAGGTTGCGCAGAACTGACTAAGAGAACATGTTGCAGCAGCAAAAACAAAAAAAAAACTGCGATTGATTCCTCTGTCATAGGAATCAGTAAAACACGAAAGTGAACTGTGCAGCGAAATCTGCAGCTAAGCATGATTTGCGGGTCGGCGGCTGTCTTGTGGGTGTGCTTGGCGAGCAACATCCTGCTGCCGGGTCGTTTCGGCAGAGGTGTACAGGCGTCATCTCCGTGACGGATATGACGTCAGTGGAATCTTGGGGTATCGCGGCATAAAACACTTGCGTGTCAAATATAAAAGCCGAAAACGAACAACCTCAAGTATGACGTGCTGATTATTGTTAAAGGTTTCTTCCCCGCAAGAAGACTCTGCGTGCTGGGTCTCCCTTTACAGGCTGCTTGCTTCGTTGTACAAGTGTCACTTCGGTGACGGATACGACGTCAGCGAAATCTTCGTGTATCCGGGAATAAAACACTTTCGTGTTAAAGAAAACAACAAAAGGAAAACCAATATAACGCAGGCCTTCAGCGTAAGAACCCATGCCTCTAGCCCAAGACCACTGATGCCGAACAGCGAAGCCTGTTTACCGGCTGTTTAACAGAACAGGAATGTTCAGGACATCGGCCAGGCCGCCCTCCCGATATTTACCGGTGGACGCTTGGTCCTCTCTACAAGCAGCTGTTGGACTTTCTTGCTGAGACTGGCCTATACAGTACACAGCAGGGCATGAAGCCGCTTGCATCCCGTCACTTTCCCTTTTCTATCCTTCAATTCCTTTGATGTCCTCCTTGCAAACTGGTGCAATTAAAAAAAAAGTGTTCCAAGCAAACCAGTAGACAGCCCTAGTGGGGGTTCGTCTAGTCGGGCAGGGGTGCAATTCTCAGTTTTGTCCATTCCACGTCCATTTTAACGTGGTAGTTTAGAGTGAGAGTTTATTGGCTGAAACCAGACGACTGGATGTGACGCAGCACATCCATTGGTCAGAGGCATTGTAAGTAGAACTACGTCACGACTGAAACGGATGTGAAATGGACATTTTCGGAAACGGCATGGTCCAGAGTGCCGTCGGACGACATTAGACTGACATTTTGAAGAGTGAGCTAACAGTGGCGAGGGCGTCAGCCGTAATGTTGTAGAGGTTCCGTTTTAGCTTTGTATTACTAAAGACGGTGGTTATAGTCCGGCTCTTGCCTCCGGTATTTTTTTACATTTTTAGTTTATAATTTTCATGGCTTAGGTTAGCTTTCGGTGTTTCAAATGTTTTTTTTTGTTCCTTACGTTATGTTAGGTTAATTTACTTCACGTTACGTCACGTCGCTAGAGGGCGAAGTAGGGCCAGGCGCGGAACGTTTTTTATCGAAACGCCGATGGACGTCGTTTTAGTGAAGTGCTTATAGCACCGTCGAGCGGCACTATAGAATCTAGATAGCTTTTCGAAACGGACATAACTGAGAATACCGCCTCAGATTCGTCATTCGCTCGTTCGGCAAGTTCGGAGGAGTTAGCGACTGAACACACTGGAATAAAAATCAGGTCAGCCCAACAAATCATGGCAAGGAGAATGGTAGGAATAATGCTTGGGGATAAGAAATATAGAGGATTGACAACAGGTTGAGAACCGGACTAGCGAATGCGAGATTCCGTTCCCTTCCCAGGCCCCTTACTTCCTGTGAGTTTCCAGCGGCGTCTACTGCTTTGTTTCAAGCACTCCCTCTGTTGTTTTAAGCAGCTGCTAAGGTGCTCCGCAGCATAGAGTTTCATACTAATATACACTAGAGGGAAATCTGGCGCCACTGTCTAGGGCAACCGCGCTTCAGCGAGCGTTCCGTCATGTGCCGGGCAGGCACGTTCCACTTGTCCTTGGCATGGCTCACGAACAGGCTGAAAAGTTGCCTCTGGCTGCAAAAAGGCAACAATATTACTGCAGAAGATTAATCGCATTTGTTTTATTATTACAAAAGTAAAGCTCCAGAAAGATGTATTTGTGAGGAATTATTTAGAAGCTTAATGCAAGATGAACAAAAAACAATATTACCGTTTTTATTGATCTTGGCTTCAAGATGAAAAAGAAGCCATCTGGCTAACCAAGCTAAGCCACCTTAAAGGGACACTGAAGTGATATGTAAACATTGCGGGATTACTAGCGCAAATTGTAGTCCGTAGTACCCAGGCCATGTTTCGACCACTCTAGGCGCGTTTACGCGATTTTATTTAGTAGAAAAACTAATTCGAAAATGCTGTCCTCCTCTCTTTACGCTCGCCCATTTTCTGTGGCGTTTTCGTGTGACGTCAGGAGGTGCCGAGCTCGCAATTGGCTGCGCTACTGCACGGCTCCCCGGCCTTCAGACAGAGTCAGTCGGCCCAGCGTTTCGTCCGCCGGCCGCCGGCGGGTCGTCGCAATCAAGGAGGTTAAAAAAAATTGCTTGGTCGCAATTCGTTCGCTTAGTTGAAACGAAGCCAGGACACGTTTGTGAATGGAAGAATGTGCCTTTCTTTACTTGGTTTGTTGGTACACTGTATCTAGCTCCAAGTCAAGGTCGCTTCACACAAGCGCTGCACAAGCGCACATGCGACGCTTCGCTGACTGGTACGCCAGTAGGAAAAAGGCCTCTTGAAGGCGGGAGAAGAGTCAGCGAAGTCAATATAGGTACTAAGGAAATAAAATCAACTGATATTTTTACCGTACAGCGTAAAAACTAGGGCGCGGGAAGCACTTTTTTGCGCTGGGCGAACAAGCACAGCGGTCAGCAACAGCACGACTACGCATCTGCGAACGCTTTTACGTCTACGAAATGCAATTGCTAGACGTGAGCTACTGTGGAAACTCGGGCGACGCTTACTGCACGAGCGTAGTACAACAAATAGTAACCTAAGCTGCTCGAAATGCCAAAACTAAATAAAAGTGTAAACCGGTTGTACAATATATACCCTATATTAGCAAGGCCTCCGCGTCCCGCTCCGTGGCTCAGTGGTCTGGGGCGCTAGGTATGTCACCGCAAGTGTTTTGCAAGTCGCGAGTTCGAATCTCCGCGGGTACGTGCTTTTTTTTCTTGTAAGTTAACTTTTTTGTTTTCCGCCGATGTTTTCTATATTGAGTTCACCTTTTTTTTGGACCCCAACGTTCATGGCTAGCACGAACTAATTCACAAACGCGCGCAGGCTGGCACTGGCGCGCTAGCGAGTTCTCGTTGGTGTGCTGTTGCCATAAGCACCGATTGCTTGCAGGGCAGTGGGCACAGGCCAGAATGAACAGACCCTTGGCTGGTGCGAAACACGCTTTTTACGATTACAGGCATGAGGGAGGCAAGCTCCAAATATGGGGGAAAAGCGCATGACATTTGGGCGTCTGCGGCTACGCGGAGGGCGTTTATGCACTGTGTAGGTCTCGGCTAGTGAATGCTACGACTACAAGCCGTCCTGGGAGGCTTATCTTGTGCATTTTACAGCCGACAACATGGCAGAAGCGCGGTACGATGATTACTGAGATATTGAGAATGCCCATCCAACAATGCCATTGGTTATGTTTTACAGAACCGAAACCGAAACCGAAACTTGTTTGATTGCTAACCTTGGGCATCGTCCAATCACGGCGCCCCTCCTCCCAACGTCACAGCCTTAGTTGGTGCGGCCGCCGCAAACCGCGCATGGTAGTTTTTCTTCTTTCGCGCTTTGTAAAATAATTACCGATTTGTTAACCGGATAAACGATGAAAAGTGTGCTAATTTGAGCCAGTCTACGCAGTGCAAGCAAAAACGGGAGCTTGACAAATTCACTTCAGTGTCCCTTTAACCAAGCCAAGTAGGCGAGGAACGTCGCTAGCTGCAATGGCGCCGCCCACGGCGGCCCGCGAATGCAGCGCCAGATTTCCCTCTAGTATATATTAGTATGAAACTCTATGCTCCGCAGTTCAGTCGACAGGGGTGTTTATTTGCCATTGTCAAAGGATTGTAGACTTTGCAAGAATCCCGAGAAGTTTGAACATACACGCTTTCGTGGATTGCTAGGACGCTGTCTTTTTCTGGGACGTCCTCCAGCGAACCCTTCGAAAGGACATGCCCCTGACGCAAAGCGGCATGCGTTTCCGTTAAGTAGCCCATGATGACATCCCCCGTGTCGTTTTTTTTTTATTTCCTTGGTCTCCACGGCGGAGAAGCAGAATGGCTGTTTGGGACAGTGATGTGAACGCTGGAAATATTCATAAGCTGAGAGAAATGTATCTATCACAAGAGTCTAGTGGTGATGTTTTGAAAATAAGCAGTGGTTTAATTATGATCAGTCCACAAATTTTAACCGCTTGCTCAAAGCAGGGCAGTGGTGTTTAGTGACATCAACCACCCACCAAGTTGAGCCATGTCGATGTTTTTACTGTACGTAGTTTCCTAGACAGGCAGTAAAGGAAAAAAAAAAGCCTCAGTAGCCTAGGGGTGGAATCGTAGTTTTTGGAACGAACGCCTCAGGGTTAGAGCTCCAGCAATGCGGATTGTTTTGCCCTTGAAGACCCGCGATCTTTTATTGTAAAATGTACTCTTAGCTCAATTTCGCGCGCTTTTTTAAGTAATGGCTACCGGGAGACTGGACTAGAGGTACAGGAAGGACGATAACCACTTAGAAAAATGAGATAAGAAAATTGGAAGCAAGGGGCGGGTTCTCATAAAGTGGATGGGAGAGGCTTTCGTCGTGCAGGCCGGATAAATAGCTTATCAGAGTCTGGGTTTGGGCTAGTTGGTAGTGCCCGTTTGTGCCCGTCGCCTCCCTGTGTCCTCTGTCGTTTCTTTTTTTTTTTGCGCTACACGAAGTCACAGATAAATAGACTAATGACGTCTCTTATAAGCAGGGGTACACAGGGGCGCAACTATGATTGCTCGCCATGATTTCAGCGGCGCTGGAGTCGAGCGCCCCGTCCCGCGTGGTGAACCTGACGTCGGTGGTGCAGCGGCTGGCGCGGATCGACTGGGACGACGTCGAGGGCCTGCGCTGCTCGTGGAACGCCGGCCGGCCTACTGCAACTCCAAGCGTGCCATGCTGCTCTTCACGGCCGAGCTGGACCGACGCCTGCGGGACGCCGGTATACGTGGCCATTTCCCGTACATGCACGTCGCTCGAACTATGCAACCACTGGGAAAGAGCTCAGTGACGCGCCGACAGGGTCGATCTTTGATCCAGTTTCCTTGGCAGCCTGGGTCGTACTTTAGTCTGTTTCAGTCCAGGCGGACCTTTCCACCATTACAGCGACAGCCACGGGCTGTTTTGGGAAGTGACCCTTCATAACTTATTTCAACTCTTTGAAACATCTTTTTTTCCACTTCGGCCGTAGCAATGGGCAAAGCGTAAGTGGTAGCGGGGCGAGGCAGATTTCCCGTGCTCAGTATACTTCGTCCGTGCGATGAGGTGCTATCTGTGGTGACAGCACGCCACATGTTGCATCGTTAAGGCCATCGATGCGGGGGCAGTGCACGCGCCTGGAGGACGTTTCGGGCGCCTCCCTTGCTTGAGCCTATTTCGCTGTCATTGTGGGCATCCATCGCACTCTCTTCTCTGCATGATGACATAGCCGCACCTAACACGTCTGCGCCTATCCGTCGACCAACTTACCGGTTGCCGGTGGTGGCGTCGTGCTTGCGTCGAAAAACATCGCATCCTTCTCCCATGCCGAGGCGAACGCATGAAGGAATCGAGTAGGTCCTCTTAGCAATAATTCCTCAGACACTGCGCAGTTCTCGTGCCATCGGTCGGCAAAACGGAAACAACTCACTCAAACTCAACATACACTTTTTTTCATTTATGCTACCTAAATGCGAAAACGTGGGTCATCCATAAATGTTTGGTAAACCTGTTCACTAATGGGCTATTTCCCCACTGGAATTGGTCGGTAAACAATTGGTGAGGCGAAGGGGAGCGTTGGCGGGGAAAGAGAGGAGAGAAAGCGGGATACGGACAGTGAGGAGAAAATGGGATAGGGATGGTGAATAGGATGCGAAAAAGTGTAGAAGGAAGGGGAGGCAAGCTCTCACAAGGAATTGGTGGAGTGGAGGGGAAGAGTGTTGGAGATAATGAGAGTAAAGATGAGGGGAGGGGATGGATAAGTGGTGATGGGATTGGTGGAGCGAGAGAGAGGGAACGAGAGATGGGGAGGAAGCGGAATGAGAGGAGAGAGAGAGGGTGAGGCCGAGAGAGAAGGGAAGAGAGAAGAGGGTGGGGGGAGCAGGACGAAAAAAGTGTAGCGGATTGAAGAGGGGGTGTCTAGAGGAGAACGGGAGGTGAAGATGAGCGAGTGGGAAAGGGCCCGTAGAAGCTATGACGGAGAGTGGAGGAAGGAGATGATATAAGGAGAAGGGAGAGTAGGAAAGGGGAGGTAGGGAAGACAGGAGTAAGGAGACGAGGGTAATGAGGATATGCTGGAAAGGAGGAGAGGAGCACGAGGGGAAGGGTAGAGGAAATAGGGGATTGGAGTCACACCACCATCTAGTTTTTTTTTTAAAACTGCGATAGCATGATCTTTGGCATAAAGTCCTAAAGGTACTAGTTGACACTTGTTTCCCGGAGGGAGTCCAGAAGACAGCGGTGGTAGGAATTGATGGGGAGGAGAGGGGGAAGAGGAAAGACCAGAAAGAATTTTGCAAACAAAGCACACTCAACGCACCCCCTATGACGTCAAGTGCAAGGCGCGGGGCAACGGAGCTTTATGGTCCTTCGTCTTGATCTGCCTCCCCCCCCCCATTCCCCTACAACTCACACCCGCTCAGCTCGCATGCCCAGAACTGTATACACGCCAGTGCAGCCGACTGGAGAGGAGGATGAAGGTAGGGCTAAGTAAAGGTAGTAAAGCCAAGTATTCGGCAGGCATTCTCAGGTCATGAACGGCAGCCTACCTTTGTCAAGTGTATGACAGCTGCATCTTACCGGTACTCACCTACGGGGAGAAACTTGGAGGCTCACTAAGAGGGTTCACTTAAAATCGAGGACGACTTCAGCTGAGCAATGGAACGGAAGATGATAGGTGTAACATTAAGGGACAAGGAAGAGAGTGGAGTGGGTCAGGGAACAAACGCGTGTTAAGAACACATTAGTAGAAATTAAGAAGAAGAAATGGGCGTGGGCACGTAATGCGAAGACAAGCGTGACGGGAGGTGGCAGAAAGTTAGGTGGGCAGATGAGATCAAGAAGGTTGCGGGGATAAAGTGGTCGCAGTTAGCGCAGGACCGGGATAATTGGAGATCCATGGGAGAGGCATTTGCCCTGCAGTGGACGTAGACTAGGCTGATGATGATGATGACTACAGGCAGGAGGGTGAGGGGCAGAGCCTAGGGGAGTGGAAGAAAGAGAGAGCATAGAGAGCGATGAAACCCACCAGATGACACGATACTTATTAGTGACCTGGCGCAGGTGAATCATCGTCAGGGGATCGCGCCTGCAGGAAATAATCTCGTCTATGGCGATTACGTTAGAATATCACCTTGGGAGGATCGCCTGCGCTTTTTTCTCGCGAGTTTCTGTGCCAGCTCAGCCGATTGGCAGGCCGGCGGGACACTGTCTCCCTCTCCCCGCAGGCGTATCGGCGTTCGCGGTGCACCCGGGGGTGACCAACACTCGCGTGGCCCGCGGCCTGACGCGCGTGGGCCAGCCCTGGTTCGGCCTGCTGTCCGCTCTGTTCGGAGTCAAGGTAGGCCCCGCACTCTTCCCCTTCGCCGCTCTCCTGGCCACGGGGCCAAGGAGGAAGAGGAATAACGTTTATTTGCGTTAGAACGGTGGATTGGCCTAGTTGGTGCATACTAACTTGAATCAAAACAGCGCAAAAAAGACAAAACAACAAACAAAGACACACGGCACTGACTAGCCACTGGTTGGTTTATTCCGGGGTTTGCGAATTATACCCTGCGCTGCGCTGCATCAGCGTTGCTTATTTTTGGTCATTGCACGTGTATAGATCTAGCGTTTTGTGTTTGTTCGATGTACGTGTTTTTTCATGATTCCTTCTCTTCTTCCTTCCTTGGGTATATTTCGCAAACCGCGGAATAAACCAACCAGTGATACTAGTCAGCGCCGTGTGTTGTCGTTTCTTGTCCCGTCTTTTTTGCGCAGTTTTGAATTCAAGTTAACATTTATTTGCTTTTTGGGGCGAAACCCCTTAGAGGCTGGGGCTGTTGGTGTCTCCTGTCCTCGTCGTAATCGTCGTTCGCCTCATGTAGACACGGTACTAGAACACCGGGACACTCGTTTACGCCACGCACTGGAGCGCTTCGTGCTTCAAAGACAATTAAGAGACTTTTACAGCAAAGCCGCATACTTTACCCCACAACGGTTTCATTTCCGTTGGCAAAAACGCCAAAGCGCCAAGAATGCACTGAGGTTTCACGTTAGTGGAGATGGCCCGGGATTTTTCGAGGGATATGGGAGGGGGAAAGGAGAGTGGGTGGTGGACTCAGTCCAGCCAGCCTTCAGACCCCCTGCAGCCCGCGCCCGGGAGGTCAGGTACTCCTCCCCCTGGAGCTGGGAGCTGGTCAGCCTATGCTCCCACTGCTCCAATGTAGGTGATGGGATTCGGTTGGGATGCTTGACGCACTCCCACACGAGCTGGTAGGTGGCGTTTGGTGTATTGCACGTTGCCCAGTTGTAGGAAAAAAAAGCTGGTGAAATTCGATTTAAAATTGCCATGTAGTAAGTCCGTGTTCGAATTCGGCGCCAGATTCGTGACACTTGGGTGTTGAGTGGTGGGTGTGGAAGCGGTAAATGAGGCGTTCCGTGCGATAATGGTATAAAATGTACTTCTTGGCGCCTTGGCATTTTTGCCCACAGAGATGAAATCGTTGGGGGGTACAGGTGTACAGCTTTGCTGTAAATGTATCCTGTCTTTGAAGCACGAAGCGTTCTAGCGCGAGGCGTTGGAAAACGAGTGTGCCGGTTTTTTAGTAACGTGACTACACGATACTGCGACGACATGATACTCCGACGAGATGATACGCCGACAGCCAGAGCTTCTAAGAGGCTTCGGCCCTGAAATGGCTCAGGTTTAACGCTTCCAAACCTTGTCATCACGAGCGAAAGCTGACTACGCACACCGTGTTTCATGAGTGTTTTCTTTGGGATTTAGCAGCCTGCCGTCTGGCTGTATTTTTCATGAGCGTTTATTTTGCTTCAGGGCATATATATGGGGGTATGAGTTGATGACGAAAGGTGATTGGATCTACTGGTTATTGGGTTCACGCTTTCGCTTGCGCTGAAAGGACCGCACAGAAGGTCCAGTCGGCGCGCCATAGATGCATGCCCAGACTGAGGGACCAAGCGCCGGCGAGGCAGCTATTAAAACCTCACCCGGTCACGTGGTTCGCTTGCTCTAAACCGCGCACACAAACGGCCCAGTCTGCGCTGAGCGATCGAGCGCAGGCGAAGCATCCGTTTCTCTCTCGCCTAGTCACGTGGTGCCGCAGCCGCGAAGCGATGAAAAGGAAAGGCGCAGCATGTGCGCCGGCGTCTGAAGGTCACTTGCGACGCGATTAATAGCCTTGAAAGATGTTGCATAGTTGAACTTTCCGCTTTAAAGCGGACCACTCTAAATCGCCACCCTGGTGTAGAATTTCGTCTGAAATAAAGGGGGCCGGTGTGTGTTCCACGTGCAGAGCGTGCGGGAGGCGTGCCAGACGAGCGTGCACGCCTGCGTGTCGGACGAGGCGCGCAGCGGCTGGTACCTGTCCGAGTGCCGGAACCAGTGGCCCGCTGCTTCGAGCGCCGGCGACCGGAGGGACGCCCGGCTGCTGTGGGAGCTGAGCGAGCGACAGCTAGGACTGCCGGCTCGCTGAAGAAGAAGAAGAAGCAGGGAGCAGCTGCAGCAGCGGGGCGCAAATTTATTCTCGCCCTACTCGGCGATGCGCATCTCGAGGGCCTGCTCCGTGATGTCCCAGGCGCGCCGCTGGAGCACGGGGTCGACGGCGTGCGCCGCGGGCCGGGTCTCCTGGCACTCCATGAAGTAGCGGCCGCTCGTGTGCGCCAGGTCCGGGGACAGGCACAGGTGGATGCTGGTCTGCGCGCCCTCCTGCGGAGACTGCGGCCGCGGACAGAAGGACAGACAGCGGTGTTTGACTATATACGTCACTACCATCGGTGTGTGCAAACTGGAGACGAACAAAAAACGTGTGCTGTGCAGTCGACAATGGCGTGTCTGTGGTAATATAGATAATTTGTTAGAGCTTTCGGGTCATGACCCAGTGGTGTAGGCAGGATTTTGCCTCGGTGTGTGTGTGTGTGTGGTGTGTGTGTGTGTGAGGGGGGTGGGGTTGGGACTGTAAAATAAGAGAAAATACAACAAAAATTACCAAATAATATTACAAACAAACAAACAAAATTAATAAATAGCAACAAAAACAACACAAACAAACAAACACACAAAAAAAAACAAATAGCTTGTGGTTGATCCGGTCTTGAACCCCCTGCCCTCCCTTTCCGAAAAAAAAAACAAAAAAAAAAGAACAGGCTCAGATGCGCGAAACTCGTCTCATCGGTTCGTTCTTCGTTTGTGATTTCGGTGTTGGAAGGTTTGACGATCGATTGAACTCACTTTCAGTGAGTGTTGGACGCACTTTTAGCTGACGCTTTGACGCACTTTTGATGCAGTTTTGATGTGATAAAGCTTCCGCGCTTCTATCAACTTTCCTTAGGAAGGGATCGTAAACTTTTTTAGTGACACTACAGTATACCCAGAAACACCTGAAAAGAGCGGCGTCAGCCACGTTGACAATTTAGAAAGTGGCCAGTGGTGCAGCTTTTTCGTCGCTTCTACGGAACAGTTCGCTTCCTGCTCTGTTGGAAATAAATTAAAAATTCATTGTTTCTCTCTCCTCCCCCTCCCCCGGTTAGACCTACCTAATGCCATCCCGGCAAACCTGGCAGGCATGCAAGAGTGCTATGGGTAGGGAACGCTGAGGGAGGACAAGTGCAGAGTAGCGTGAATAGGAAGATCGACGAAGGGCACACCAACGACAGTGTCCAACAACTGCGTCTTGATTTGGTTTGGCAAAACGAAGCGGTTCTTGCACAGAGCAAGCCACGCACGGGTATTGACGCCCGAAAATCAGCGGGAATAGGATGAGCAAATGAGGGAACAGCACTAAAGTTTTAGCACAGTGGCTAGCGTACGCTGCGCTATGCTCACGGGTATACCGGGACCCAACTGGGCAGGGCGCGCATTCGTCCCGCGGGGACGAGCGACCCGCCTCTCCGAGCCCGCGCGCGCATGCGCAGTCGGGTGCCGGTACCCGCCGACCCTAGCGTATCGTTTGCTATACTCGGTTACATGGAGGAAAGAAGAATACTCAGGAGAGGCCCCTAGCATCCCAATGCATTGCGAAAAGTGTGGTGGGAGGGACGTCATTTTTATTGAGCACATAGACAGTGTTGCCTCCTTGTTTACAGCTGCGGCGGTCAAATCTGGGCGAATGGAACGGACAAATTTTTAAGACGCTTTGTCTGTGGCTGCCTCGCTACGCTTGCAAACATGCGCAGTCGCTACGGCAAACGTTTCTAGATTAGGTCAGTTTGAAAACTCTGCCGTCGGAGGCGGGCTTAACTTGTATCGCGGCCGCAGCGGTGCTTACGTCGCGTCGAGATCGCGGAGCGAGCCGCTGCCGCTGCCGGCGGCTGCCGGAAAATACACTTCGCTCAACGTTGGCGAGAGCCACAGTCAGTGCCATGGAGGAAAGAATACTTTTCTTCCCTCCATGCTCGGTTAAAGTAGTATGTGAGGCATTCCTCCTCTCCTCTCCGACACTCCTCTCCTCTCCGGCATTCATCCTCTCCTCTCCGGGATTGCGCAACGAATGGGAACACCTGCGTCTCCGTGCGCGATAATGCGAAACAGCTTAGGGTTACAGACGCGACGGTAGCCGCTGCATACTCTGCTGGGGGCGCCACTGTAGCTCCGCGGTATAAATGACGCGCGCGCGCGCTCCGCTCCCCTCATTCTCCTCCCGCAACGCCGCCATCGAAATGAAAACTAATGGGAACTTGAGTAGACCCCATGGCTGCTTCGCATGCTACTCAGGGTTCTCCTACGGGAAGATGGTGCAATTTTTTTCTACTTGCTAAATATACCCCTTTTCTATCTACACAGAATGTGATGACTTGTTTGAGCAGCAGTTTTGCTGCAGCCTTTCCTGTATCAAATGTGCGGGGGCAATACGCGAGGATTCTTTTAATTTTTCGCGGCGGGCTGAAAGTGGTGGTGCCGGGGCGGGTTATAAGCGCAAAAATACGGTAAGTACAAGCGATGTTCTGCGTATATGACAGCTGCAGCCATTTTAGACGTTTATGACCAACTTTTATGACATCTAGGACAAGGCGGGTTTTGAGAATAGCTGCTTCCGCGATGTTTCGAGTGTGACGCAGGGCACGCGGTGGCACTATTTGCAGATAATGTACAGCCTGGTGGCATAGAAATGGACACGAATGCGTTTTCGGGTAACTTTTCCAACGTAAAGCTCTCGGTGCTTCCCTGACTGGCGGATGGGAAGAACGTACTACGGTTTTCTCTGCCTGGCAAGAGAAAGGCAGGAGCGGGTGTGCGCACCTTGGCGAAGAGCGGGACGATCACGTAGCGCAGGAACTTGCCGAAGTACGTAGTCGGCGTCTCGCGGAAGAAGCGCGACTTGACGAGCCCCGGGTGGAGCACGTTGACGGTGACCTCCTGGCCGCGCAGCTTGTCGGACAGCTCGCGGGCGAAGTAGATGTTGTACAGCTTGGACAGCCCGTAGACGCGGCTGTTCGAGTAGCGGCGCTGGAGGAAGGCGTCGTCCACGTCCAGCTTGGACCACGCGTGCACCATGGAGGAGACGAAGACGACGCGGCTGGGCGCGCTTCGCCGCAGCAGGTCCAGCAGCAGCGCGGTGAACAGCGCGGGCCCCAGGTGGTTGCTCTGGATGGTGGTCTCGAAGCCGTCCGAGGTGAGCGTTCGCTCGGGGGGCGCCGAGCGGCCCGCGTTGTTCACCAGGATGTCGAGCCGCGGCTCGGTGTCGATGATGTCCTGCGCCAGGCGCCGCACCGAGCCGAAGGAGCAGAGGTCCAGGTGCTTGAGCACCACGTCGCCGTTGCCGCTGGCCTCGGTCATGGCGGCCAGCGCCTTGCGGCCCACCTCCATGTTGCGGCAGGTGAAGATGACGCGCGCTCCGCGAGACGCCAGCGCCCTGGCCGTCTCGTAGCCGATGCCCGTGCTGCCGCCGGTCACCAGCGCCGTCTTGCCGTCCAGGCGCGTGGTGCACTTGCAGCGGCGGTTGGTCAGCCGGCAGTACAGCCACACGCCGAAGCTGAGCAGGCAGAAGATGATGGTCAGGCGCAGCGAGAGCACCAGCATCTTCCAGGGCCACGTGAAGACCTCGAACATCCCCGGGTCGTCGTCTTCCGACGCCATGACCGCGCCGCTAGCACGCCTCCCGAAGAAGGCCGACCGGAAAAGGCCGCCGCCGCCGCCGCCGCTGCTGCTGCTTATGCCGCTGGTGGTGCTCCTCTGCCGATTTGGCCCCCTCTCTTCTGTGGTTGGTTTCACTGGTACATATCTGATCGGAGATTGGCCAAAAGGATGGCCAGAGTATAAATTAGGCTGTCAACCTCAAGTGTACCATCAGTTGCGCGATTTCCACATTACATGTGCCTCGCACTATACGCGTGACCGACCGCTCCAAATTTAGAAAGGTGTGGGCCACCATCGGCTACATCGATGTTTACGCGAAAGAAATTGCGTGCCGTACGGGAACAACTCATCATGTACGTGTCGTGCAAATGCGGGCTTGATGTAGTGAACTGTAATAAACTGCTCGCGATTGTTTTCAGTCCTTGTAAACCGTGTTGTTCTTGTCATGGTTTCCCATAAGCGGCGGGATGTACCCACCATTATTCTAGAACTTTAGCTACCTGACTACATTTTTCCTCTGCTTTACGTTCTTAATCGAGAACGACAGCGCAAAAAAAAGACAGTTCCACGATTGTGAAATCTGATGAAACAGCAAAACTTCTGTTGGTGATCACGTGTTTGCGAGCGCTGACGTTCCAGCCCTTCTGCGTACGCTGTTTCTGTAGCCCGTACGGGCGAGCGTTCACCGGCGAGCGCACTGGGACCTTCCACCTAATCGGCGTCCATGGCGGGAAAGCCCGTCTGATAGCCGGGGTGTATCTTACATTATCTTTTCTTCCCTCCTCCTTCTTCCAAGCTACCGGCGCGCAAGCGGAGATTGTTTACCGAACGGCCGTCGAGGCGGTGGCGCCATCTGCCGGCGCAGCAATGCACCTTCGCCTGGCGTGACGGCAAGACCTGGCGTGACGGACACCGCCGGACACAGCGAGCCCCTAAACTGCTCCGCTGTTATAGACGCATTGTGGCCGGGAAGGGTTAGTCATCGCGATCGGCATTGGTGAGCTCCGAAGAACTGTATCCCGATGCCCCGCTTCGAGGATCGAAGAAGATGAGGACGACTTCTCGACAAAAAGCGAGGCAGAGGCTAATCAGTCTGATAAATTCACGATTTTCATAGCTGACAGGTTTGTAGTTAGCGAAAAGCTCTTGTCGTACCAAAAGATTGCTATTATTATCGGCCTTCAGCCTGGCCGACCCCGTTCATTTTCGGCTTGTCATTGAAGGACATGCATCATTTCTATAACTCGGCTAGTCCTCCCCTTCCCTCCTTCCCTCTCCCAATTTTTTGGTCACGTGGCCTTCATAGAGGACTATAACAACAACTTGGACGCTCTCTCTGTCTCGAGCCGCGGTGTATACGTATGACGCAGTTCCGCCGGACGAATCTTCCTCTGAAGATCTCAAATGATGCTTGTAGGAATTTCTGGAATATCAGCGAAGCGTTGTATGACTTTATTGACGATTTGTGAGCCACGCAGAACGATTAGCTTGACTGGGAGACGAGGTGTGGGTGAATGGTCAACTTTCCGATTTCAGAAATTCTAACCGCACAGCTGTTTAAACTCTTGGTTGCACCGTCAAGGAACAGAAAAAATTAGCAGTGGCTTAACTCGGCTATGCCAGGATATACGTAGCGTGAGCTATGGTTCAGCTGGTTATTCTTAGGTTTCCTGGTTGTCCAGGATCAGCTGATTATCATGCTTACTGCTGCTAAAACGATTTCCAATCCAATCCAATCCAGTCCAGTCCAGTCCAGCCCCGTGACTGCTTCCCGTGCATGCGCAGCGCGACTCCCCAGGAGCCACGCGAAGCGGCTATCAAGCGGCTCCGGCGCAGCGTCAGACTTGGCTACTGCGTAACGGAGGCGCGCAGCTGGGCACGCCGGCGCCAGTGCGTCTGCCGCGGCTATGACGTCACTCCTCTGGGATGCGCAGACCCGCGAATGTGCAGGCAGAATTCTCTACACATCCGTAGTTCAGTTGCATTGGATTTCAAATCCAATCAAATCCAATCCAAACCAAATCCAACCCAATCCAATGCTCCTCGCGCTGCAAGGCCGCTGCATGTCCGCACGACCCTGCAAGGTCCACGCGAAACTGCTCAACCTCGGCCAGTGTAGCTTACGCTACAAAATACGAAGAAAAGGCCGAGCGAACGTGAGCCGGCGTGTCGTGAGAGCTCCCATCACACGTACACACGTGGAAGTTTGTCCAAGAATCGGAGGGCTAACGCGCCCGCTACACAAAACTGTAAATTTGAAACTTCAGCATTTAAATGGAGAAAGAGCACATAATGACAAGCGAGAATTGGTAAAAAATTTGGAAGTAGAGGTTGGCATAATAGAATAAGCTTTGCGTGTCGTGGTTCTGGTGGTTCTTTCTTGCCTTATTCAGCAAAATAGCACGACCACGACTCCATAGTGGATCCTGTCGGCTGCGTAAGGACGTAGTCTCCGCGCCCCGAGGAAGCCTCGGATGACCTCGGATTGACAGACACGACGCACCACCGTAACCCAGAAATAAATGACGTAATCTATTAAGATGGCGCATGCTTTCTCCCCTTTGTTTATACTGACGATGATGGTGACTATATGCAGCTCATATATCACACTATTTGTCATTTTTTGCTAGGGAACCGAATCAACAGGCCCACCGACGCCTTAGACATTGAGCCACTGCACCGAGTGAAGCGTGGTTGGGCCAAGAGGTGAACGCGTCGCATTCTTGGCAAACCCGGTACCCTTTGCACGCACTGATTGATTGTTCGACTGATTGTGGGGTATAACGCGCCAATGCTACAGAGGCCATGAGGCGTGCCGTAGGGGAGGGCTCCGGATTAAGTTTGACCACCTGGTGATCTTCATTGTGCACCGAAATCTCGTACACACGGGCGTTTTTGCTTTTCACCTCCACCAGAACAGCGGCCGCGAATCGAACCCGCGTCCTCGGGCACAGCAGCACAACGCTATAGCCACCGAGCCTGCACCGCGGCGCGTTCCTTTGCACTCATGACGCCCTATCTTCCTGGTATACTGCGTGAACTCCGGAAACGAAGAGGGGAATGTCAAATATAGCGGCAGTTATTCGTCAAACGAAACTCAGCGATGAGCATGTCTCGCGTAGGACAGTATTCACGAGCAACCGAGGGAGGAAAGCTCCTTACAAAGGCTAGGCTTATCAAGCTCCCGAATCTTGGCGGAACCCGTAGGGCAGGAAAGCTCCTCAACACAAATGCGCTCAGGTCTCAGACTGAAATCTTTCCAATGTCGCAGATATTGAAGATCCAGAGACGAGAAAATTAACGGAGAACATAGACCGTAGAGACGTAGCACCTAAGTAAACAGCTTCCAAGGAGCATAAAAGAACCTTATCCCACCCAAGAGGCAGGATAACCAACGCAGGGCGTACGCTTTTTAACCCGACATCTCTCCCCGACCTGACAGAGGGCGGGCGAAAGAAGTGCAGGCTACAGGTAGGAAGCATGGTTGTAGCGCCACTCTTCACAATCAGAAGCCACAGTCCAGTGCAGGTAGGCTCATCACTACCGTGTTCTGCTATGAACCTCAGTTACAACACGACATCCTAATCTTTCCACATAGTCCAGTATTTTATACATCTGGACTGTACCTTTGTCCACGTGTGTAACATCAGCCCAACGCTTCGTTATCTATAACTTTCCTCTATACAGCTCCCACAGTCGGGGCTATATAAGAATTCCGACCACCCGAAACGCCGTCTCACGGTCCCATAACCAACCGCAGGGCGTATTTTCTTCCCCCTCCTCTTCCCCGATACCCCTTCCAGGTTCAGCGCGCCGGGTTTCGTTCTAAAATATGCAGGCGTCACGGTCATGGGTTCGATTGTTAGTAGTAGCTACATTTTGATATGAGTAATCTGTAGACCCACTTCAGTCACCGCAGCGGAGCCTTCTCCATTCACCTCCAACCACTGTCCTGCGCTGCTGGAGCCCGCAGTTTACCCCCAAACTTCCGTATTTCATCCCTCAATCGTGTTCCTTCCCCTTCTTCCTAGACCCATCTCTTGGTATCTACTCTGTTACCCTAATTGTCCACGCGTCGTGGGTTCGTCTCACTACGTGGCCAGCCCAAGTCCATTTCTTTTTCTTTATTTGAACTATGATATCATCTACTCGAGCTTGTGCTCTGATCCAGGACGCTCGTTTTCTGTCCCTAAATGTTGCTGGTGGTATTGTGTGTTTCACCGCCCGTTGAACCGACCTAATTTTGCTTTCCAGATGCTTAGTAAGGCGCCAAGTTTGAGCTCCGTATGTCATAACCGGCAGTATGCACTGGTTATTTTGTAGAATGACGTAGAATAATGTAGAGTAATGTACATTTGTAGATTATGTAGAATAATTCTGTAGATTAATTTTCTTGATAAAATTCTCCGTCAAAATTACGGAGCATTTTATTCCTAACGCTCCCAAATTTTGACGGGTGTTGGTAATGCACAAGGAGCCGGCTGGAGTCGTAGCTCATGTAGGCCTGCCCTTACTTCCGCTTCAAGTACTGGCCGACCGATGTGGGCGTGCCTCGCAACAGCTTCATTGCGCCACCGAAGCAGAGCTTACCGGGGCTCTTGAATTTACAGTCTCGGACTCACCGCGGATAGCCCGCGGGTAGTAAGAGGATTCCCCGAAGCCATAGGGATACATGAGAAAATCAAAATCGAAGGCCGCCAGATTGCTTCTCGGGTAGTCCTCGGTGAGTCAGAGACTGTAATCGAAAGAGCGCCCGCCATCGCTGACATTTTCGCGGGATCTGGAGGTTCAATTTTAATAACAAACAAATTTGATGACCGCTTGAATAATATTGTTGCTTTTCGCAGGCCAGAGTCAACTTTCAGCCTGTTCATGAACCGCCAAGAACAAGTGGAACGTGCCTTCCCGGTACATGACAGAACGCTCGCCGAAGCGCGGCTCCCGCAGACAGTGGCGCCAGATTTCCCTCTAGTGTATATTAGTATGAAACTCTATGGTTCAACCACGATTTGCCGCAACATGGCCGGCGGCGGCGACGTGGTGCGAGATAACGGCAGAGTAGAGCACGCCTCCGTGCATTCGCTCATCACGCGATCACTTCCTGAGACGGAGCAACGATGAACCGTGGCCTAAAAGACTGCAGTTCGCGCAGCGCACAAATTTCGCATTACGGAGTCTATTAATCACCAGCCATTTTTGAGAGACTGATAAGAAGTTTTAAGTGATTCACCAGAAAAACGATTGGAACACGACTTATGACTCAGTCATCGATCGAGCGTTAAATACCCTTCATATAATGCATCTGCGGACTAACTGCCTGCCTTGGAGTGCTCAAAACTTTGTTCGTAATCTGCTCAGCGTTACACAGACGCCGCCGGCCATTGTCTGATGATGCGCATGCCGTACAGAAATCTCTGACGGCGTACTGTTTTTCGGCAGCACGATTTAGTGTTTGTTGTCGAAACTCATGTGGTTTCACTCCAGCCATTCTTTCACTGTGATTATACCTTCAGTGTTTGTGAAAATTCCGACGCCATGTAATTGTGATGCACCTTTCCTTTCCGTCGCGCCTGAAGTAAGGATGACGCGTGAGTTGTTTTGCTTTTGCCTGATGAGAAACAATTCCACTTTGTTGAGTTCTTTTGCAGTCGTCGGACCTAATGCCTTATCTTTCGTAGCTTATTGGCATAACCAGCCACCCATGCGGCGATCTTTAGTGCCTCCGTGTAAGAGCCGAGTCTGTTCACGTGAATAAGTTGCTCTGCATTATCGTAGGACGTAAGCAAATGTTGCATTTTGGGGACCTCCTTCCCTTGCACAACGTTTCCTTTGCTTAATATGCCGGCCTCTCACGAGATCCTATAAGCCAAGCGGGAACTTTCCACCGGGCATCCGAAGTAAGGTGGCTCCAGATGAACGGCGCATTTTAAAAACAATCATACAGGATCATTTCCGCTCTCTTTGGCGACCACAACATCGACCTTGTGTCACAAAAGGAATGAAGAGGACAGAGGCAACCTTACTGTTCCGCATCCGGACCAACTCAGCGCGGACACCGGCGTGGCTCCATAAGCTGAACATTATCGCTTCACCTCTGTGTGGAACGTGTGGTGCTACAGGCGACATCGGTCATTTTATTATGGACTGCCGAGAGCATGCGGAGGAGCGGTTAGCGTTGTTTAAAGAACTGCGAAGGATGGCCGCTCCACATGCCTCTTTGAACGATTTAATTTTCCCGGAAGGCCATTGGATCACGAGGAGGGACATCTTTCGTTTGATCCTGCAATTTTTACGTGTCACAAGCCTCAGCGAGGCATGGTGAATTCCCGCGCATAGCGGTAAAAAGGTGCTGATCGGGTGAGCAATTGCCGGCATACCACGCAAGGCTAGGTCCACCCGTCAATAAACATCACCACCACCACTACCTCTCGTCATCTGGTCGGCAGGGTTTTCCTCACTTGTTTCGTAGTCCCATTGGTTTGCTCTTGATCTCTTTATTTCATTTACTCGTTTTAAACATGAATGTCCTTTATCTTGCTTGAATTGACCCAGCAAATTACAACTTGGGAGTCTGTCCAGAATTTGACGTTTTTGATTTTGCCAACGAAATTGTCAACGATGCGTTTGGCTAAACGTACTGCGACGGGTGCTGCTAAGAGTTCCGCATTTTCGAGGGTTACGTTCTTACGCGGTTTAACTCTTCCTTTAATCATTAGAAGTTCGGTGTTCTTCCTTCAGTTAGCGAATATGGGAATAAGATATGGCATTCTGTATGCTCTTGCGCTTGCATCCGAAAATGCGTGCAGAATTGACTACCCTTCCGCCTTTATATAGGGTTGTAGGCATCTTGTAACGAAAATCTGTCGATGAATTCCACCTCTAAAATCCACTCCATAGGAGCTGTTCTATATCCTTCTGGTAAAGGATCATCGCCGGTGAATAGCTGCTTCCAAATATCCTGTACTGCAGCTTGGCTCGCACGGAAAAAAAGGTGTCCATAGTCCTACTGGATCGCATTATCTGGTGGTGGCTTGTAAAAGCTGTCGCTCCGCAATCTCTGTCACATCTATCTCTGACGTAAATCCGTGGCAGGACAGCTCATTTTGTCTTTATGAAATTCCATATCATTCCCAGCCCTTTAGCTTTTCCTTCTTGTCTCAATCACCGGTGCAGGTGTTCCCCTTCATTGTCCCCTTCAAGCGCTGGTACAGCGCCAGTACCAGCGCTTGTAAACTGTCTTTTTCCCGTTATGCTGTCCGCATCCGTGCACTGTTTGATTCAAACGATGTTCAGCCAATTAGCCAAAACCCAAGCCCTAATTAATTGTCAAATACACTTCGTAGAATTGAATCGTTAGACGTCCACTTTTTTAAACTTCATGCCGGCTGCAGCAAATATATCTCGTGCTTCGTTTTACATGATTCCTTCTGTTGACATCCCTTGAGCACCTAGCAACACATCATCGGCGTAAACTCCTTTTTTTTAGTTCCTCCACTGTGCTTGCGAGCTTTTCTCTTACTGCATCTAAATGGCGATGAATCATTGCAGCTAATAGAAACTAATTGGATTCATGCTGAATGTGACTCCCTTCATCCTCCAGGCCTCAATTGTCGGGAGCTCTTGATTTCGCCACGTCTGCGGATATCACTCTTTTTGTGCTGTCTGAAATTCACGAAAAGGGACGCGATGTCAGGGTTAAGGTTCGAGTGGAGTTCCTAAGGTCTTTTTTAACGACCGACCTCCCGTACGGCTCGCGGACGCATCAAACACGATTCGAATCTTTGTAGTCGCTCTGTTCTCTTTAATTACAGCCTGATGTGGCATGTAGTAAGTTTTTGCTCTCGCTGTCTTCTTCTGTGTTCACTTTCTCAGCTATGCCCGATTCTGTATACCCCCGTATTGCCTTATCGTATGCTTGAAGATTTTTGAGGTCCTGCAGTAGCTTTTTGGTTACCTGTAAAGTCTCTTTTCGGCGACTGACTTGTTTCCAACTAACGAGGCGTGTTTCTTCCTAGGAAGCTTTGACTTCGTAACATCCGTCTTGGAAAACGATGGTGTCTTCGATTTACTTCTGTACACCATCGCTTGTCTGCTGTCTTGGCGTGAGCACTGTTGTCGGTGATGCCTATTGATTCTAGTTCCCAAAACGTTTTCACCTCGTCGTTTATATCTTCATTCGTAGCGTTTTTATTCAGCACCATCACTGTTGAATTCATTGGGCGGGCTCGAAATTGTGCTGGTCCATCTAATGCCCACCCTAAAATCGTTTCCGCGGCCATGACTTTGTCTTGAAGCCGTTTTGTTCGTACCGTAACGATCTCCCAATAATAAGCCGCTCCTTCGACCAACGATGTTGTTAATGAGTCCCTTTGCAGATGAGACTGCGTCAAGTCATTTGAATTGTTTTGTGATGGGAATGGGTCTTTAGAAATTGCGCCTATTTTCAGTGTTTAAACAGCAATCTATTTTTCAGATGAATGTCCCCTAATTTTCACTTCCAAAACCCTCATTTCCATTTCTTCTCCGCCCCAGACGACCAAAGGTGAGCGCTCCATCCTTTTCTCTCTGCATCCTAATTTTTGGACAGGCTTTGCAGGATGAAGGATCTTTGGCTCCCGGTGTCAAGCATTGTTTCTGCATAGCAGTCCATTTTCTGCCCTTCCCTCCAAAAGACAGCAGTTTGAAGCAAGATTCACGAATAGGTTGTGCATGCATATTGCACGACCATATGAATGCTACTCGGCTTGCCTCTTTCTTGGCCCTTAGGCATCGGTTCTTCATCGCTTCGATCGTGGTCGGGGTTTCTGGGAAAGCACATCGAAATGGCGGGTCTTCCTTTGCAGATTTTGCAGCGAACGTTGGCTCGGCAAATTCGCGCCGTGTGGTCTAATCTGGTGCATCGAAAGCATCGGTGTTCCCGTTCAAGCGCAGCCTTCTTGTCATTCATTCTAATGATTCGTGTGCAGGCTTCTGCGCATGGCCTTGTTTTGGCAGAATATGCACCTTTTGTACGCGACGCTCTCAAAAACTTGACACCCTGACGTAGGCTGACTTTCGTCTTGGCGTGCGCGATGGTCTCCCGCTGGTTGCTGCTTCGCGTAGTCGAATTCTCCTTCTCTGCTGCTGATGTGACTTCGCAGAAAATCTAAACGTCTCTAGAGTGTTTGAACGCTGGCGTCAGATCCCGATAGCGATGATCAAGTCGCGTTTTTCGTTTCTGTGAGGACTTCCTTTACCTTGAAGTCGACCATCATACTGGAAGGCGAGCTTTCTTGATCAATGTCAGTATCATTGGCGCGTATACCTTTCCAGTTTGACTCTTAATGGGTGTAGTTCTTGTTTGTTGAGCTGCACCAAGTTATAAAGTCGCTTGTTCTGATGAGATCTTTCTTGCTTTCGACAGCTTCGAGACTCCTGAGCCCCTTCACATATACCTCCCCCAGATTCTCTTTGCCGAAGGCTTCCCGCAACAGTTCTACGGCGTACTCATAATTCTCTTCTAAGAACTGCAACCCTTAAACAAGTGATGCAGCTTCCCCAGTTAACGATGCCAGCAAGTAATTGAATTTTCCGCATCTTCGGCATGCTGTGTCTGTCGTGTATTCTTGTCTCAAATTGATCCCAAAATTGAAGTCATAGCTTCCTCGTTCCGTCAAACTTGATCATTTCGAGCCTTGGTAGCTTCACTATATCACTTGTTTCCGTGCGGTGAGTACATTGCATTTCGATAGTGGTAATACTTTCTTGTGCACGATGGGTTGTGCGGGGACATATTTCGTACTCCTCAACTTTCACGTCAATCTTGGATGAGGTCTCCACTAGCTTCATTTCATATTCGAGCAGTCTTTTGAACTCACCTTCTGCATTTTCTGCCGTCAAAACTGCTCTATTTGGTTGTCCACATACTTTTGAGCCTCTGAGATTCTTGTCAATTGGTTACTTAGCGTTACCAACGCGTTCCGATATACCCGCGTCACAAGCTTCCGATCAACCTCATTCATAAGGGTTCCTTATGTCCTCGCAGCGCTTTGCGCTTCTTCACGAGTACTTCTCTGTTCATTTTTCTACGGAATACTTCCCTGAGGCCTTGCCTATTTCTTTGAGCCTGCGATGCCACTCCACGGCCTTGATCCTTCCCACGACACTTGTCGGACGAGCGTTAAATTCTGGCCAGCCCGTTCACGCCGATGGGGCTCAGAGCGTCGGTGACTTAGTCTTCACCGCATCTATATACACGGCACCATGACACAAAGGAATCGCAGAGGCCGTGGTGACGTTAAGAGGAAGACATTTTATTTTAATAAAGCCCGATGATGACAACTAAAAAAATGGGACGTGCAGTCGGTGATTCTTTCGTCTTGATCACTACTTCTTCCTCGCTTCTTTCACCTGGCTTTCTTCAGCAATCACCGTAAAGTTTCGCATGCCGAAAAGAGGATGTTAAAGAGGTGAAAAGCCACATTATGGATTGCCATTCGCAATTGTAGGGATAGCAGTGACCTAATATCTGCCGCGAAGCCAAGCCTAAATTTCCCAGCTTTTGAGCAAACTAAGGCGGCTGCAGGTTGTTGGGGAAGACGCCTTTAAAAAAATTGGCTTCAATCCCCGGTGTGAAGGTGGTTGGAAAGCAAAGCTTTAAACGATAACAACAATTGCCAGTTCGGCGTCACTTGAAATCACACACGTGGCTCTACAAAGAGTGATACCAGAGATTCTGCCAGCCATTACCTGGAATTCGCGGGGGCGGCCTCCCGAACGCAGCAGCGTCGGCCACGACCGGAGAGGAGCGTCTTTCGAATGGTGAGACATAGAAACCTAGCCACCCTGATGTGCTAGCTCGGGGCTACACCACCCCGCGACACAAGCGCAGACACCGAAACCATTCCGCATGTGAGCTTAGGGATTGACATTTATGCCGATTAAAACTAGTTAGGTTAGTAAGTTTGAGAATTGCGAGAAAGCTGAGGGAACTTTTATAATCGCTATTTATCAGAACCAGTTGCTCCTTTCGCCTTTTGTAATACCTCTTAAAACACAACCCAATTGGTATTCACCAATTTAGAAAAAACGGAGTTGCATTCGTGGCAAGCAGTGCGCAAAAGGTAGCGTTTCTTTGGCGACCAGATGTCTGTGTGTGGTCTCTACATGTTATTTTTACGCCCTGTAAACGAATCCTTAACGTATCTTTGCCGTAAGACCACTTAATTGCGTCGGGTCCGGGTCACCCAGGAGGTGCTGTCGAACGAGTTAATCAAGCTGTTCGAAGGAAGCGCGCAATGGACGCGAAGCTGCGCCAAAACAGGCCTAAAACAGATGACAAAGCTGCACCGCCGACCCGCCCGCCCGCGAGCAGACACCCCAGCCCGGGAAACGCTGGGTACATTCGCCGCGCCATCTATAATGTGATCCGTGAGTGAAACCCTGGGGTCATTTGTTTCGGCGAAGGAAGCTGGTTTGGGTATGCCAACACATGAAATAAACATTTTTTTTTTCGAATTCACTTTGAAGAAAACTACGAAATAATGCCCCCCAAATTTTTTCAACAGCCCTTCAGAAAGGCTTTAGGACATAAGTGTAATGTCCGCTAAAAGTTCTGAAGTTAAGAATGCACGTTGGATTGGTTTTTACAACAGGAAATGCCAAAACTACGCTGTGGAAATGGTGTAGATGAAAGGCGAGATGAAACCGAACACTCAAATAAAAGATGCCTTCGTAAGTAGTTTCAGGAACAACAGAAAGAAAAGCTTCCAACCGATGGCATGCGAGAGATGCGAACGCGGGAAGTTTGAATTGAATAGAGCAAACCCCCGAATGAATTTACCATGGGAGGAGCGGGAGGGGAGGGGACAAAAGGGAGAGGGGGGGGGGCGAGAAGGGAAGAGCGGTGGTGTTACGGGGCAGGGCGACAGAAGACTATCGTCTTTCAACGACATTTATTCTTGTTGGACTTTCCCTTTAGCTGCAAATTTCGGAAGCCAATCGGAAGGGACTTTTTGACGCCGTCTTGTTATGGTGCCGCCCAGGCAACTTCGCTTATGGAGCCCGCTTTCTATGAGCTCGGCTTGATAACTCTGGGGAAAATTTCCCAGGAAGGTCTTCCGCCTATGAGCACGCGTGGGAAATACCCGCGACTCGTTTTGTTTAACGTCGATTGCCCTAATAATCTATTATTTTGCTACTGGCTGTTTCACGGGTATGCGCTTGTGGTAAATAGCCACACTCTATACGCTTACATATCGCGTTCAACCGCCTGCAGCTCTTGTCTGTGCTTGTCGTACGAAAGGCACAACATTTTCACCAAATTCAAGCTGGAACACAGCCTACAACATGTGCTGAGGCATCCTATTACACAATGTTTGCTACTGATGTGCAGTCTTTTAAAAAGCACATGATCCGCATAAGTTCCATCAAATCTCTATTTTATATTTACAATGCCCGCCTCAGTATTGTTTGAAAGAATAGCAGCAGCAGCAACAACAACAAAAAAGCAACAAAAACGCGTAGGCAAGTTCCAACAATGTCGCGCTTCAGCATTAAAGATTCGTGACGTCGCAACTCGTAGTGTGCACTTGTTTTTGCGCTTTTCTGCGTCAGTATCCAAGGTGCTGCTGTTAGTCCTACAATTGTATCCATGACACAGTAATCTACCGATATGAGGCAACTTATCCCCCTATGAAAAGACACTACCCTCTCTGCATTACTTTGTCCACTTTGTCCACTTAACCCCGTTAAAAAGGACCATGAACCTTTGCTTTTCTATTCATTCATTCATTGAGCATTACCACTGATTGCTCAAATAATGACGAGTCCTGAAAAGCAATATGAAGCACATTTTGCAGCTATCTTTTATTGAAAGTAAAACAAAAACCACCGAATTATTTTACAAATTGAGACAGAATCGTAAGAACAAAGACAACCCGGTGGGCGCCTTCGCGAAATAAGAAAGGTAAATATTGGCGTAGACGACAGCCTGCCGTGACGTCACGAATGTCTTGGATCTAAGCGTGCTTTATTGCGTCGACCGTTGTGGCCTGGAACGCAGCCACGCGATCCCTGTTGACCGGGAGATGTCACCTCTTCCACGAGGCGGTGCAAGCGTGTACGCCGTGACTACTATATCGGGCGCAAGTCAATAAACGCGTTCAGACGAGGGAGGTGCCGCCGTTCGTTGGATCCGTATGAGTGAAGCGTGAATACTTTGTCAATCGGCGTATATACGGCCTTGAAACAAGCAACTTCCCTGTGCCGCGTATGGTGTGGGAAGCCGTGTAGTGATTTATTGGAAAGGCGGACGGATATGTAAAACGTAAATGCCGGTAATCTATGACGCCGAACATTTCCGAATGTCTTTCGGTCACTCTTACATGCCCATGGCTGAAACAAGAAAAGAAAAACAAGAGTAAAGCTTTATGCATGGTTCCAACCACAACATTAGGCTTCGTTTAAATATCAACAAACAGCGCAGAATGGGCCATAATATAATGACTACAGTGAACGCCAGTTAAGACGAACTTGGTTAAGGCGAATTCTCGATCTTGCCGAACAACATGGAAACGTTTATTTGGTTTTCGAGGACTAAAAACAGCATCAGCGCTCGTCCTGACATTCATTCCGTGTCCTGCTTCAATGCGTTATTAGGCAGACATTGCGAGAAACTTCACGAAATGAGCTCTGTCATATGCCTACCATGGAAGCGCATCCTGGGCACCGACACGAGCAGCACGAGGCCTAGGAGGACCACGGCGGCGACGATGGCGTATCCGGCCACCTCCTGCACCGTGGGACACTCGTGCGAAAGCGATTGGTTCAATTGCACTTTGCGAGGTGTCCTCTGCTGGAGCACGTAGTTGGTGTGCGTCGGATCACCTGGTGCCAGTCGGGCGAACGCCGCTGCCTTGAACTGCTCGTCATTAGCATCCTTATTCTTATTGTCGGCGTTGGTCTCGGCATCTGCGGCACTGGCTGTCTCGGGTGCAGAGGAGCGCCTGCCCGCTTTGGCCACCCCAATCCTTCTCTCCAAGTAGGCGGATGGGGTGGTTCCGTTCCAAGGCTGTCGGGTGGCTGAAGCGAACTCCTTTGGGTTCCCGCGAGAACGCTGCATTTTTCTTGCTGTGGTGCGATTCTTGAAAGCGGATGGTACGCGGCGGTACTGGCGCCCCCATATTCGCCAGTGATGTCGGATGTCTTTCCGCTACGTGAGTTGAAGAGCGCATCTATAGCCGCCATCTTTGCTGCGGCAGACGCGGTGGTTTCGTGAATCGAACTCCTCCGCTCGTAAGCAGGAGCCGACAGCGCCGCCCTGCCGCGTTCGTCCATTTCCTCGTAGAACTCGTGCTTGAACGACTCCTCGGTGTTAAACCCCAGCGGTGGTACTGGAGCAGGAGCGATGGCCGGTGCCATGGGTGAGGCGACTGCCGGAGGCGGCTGTGCTGATTCTTGCGTGTACGTTGACTTCCCTGGTGCTCCCTGGGGTTTCCATTGTGATGGTGTTCCACTTTCCTTGTCTTCCTCAAATGAAACCGAGCTCCTTTTTTTCTTCGGCCTCTCTGAGAGGGATGCAGTAATTGAGCCTTTACGTTGTCCAGATTGCACTTCAGTGGGCCGCGCTGTAAAAGAAGGTTCCTCCATCTTCCACTCTGCCGACAGACTGCTCTTCCGCGGATAGGCGCGTTGAGAAGTAGCCGAGCCGACCGACGACTTAGAGCGCTCGCGTCCTTGAGTGATGCGTAAGACCCAGTCAGGTTCATCTCGGAAGGTATACAATGGTGGAACATTAGAGTCGGCCACAGGGGGAGTGGGTTTTCCTTCAGGGGGTCGCGTAACGGGTACTTCCGTTCCCGGGCCGCCGTAGATGTACTGGAGAGACCAATCCTGATCTGCACTTGTGGCGAGACCATATTGCTGTTGAAAGGGCACCGCATCGGGCCTTTCACGTGAGTCTCCGAAAGTGCAGCGGACGACGCTCACGGGAGCTCCATAGGCTGACGGACCTGGCGGCATATATGGTGTGACAACCTCCACAGTGGCTGATTCGTACTTGGGCGAGTGTGAGACAGATTCCGAGGGCGATGGTGAGCTCCGAATAGCCCATCGTGATCCCCCATCGTCTACGAAGTATGGATCCGCGGGTATCTCAGGTTCACCTTCAACTGCGTTTCCTTGTCGCTTCTGCGCCATTTTTTTGCGTGCATTGATTTCAGCCTGTGCCTTCTTCAGCGCGCGCTCTTTCTCAGTTATCCATTCTTTAAAGCTACTGCTGCTGTCCTCCTTACTGCCGGCCGACCGTCGCCGAGCTTTCTTTGGTTTGTCTGCACTCCGTGAAGGGAACCAGTTGAAGATTCCAGACAGCATGCCGCCTCCAGAGCCGGCCTTCTTTTCAGCAGCGTCGCTTCGTTCAGTTGCATCTTCTGCAGACAGTTGCTTGGTCTTTGGGGACGGAGATTCGGGCTGATTCGGCCCTTTGAAAAGGCTGCACATGGACGCCCACCACGACGAAGCTGTGTTACTCTTTGGTTTAGGCGACCTCTGAACCTTGAACTGTTCCTCAGAACGTGTGCGTCTTTCCTTTGTCGACGAAGGAGCCACGGAGGACGCAGCGGTGTCGTACGAGGTCGACCGGTGCATCTCTATTCGCGACCAGCGTCTCTGTGTTCTTTTCTCTGCTGGCAGGGAGACCCGCCTCTTTTCCAACAGCGAAGCGTCTGCGCGTGGATCTGAGTTGTAGCTATGCGATCGTTCTGCCAATAGCTCAGAGCGAACCGGTGAGGCGCTGTTTTTGTGCGGCCGGGTGCGCCACGCTGATTCAGCAGTCCTGCGCCCGGTGCTACGTTGGGGACTGGGTGCGTTACGCCTTCTTGGCGACTCGTTTGGACTAGTGTCGCAGCTTTTCGGAGCAACTCGCGGAGGTGATCTTTCTCGTTCACGCGTGGAGGCTTCTTTCTGAAAAATACTGCCGCGTGGACTGGACTGGACGCTCCTATCCTGGCCAGCTTTCTTGCGCGGGGTCCAAGCGAAAGTTGGACGATCTCTGAAGGCCTCGCGGCTGGAGTGGATGTTTCCATTCTCGGCTGCTTTTCCCCGCGTGCTCCAAGAGAAAGTTGGGTGGTCTCTCGAAGCCTCACTGCTGGAGGCACCAGCAACAGCAGTCCTCTCGCGCCGTTTCGTGACCTTTTCTTTTGAGGTATGGTAACTGCCCGACTTGTCGTCTGGTTCTTTGCCCATAGAGGAGACAGAGGTCGTAAGTTGTTTGTGGGCGATCCTGTGCTTCTCACCCTTCCGGCTTTTGCTCGTACGAGACCAGGAGAACCAGTTGGATGGCTCTGGCTGAGAGTCGCTTGAGCTGGAGCTCTCGGGCGTTTCAGCGTTCTCAATATTGTGTGGATTCTTTCCGGGATTTGACCCACCTGTGGTCTTGTTGCGTTGCTCCTTCGCTAGCTTGTCTTCCTTGAGTTTATTACCCCTGGACTTGTCTTTCTTTTTTACCTCTTCCTTACGCCGCATGTCTTGCTCTTTCATAGCTTTTTCAATCTGTGCGAGCTGCTTCTTTACTCGTACCTGGAGCGCTGCAACCGGATCCTCTTCCGTCATTGAAGAACTCGAAGCTACGTGGCTCTGGACAGCTACTGTGGCGGTTCCCGCGCTTCTGGCTACACTGATGGCGAGTGGGGCAGTAGGAGCGTTGAGTGGCACCAGAACGGGGTTGAGCTCTTTCTCGGAGTTCATGACGTATCCCACTGAAAATTTACTGCCCGATGCGAATGGTGGTGGTACTGGTGACTTGATGCGCGTACCACCGCTATGGTGGCAGCGTCTAGGCTTTCGTGGGTGCTCTTCTGAATCATAATCGCCGCAGTGTGAGACTTTTCTGAAACACGACGACAGAGGGCAGGCTGCCGCACGCTCTGAAGAGCTTCGAATTTTCTTTGGGAAGACTATTGGCTCATTCACATCCCGGTTTTCTTGGGGCTGGGTCGGTGCATAATATGGAGGCTGCGCAACTGAAGGAGGGAGGTGGCTTTCCGCAGACGGCATGAACTGGACTGGGGCTGGCGTCTGGAGGTTCGGATGAATGTAAGGAGGATACTGAGGGGAGACGACGTTTTGGTTAATGTACCGTGGACTGGGCGTACCCCCACAAAAGGCATGAAAGTGGATGGCGTCTCCAAGATTCTGGCTGCTGTGGTGAACCTGTTGTAGTCCACGGTGGTATGGAGTGCTCAGTTTGATTGGTTGCGCGCATGTACGGAGTTTGCCTCAGATCAGTGTTGCTGTCGTCTATGCCCACATGTCTCTGGACTCTCGGTGTTATAATTTTGGGCCCGGTGTTATCGAACACTGTGGAATGAGTCGCAGGAGTATGTCGCGGCTCCGTTTGAACTTTCTTGGCCGACGTTGCCTTCTGCTGTGACGGTGATGGCCACTTTTTAAAAGCCACCGATGTTCGTTGTTTCAGTGTCAGTGGTTCGTCCACGTCTATGTGGCTATCAAATGTACTGAGGCTTCCAGCTTGCAGCACATGCTGCCTCCCTGCAATCCGCTGATCAAGTTTCGTTCGCCGCCTGGATGCAACTTCCGCAGATGGTGATCTTTCGCTGGTGTTGAAGAAAAAAGGACTCCCTTCTGGATTTACGACCCCGTAATATCCTCCTTGCCATGAGGTGACTTTATACGGAGTGTTGTCCCAGTACTGAACGCCTGCGTAATTTGGGGACATGGCTCTGTGTTGCAACGGCTGCATCATTCCATTGTTGGGGTATAGGTTTCGTCTCTGAGTCTGTCCGAAATTGGTTCCCGTTCGTAAGGTATGTTGTGCCGACATTGCAGCCCTTAGACCCCGGGACTCTGGCATGCCGTGTGGGTTTAGAGGGTAGCCGTATCGCTTCTCTCTGTAAGCTGATGGCGTCCTCGGCCGGTAAAACGGTCGATTGCGCCAAACCAGTGGTGGCGATCCGCGGGGAGCTCGCATTCCTCGAGGCGATGGAAATTGTCCAGTTGCCGTAGCCACTACAGCTTGCACTTGTGGAATTCGGACGCCATGCCTGTGCCCTCGTAGCGCAGGATTAAGGAAATAGGGTTGAAAGGGCACCTGTTCTGCTGTGACGAAATTCTTTTCGGTGTCTTTTGACGGGACTTTGTATCGACTGTACGGCATCCAATCCTGGTCACCACCTTGTAAATTGTAACCAAACTGTTGAACGAAGGATTGCTTGGGTCCCGTATCTGTGCTTGCAGTGGGCGGAAGCGCAGCCGACGTGTCCGCCTGGTGATTTCGAAGGAGGTTCCCGCCACGGTCCAGAACACGCTGTTGCTGTCCATTAACGGCTGCTTTTGCCTCGGTTTTCCACGTTGGTGGACCGTTGTACATTGGAGCGAGAGGAACGCCGAGCTCAGCCGAGGATAAATCTGTTAGAAGGACTGTTTGATTGCACATCATTTGTGGACATCGCCAGCGCCTCATGGTCCTCAAATAAATGACGCTGCTTGCTGACTTGAAAACCGTCCGCCTGCGCGGAACTGCTGGAGGACTCATCAAATGCATCTGACCTCGCAACTGAACAGAAGGGCGATGGGGACGCACACGTCAGTGGATCTGACCACCACCTCTTGAGTAGCTTCGTAGCCTGTCATGACTGCGCGGGTGAAACCGTCGGTGCTTCGACCTGAAAGCTCATATGGCTGCTGGTGACTCGTGGTCTCATTTGAGTGGCGCTTGTTTCTGGGTTACGTAAGCCAGTCCTATCTGCAAACTGTAACGAGCATGCTCTGGTTTCTAACTCCGGAAACGAAGTTTCGGATGGATTCTGTTCGCTGGGAAGTGTCGGGAATTGGGGGGATCGTCGATGAGCGGCCCTAGGGTTGAGCTGTTGCACGTGGCGGGATTGTGATTGTCGAACGCACCGAACAAAGAGTTTTCAAACTGCTACGACTTGGCCAAAAGGCGGATTTGATGATGTTGCTCTAAACATTTGCGACGTGTATCGTTGCTCCAGCAATTGCTCAGGGTGGAGCTCAAGGCTCTCCTCTTCCGTGACTGTGGACTCCAAATGTACGAACCGGGGTGGCTTCGAACACAAGATTTCCTGCTGCGTGGCTGACAAAGGCTCCCGGCTCCGAAGTTTGTCCTTGCCACCAGGCACAGCGTCCGCCACCTTTCTCCCAGTTCCACCGCTGGGGACAAAAGTTTCAGGGGTTGCAGCGAGCGTGGAACGTTTTGCTGTGAGTTGCAGGAACCTGCTTGTTAAAGTCATTTGATGGAGGCTTCAGAGCGTCTTCCGCATGAGAAGTTTCGTTCTCGTCCGGAGTAGGTTTAGTTTGGTATGTTTCAAACACTCCTGCACTAGAGGTGGTCTTAGCCGCCAACTTCGCTGGAGCATTCTCCATGTCGTCGATGAAAATGCCGTCCCTGGAGCTAACCTTAGCTACGCCAGCAGTATTTTGAATCCGGGCTTCCATGTGTATGCTGTCGGGGCTTGTGGCCGAGCTGACGTGGATTTTAAGCTCTTCTTCGCCGTCTTGCGTCTTGCTTCCTGACTTTGTCGCCCCCGGAGGATGCTGACTAGTGACGTCGGCACCAAAACGGTCCGGAAGCTTCGTTGCGTTCAGGTCGGCATTAATCTCTTCTGCTGGCAAAGTCGAATCGAGGTTCCTGGCTTTATGGTCATCCATCTTGACCTGGTTAACTTCCTCCCGGTCTGCAACACTCTGGGAGATTGTTCTCTGAGCATCAAGCGTGTCGCCAGCCTGCCCGTGCGCGACGCCGGATGTCTTGCCACCCACCCAGGAAATTGTGACACCTGTTGTGGAGGTGCCCGGAGCAGGAACTGGCCGTGCCTCGGACGACCACTTGTCAGGCGTCCCATTGCGAACAGATTCGTGTTCGTGCGACAAACTGTTGGCGATATCTTGCGCGTCTTCTATCCCGACGACATTAGAACCACTGTCCACCTTCGTGCGGTCGTAATCCTGCGCAAATTGTGGCGAAACTGGCGTTAGAAACTGTAGGTGTCAGGCTTACTTTAAAGCAGATACGGACTAGGAATTTTTCTTCATTTGAAATCCAGTGATAAATAGATAAAAATATCCGAATTAAAGTGTTTGGAGGTACAGTCACAAGGCTAACATCAGAACAGCTTCAATCCTCAGGTAGGAGTAGAAACTTTCATTGTGGCCCGTGATGGGGTCAAAAAATATCGGGCCATCTCCACTAATGTGAAACCTGGGGAGGGGCGAAGCATGCAGTGTATAAGTGTATTCTTGGCGCCTTGGCGTTTTTGCTAACGGAGATGAAAACGTTGGGAGGTAGAGGTATACAGCTTTGCTGTAAAAGTCTCGTGTCTTTTAGCACGAAGCGTTCTAGCACGAGGCCTAAACGAGTGTCCCGGTGTTTTAGTACCGTGACTACATGAGACGGCGATTACGACGACGACATTAGACGCCAACAGCCCGAGTCCCTAAGGGGCTTCGCTCCTAAAAGGAAAGGGACGAAGTAGGTGGTGTCTCCTACTCGTCTTCCTCCTCTCTTCCTCGGTCGTCCGCCTCAAGTTCTTGGATTCTGGCGGTGGCCTCGGCCATCAGGATGACCCGAAAGTTGTACTTTCTAATTTTTTATTCCCTCTCGCGTTTCCGCGTGTCGTCACTCAGTGCTGTAGAGTACTAAACATTTCCAAACAAATGCATGGCCGTACGCCTTTTTGGAGCTAAACATATGCCAAAGCGAGAGAATTGGGAATCCAAACGATGAAACAAAAACCGCCTATTGAGCGCGCATTTTGTTGTCATATAATGGTTTCCAAGATTGGACGAATGGTTTAAACAATGAACAAAATTAGGAACCATTTCACCTTCTAATTAGGGATAACCTGCGCAGCCGAAGAAAATAGATTTCGCACGAATGTTTTTCATTTTTACTTTATTTAGCAATGGTAGTGACTATGGCATCGGAATTACCGAGAGAAACATGGAAGGACTGAAGTTTCATCCTAGCAGGCAGAAATTAATATTTCACGGTGACCCGACTAATTATGACAAATAAATCAAAGTCGCCGCAAGCTCCGTCACAGTGCCAACTGCCACATGCACTGTTGCACGATAGTTTCAATGAGACAAGAGTTGCGGCCATTTTCGGTAACCATACTACTCCCGTCGATGCTCATGTGTTGACTGCATACGGGAATCCTAAAACGTTTACAACTTCACTCTTAGGTAGTAAATATGACAAGAAAATGTAAGTCGGCGTAACGGATAGATTCGTATCACCCACCAATTTTCATTTCTCCTTTAGGGAAAGTTTCGATCAAACAAGAGGCACAGCCGTTTTCTGCAATCATATCCCTCAACACAAATGCTAAAAATTCGCTGGGAGCTCATATAACCAGTAATTGACATTAAGAGCAGTAAAATTCAGTGCTCTTCCACTCTGTGCAGAAGGATGGCCAGCAAAGCTGCGTGCGCAATATTGGAGTCGTCTGAGCGGCTACTTGTCATAAAATTTGTTTACAGCTGTTTTCTGCAACTATACACCTTGTGTTACTGGCGCCATGTATTGACTGCAAACAGCAATTCTGGAATGTTTACAACTTTACTGTGAACTAATTATGACAAGTAAATGAAACTCGGCGTAATGTTAGAATAGTCTTATGACCTTATTATCGTTAATTTGTTTCGGGATGCTTTCGATAGCACAAGTGTTAGAGCCGTTTTCATTAATCATACTCTCTTCGTAGATGCCCGTGCTTCACAGGCAACAGCCGATGCGGAAAAGTCAGGCTACAGAAACATTTACACCTATACACTGAAAGTGCGCTTTCCCACTAAGCACAGGTGCACTGCTTAGAAGACGACCTTTTAGGAGCAATAAAAGCCGTTCTATATCAAAATATTTATTTTTTTCTATGGTGGGAACCGGATTTTCCGCGGCTAGGAAACCTGCTCCAGCGGGAGCGTGACACGATACCAGCTGGTGCTGTAGTCAGGGTCGGCCTTAGAACAGCTCCGCTGTTAATAGTTGAAAAACAAAAACAAAAAAAGAAAAGAGATGAGTTACGGCCGTTATCTTTCGAGCTCTCGCGAGGCTTTGCCGCACGGCATTTCGTTTTTCTTATGGGTTATTGCTGGCGGAGAAGAAAAATGCACCGATACCTTAAACCATACACAGCTTCGGTGTTAACAACCCTTACGCTTATTAGGTACTGGCGGTTGAAACATTACACTAGCCGTCGATGCATTCCTTGCTCATAGCGAATACAACAGTTCTTGCACGCACACTTGGTTCTTCGCGTTGTGCGATCGAGAGTTCGTTATGGCAGTTTCTCATTAAGTTGTTTACAGCTCATGAGAATGAGCCAATTAATGTCATGTTGAAAGCTTACATTGGTCAAAACGAAGATATATGGGTTTTGTTATGTTCTAGCACCGCAGCGCCGTATTAGGCAGCCTTGCATTCATTGCAATATTGAATGTACCATGAGTAAACCATCGCTGTCAGCAAGCGGACGCAGTGCGAAGGGAACTGTGCAACGGTGATCCTACCAAAATACGGGAAGCCCTCTTGCACCTTCGAGGTGCTTACTTGCGGAGGGCTGAAGGCGACTCCGGAGTACAACGTTTCTCATCTTCATTCTACAAATCCGCCGCAGGTGGACTTCACCACGAAGCCCCAGGACCACCAGTCGGCTTGACCAGATGTGATAATTTGGCGACTGACGAGGCCCAGCATACGGTTAGAGGGAAAAATACGACGGGACAACAGGGCGAGGCGTGCATGGGTGCTCTTGTCCAACCGCAGATCCTATTTTTTGCTCTAATCGTGCGCTGCGCCTGGCCATTCACCGAATTCGCACATTTTGTCGAGCTGAGTGGCCATTTCGGTGTCTTCGTGAGCAAGCCCACTTGCGGCGATTTCTTAGAGCCTTGGGCAAAATAAACTTATTCATTCATCGATCACTTACCTTCATTGTGACAGTCCTGGAGAGCACGGTTGATCGGGTGGTGTGCAATATTTCGGCTAGTTGGTGTCCGGTTCGTTATCCGCCGCAACCTGCGGTGGAGGCAGGCCTACGTTCCCGCAGCTCCGCACGCGCTCGGCGGGTCCTTCGAAGCTGAGCTCGGAGCATGCGCACACCGAACTGCTTGAGTGCACAATGAGGGACCGCTGCGGTAGCTCGGGTCCGGGTGATCCAAAGGTGAGGTCACCTGAGAGAGGTTGGGAAGTGAGAATACGGTTAACGTCTGGCGGTTTTCAAAGAAGGTGCGGCTTTTACGTGATGTGCACCCATTCTGGGGGGCTTACACGCTCGCAAGAGAGGTTAGGGAGAAAACTCGAGGCGTTAGCAATACGGGAGATAGGAGCCATATACCGGAATAAATAAATCGTAATGGACGTTGGGAAGTGTTGTATTTCGAAGTTCTTATGACCCCAGCTTTATGGTTGCACCGGCCAAATTTCTCAGTTATATATTCACAGCGCGTTTTTTGTAGGCATACGCAGAGAGCCATATGCTTTTGCTGAAACAGGTTCAAAGATGCACTTTTAAGAGTTACATTTCTATTACCACATCAGTTTAGGCCATTAACTCAAACACTACAGCGCAGCAAAAAACAAACACTGAAGTGGAGGCACACATGGCGGACACAGCATCCGTTCGGTGTTCCTTCACTTTGGTCATCGTTTTTGCTGGGAAGTCGTACCAAGAAGGATTACCAGCTCGCCCAATCCTGCACTCTACCAACATCTCGGTTACAGCCCATGGTTACAGTAGAGTTGTCCCTCACCTATAGTCGCTGGCGCCATCGGTACTCCGTTCTCATGAACGAGCAGCGGCGCCAGTTGCAGCGGTTGTTCTAGCGCACCGGCCACCGGCGACAAGTTATTCTGTGTTTCTTCGATTCCAGCTGACAGGTGGTGCTGCACGCTCAGCTTAGTGGTAACTGTGTTCTCGGTTCGCCCGCCAGTCGGTTGCTCGGCCTGCTGGCTTCGTGCTGCGTTGGAAAGGCAAGCTAGAAGACCACAACCATAATCCAACAAGCTGAGCAAGTTCTGTTAGAAAGGCGTGTGGGTTCTGCTGTTTTCAGGTCCTTCACGGTGACTTTGCGGCTCGAACGCAACACACTCAGCTCGTCGGAAGCACCTACTCAAGGTCCTTAGGCGAGTAATCACCGAATTTATTACAGCGAGAGCTAAGTCCACTGAAGGATGGCGGAACTCAAGGAATTGGATTCATGCCGGTCTCCTAGTCGTGTTGTCGAAGCGGCACAATAACGCTATGAAACCTGCAGTCCGTCTCACTGTCTGCACCCTTGTGCCTTTGCAGAAGTGATTCCCCGAAATAAATGCAACATAAGGGGGAAGGGTGGGAGAGAGAGAAGTAGAGGGATAAGAGGAGTGGGAAAACGTGTTGCGGAAATGGGGGAGGGTGCAGGAGTGAGCCTTAGTAGAGGAAGCTTGAGGAGGTACTTTGTGCAAAAGGAGAGAAAGGTGGTGAAAGTAGGATGGAAAGAGATAGAACGAGGTAGAGATATAACAGCGTGACGAATTAGGATGAGGAGGGGAGCAGTAGAGCCGGAGTGAAAGGGGAAAGGAGGGTAAATGGACGGAAGATGGAAGGTTTATAGGTTACAGGATTGGAGTGGTGGAAAAATTGATTCATGGTGAAACAGGCCTGCGAGATGGCTTGGGGAAGGGAAGCGGGCCAGAGACGATGGTAAATACAGAAAGAAAAAGGGGGGCGGCTGTGAGGTTGCAGACGGGGTAGTGTTGTAGTGGTAGTGGGGAAATAAGAGGAGGGGAATTGTAGAGGGGGAATGGCAGCAGGGTTAGGGGAAGAGAGTACGGAGGTAGGGTTGATTCAGAGGTCCTAAAGGCAGGAACAGGAGGAAGGAAGTACAGGAGGAGTGTGAATGAGGTGTAGGAGTGGGTGGGTGGGGGTAAAATGCAGGAGGGGAGAGAGAAGGCAACACGTGGCAGGGTGGGAGAAGCGTGCTATCGTTTTTAGACGTAATTTGCAGCAAAGACAGCGTACACGAGGCCATTCTTTTGCGATATCTTGGTAGAGCATGGGAAAGGCAATCGTCAAGCCGAATTCTCGTTGAGATTAACCATGGCACACCGGCTCCCGCTTCGATAGTATACATCCAAGTCATCGGATGTGTATATATCCCATCCAGCCCAGCCCACCGAAATTTAAAATAACTTCTCTTCAGAGTGGACGAACATGGGAGAGAAGTATTGTGAATGAAAATGGCTAGTCTGTGTTCGAGGGTTCAGCTACACGGCCTTTCGAAAGGAAAATTATGAAACAGGATACGGAATACCGTACGCGCGGGCATGGTTGCACCTACCAGCGTTGCTTAGGTCGACTGGGTGCTCACGTTGTACTCAAGTAGGGGCAATACTCTCGAGTACACCAAGAACCAACACAGCCAAGACCGCCCCCCGTCCCTCCGGCAGTGGAGTACAGAAAATTTCATTTCGAGCGGGGGTAGGCGTTGGGGAGGGGTTGAGTCTCCCAGAAAGAAAAAGGATAACATGAAAAGACAAAGGAGTAAAAACAACGAAAATCAAGAAAGATAGTCAAGTTAGCAAACACATGGGTGATTCCGTATTTTACACAGCTTTGTGATTCTTTTACACACCTTTCCGAATATCTGATCCTCCTGGTGTGAGCACACATCGAAGAGGAATGTAGTTGGTGCGGCTCTTCAGACAGAAAAATAATAATCGGTAGTCATTATTTTGCGATAGGAAGAGTTGGTGACCTTTTACGTTGTATCCCCTTCCGCCCTCCTCTTCCTGAGTACGGCACCGCACTCCCGCTCAATACGGCACCTACGTACTCTGTTCGGCTTCGTGGCGTTTACAAGGTTACGTTTACAAAACTAGTTACGTTTACAAAAACTAGCCCTAACGAAGCGGTAAAGTGAAACTCATGGTGTGGTTCTCAAAACAGCAATCTGCACGCGCCACGGTGCTGGAAGGGACGGACTTTACGTAAGCTCAATATAACCGCTTACTCAAGTTTTCGCTGTCCGACATGCCAACGCAGCTTCCTCTTTGCGACCTGAGGCCGCCGGCGAGTCAAACCCCAGGCGTTCGGCCTACTGGGCGGTCACGGCAAGCTGCTGTTTCCGTTCTCAGGGTCTGGCGCTTAAGGGATTGCAAATGGCGTCGGCTGTTGCGAATCCCGAGGCACGATGACGACGACGAGCACCACGACGATGATGATAATGGTGATGACAATGATGACGGTTATTGAGTGCCGCCTACTGGTCGCGGTGCTGCAGCTGCAACTTGTTAAGGCGAAAGACTTTGACATCTATATTTCAACCCCGCAACACAGAAAATCTGGAGATACACAAAATAGGAGCGGGGAACCGGGGAGCGCGCGTCGGGAAAGGGAAACCTCAGCGCCACAGGAGGTTCAACTGCTCCCGCACGTGCTGTACTTATTCACTTGGCGAAACGTGCTGTACTTATTCACCGCCGGAACAACAAAAGCAGGGATAGCATTTGTTCATCTGGACTCGCCAAAACAATGTAAATCCCTGATAATTAAATGTTTCGCACGATTGTGTGGGTGCGTGTCGTGTGTGTTTCAGTTTTTGTATTTGTGTGAGTGTGTAATCGAATTTTTTAATGTCACTCTAACCCGCATCCGAAGTAGCAAGCCCGGCGTCTGCTGTGGCTGATCTCATCGGTTCATTAAAGTTTCCTCCTTTTCCTCCCCCTCCTCCTCCTGTTGAGGTGAAGGTTCCAACAAAGCTGTGTCTAGGGTGCCATCTTACGGTGTTATAAGCACTCCACTAAAGTGACGTCCACCGGCATTTCGATAAGAAAATGACGCGTCTGGCACTACTTCGCCCTCCATTGACGTAACGTCGCGTAAATTAACGTAACCAAAAAAAAATCCGTTAAAACACCGAAAACTAAGTTAAGCCATGAAAACTATAATTAAAACTTAAAGGGACAGACCACTGATTTTGGTAGAGTATATTTTCTTTATTCAAATGGAAGGCCATCACTTGAAACACTTTAACCCGAAACGGTTTTGCTGATAGCGCCCTGTAACTTTTTTGAACGGCAGTTTTTAGATTCAACAGCCATAAGTGTCCCTCCAAAAGGAATGCCGGCAACAATGACACTGAGCCGTCCGGAAACATACTTTAAATTGCACGTGAGATTAAGACAGGTATTTAAAAGCTTATCGCCAGCTAAACCAACAACAATGAGCAACCTTTCCTCTTCATTTATGCGGTTAAGAGTGGTCTGGCGCCAGTATAGTCTAACTGGAGCCGACCCCGGTGAAGACTTTCAGGCCCCCATGAGAAGAATCCGATAATAAGACTACGGTCCCTGATTAGTAATCCCCTTCCCTCCATCCCTCTCCCCACCGTACAGCTCACGCCCTCCTTGATCCAATAAAAGATTCAACCACTCAATCAATTTATGCGAGTTTTGAATCACGCATTGGAAGCGGCAGAATCGTTTGAACACTTAAGGTAGTGTCACGTTTAGACACTACATGCAATCACTCTTCAGACTTCAGAAATTTTCGTGCAAAATTAAAATTTTTTCTACCTGTTCATTCGAAAATTCCGCGCAGTTACCTCAGAATATAAAACGCTGGCTTTCATATGAGCTAGAGGGCATTCACTCTACAGAAACCCGTTGTCTGTCCCCTTAAGATGCAAAAAAAAGAATAAAAGGAGGCAGGAACCGGACTCTCACCGCCACCCTTCTCCTTGGCCAATCCCCACGAGTCGGTATGCGCCATTTTATGGGCCACCACCACCACACCGACCACCATCGATCATCATCAGCAATCATGCTATAACATCATCATTCACATCTTCTTCTCTCTTCTTCTTCTTCACCATGATCATGATCATCTTAGGGTGGGAAACTAAGGCTGCGTTCCAATTCACGGACAGCGTAGCAGAAAGGTAACGAGGCAGCCTAATTAGACGTCTAAAGGAAGCAGAACTGTAACGGCGCCGTGGTCACCAACGCAGACAACTTTGTAGCAGACATGTTGAGCAACGCAAGCCGCCGGTTTCGTAAATAATATTGTTGTTATTATTACAAACACTATGTGATTTGAAAACTAAGCAAAAGCGTCTTCACCACTAGTATATATCGCAAATATTTCAATAAAATCACAATTTAACTTGACGCAACATTAGTGCACAAAAAGGTGGCGTTGGCGTCACTTAGTAGTTCAGACAGGAAGGTAGCCTGCATGCCTGCATCGTTGCTGACTTCGATGCTGTCTCTTCGAAACAGTCTTCGTTGACTGCTTCGTTCTAATTGGATGGGGGCTTAACATGGAGGGCGGTCAGCGAAGACGCCAACGAAGCCGTCTAAAGGGTCAATGGGAACGCACCCTTAGACGGAACCTCTACACGACAATGCAGACGGTGTAGCCTGTGGCAGCCCAGTTTTAAAAATTCGAACGTCGACGGACGGCCTTCTAGCCACGGCGTTCCAACAAAAACGAACAGGGGGCTCCGGGAGATGACGAGCGAGCGGAACAAGCTTCGTTGGGTGCTGTTCAAGGGGCTGTACAAGTGGTGGAAGGCGCCGCCGCGAAGTTCAAGAGAAAGTTCAATTAACAGCGGTTGGACAGACGCTCCAACTTGGCTATCACCTTCCCGGTCTTATGGTGTTCTAAGCATCCCCCGAAATTATTCGGTGCGGAGGACCTGAGTGAGAGGGTAAGCGGCAGGAGCAGATTTCTTGAATTATCGGGTTTATCGGGCTCTTTGATGATGAAATTAACTGTAGACATTACAATATGCTTTCTAGATTAGGGTATTCATACGCCGATGTAGGTAATTTGCATTATGGCTTGTTTTTAAAGTGCATTGAATCGACGGGGTGGATAACGAGCGGGTGGTAGGCGGTTCTCTATCTTGGTAGTAAAGGACATTGCCATATGAGAGTATACAGCTAGATCGGCAGGGATGGATTATCCCCAGTGCGAACACATAGGGCTCCCTGGTTGTCGCGCTTGAATGTGGCCTACACGGGACATTACCTGTACGAGGCATCTTCGCCTTTTTGTTCAACATGTGGCTCATGAGAAGACATTCGTGATGTTATATGCGTGTGTCCAAAGTACACCGTGCACAGACAGAAACTTATATTATCTCTGTGCAGGCAGCTTGGTGTGGGATTTGAGTTGAAGACTGTTTTGGGTCCTTGGTCGGGTCCCAGTCAGGCTGCACGTGCAATCAAAGCTCTTTTCGAGTTTCTTCGGAGCACAGAAGACAGAGTTTCGTGATTTAAAAATTTGGGCGCATCAAATCACATCTTTTCGTGTTCACAATTGTTTTGTCGTTTTGTTCTTTTCGTTTTTCTTCTCTCATCTAGCGTAGCAAGCCAGCTTGACGGCTCGGCTAACATCGCTGGTCTTCATTAAAGTTATTCTCTCTCTCTCTCTCTCTCTTCGCCATCTTAGCTGGCGACATTGTCAGCATTGCATTACCGACATCGCCATCAACCCGCGTGCCTCATTTGGCACGAGACGAAGAAGAGGAAGCTTGGGAAGCAGTGACTGAAACAGCGGCGCGCGTCGGGCTGAGTCTTGATCCCAACGATCCTGGAAAGCTGCCGCCTCCCGCCGAACGTGTGAGTTTTCCGCCTATGTCTTACTCCGCTTGGTATGCGAAGTCGTATGTTTGGAGGAAAAAAGGAGAATTTCGAGGTGTCAGGGCCCCGAGCACGCGGAGAGGTACGCTGCGGAGCCAGGCATCTCGAAGGCTTACCTGACCGCGGGCATGGCATTGCTTCCGGGTTGCCGTAATTGAAGTGCGAAATTATCAAGCTGGTAAAGCTCAAACTCGCTCTTGGTGCACGGTACAGTCTATCTGTTTCTCTTTAGGTGTCGCACATTTTGGGAGGAATCGTTTGTTTGACGTGGAACTTACAAAATACGAAGTTCCAAGAGTTTGATCCAGACGAGACGAAGGCTGTCAAGCACGCTGGAAACAATATGCGGCGCAGTATTCACCATGAATCCAGGATCGGCGGGGCATGCGATTGCCAGCAATGTCGTTCATGTTTTTCCGATTAGCCGTCACTAAGTTAACATAGAAAGTCGTCTGCAAAGTTATCCGCAGCAGGTTATTCGCCGGAACTCGCTAATGAAATGCTGCGCATAAGTTGCTCCGGTCAACCGCGCATTTTGTAGTCTTGGGTTTGAAGTTACACCACAGCATCGTTCTGACAGACAAGCCGGCTATGCGCAGTAGATGAGTCGAAATTACGTCACTTTTAGATAGCCTCCTTCATTAGTCTGTGAGAATAAGTTACTGCCCGGATCAGTCTTACGGACTGTGTACCGGTACTCGGATAGATGCGATATACGATATACGAAGGCTACATTTTTGAATAGGGAGCTTAGAATGAAATTTTTTTTTGGCTTTGCTTTCGTCGAACTGCTGAGTGACTATGCTCTGTAATGTCGTAACGAAGCATAGTGTCGCCCAATGCAGGCAAAATATTCTTCCGCACTGATAATGGCATAAAGTAACGCAAGTAAGGTAATTGCCGGAGATGAAGCCGAGGTATTGAACAGATGAAGCATACTTCATTAATTTGCACGCACAAGAATAACATGAAGACGGGTGTAAATTTAACGCGTAATTAATCATAACTTTTTCAATAGATTGTGGGAGCATACAACTGCGATTTAACTGCATTAAAACTATTGAAATTAGCAGAAAGGAATGCCGAATGGCAGCGGAATTCCTTTCTTTTGTAACGTAGGTCAATAAGAAATGGATTCGAGGCTGCAAATAACTAAGACACAAGGCCCCCAAACCCATCAGCGTCCTTTATAGGCGGCTCTGTGACTTTGACTGTGGGCGGGAATAACTTTTTGTGCTCGCTTAGCGTTTAGATATTCACAGCCACGAACTCCGAGATCTCGTACACGCCTTTACTGCGATCAGCGGCAGCATATCGTTCTACTAGACATTCTGGTAATTAGGTGTTGAATTTTTTCGTTCATCTTATCGTTGAATTGACGCTGACGAGTGGAAACGCTGGAGCAGTCTTGTGTCCTAATCGAGACTCGGAGATGACATGGACACCCTGTTCTCCAACGTAACTAGCGTTATGCACGGTTGCCTTCTCGGCGATGTCCGTTTTTCCAACGCCAAGTCAACCATAAGAGAAACCACGCAACTGCGAAAACACATAACTTTGCGTCTTGCTCAAAATATTTTTTTTTCGCAGCTCTCCGGTATAAGGCAGCAGACCCACGTCGACCGCCATGCTCGGTCTTCTCGCGCTCACCGGGTTCGTCCTGCTCCACCTTGCTGCTGTGACCCACTGCGACTCGGATGACAAGTGAGAATTCTGTGACGTTAAGCATGGATCTGTGTTTTACAGAACCTCTTTGGCGGGAGCCTTAAATTCCCACGGAGCAAAAAAAAAAAAAAAAAGAAAACGTCGTTCGCAACGGAAAAGCAGCTCCCTCGCTTTAAAACAGACAATAATTAATAAAAACACAGTTGGGGTCGCGTGAGGTTAGAACATCGGTCTCCAGAGGAGGAGACGAGGGCGTGACCGCTGCGCTTACTCGGCACCGTTCTAGAGAGAAACCAGGGGCGGCATTCGTGTTTGTCTGTATTGAAAACTTCCGTTTTGCGTCCGTTTTATTGTGATGACTTCAGTGTAGGTGGGCTTTGGGTTGAATTTTACGCTAACTGTTGTTGGAAACACATTTTAAACGACTAACCTATCTTAAACTATTTTTTATGTGTTTACTGTTTCGCCAGTGAACCAACCACAAGTTGACGAAAAATCGTTTGCTCCAAATTGTCTGCTCCGAGAAGCCGTGGCTCAACGCAGTAGCTCTGCCTTGCTTGCATGGCGTCACATCTGGGTGTTCACTTTTAGCCAATCAGGGCTAAAGGGACACTCAAAAGGGACACTTTTGAAACGGACACAAAACGGACAAAACATGATAATACCGACTCAGGACTTTACTTGAGGCATGTTTGAAAACTGCGCTTGAGGTTACTAAGGACACACTTAAAAGGAATACAAACGAACGACGTGGACAGCACGTGGACAGTTGCGCTCGTGCTGTCGACGTCGTTCGTTTGTATTCCTTTCAAGTGTGTCCTTAGTAACCTCAAGCGCAGTTTTCAAACATGCAGAACCAACTAGCCCAATTCATCACCTTACTGACGTTTACTTGAGGCAGGCCGCGTGACTGGCGAACGCGACGGCACGTGAGTACAACTGGCCCATGACAGCCACGGAGAGTTAATGGGGATGGTGTCGCGCGAAGTGCTGTCAGTCTGGCTGCACAAGTAATTGGCGCCAAGGGACGAAGAAACGAAAGCGAAGAAGAGAACACAAACACGATGTAGCAGAACGGAAGACTTTGATAATCGCCTTCAAAGCACGTAGGCAGACTTAGGTTCCACGGGAATATCTTTCCTCCTCATCGTAGAAGTCCGTCACATTGGAGAGACGCCTTGCAGACCTATGAAGGTCATCAGCCAAGGGCGCGTGACATGCAAAAGAAATATGCCGGTGCTTCAAGCCTGACACACTGTTACACACCCACACAGTAACACATACCGCCAAAGGTGTTACACAGTAACACATACCGCCAAAACTGCTAATCAACTCACTTCAGCTAGCCAATGCATCCGACATGTAATCGCGAGACGTGCGATCGGTACGCACTCTGAACGCATTTTAAAAGCGGAGGTGTTGTAGGTCGAACCTGATGGTAAGACTGGTGTAGGCCGTGCGTCACGCGGGGGTAGGAGCAGGTTCCCAGGCCCACCGAGAGATGGCGCAGTGGTCTCGCAGGGTTCGGTTCGACTCCCTCACGCTAAGGGAAGCAGAGTTGGGCAAAGGAGGCTGCCGCCGCTGAAGATTAGCTGCCGATTCCTTAGCGCGAACCGTAGAATATGTGCGGCGGAAACGGCGCTGCCATTGTCGGGCGAGTGCCCGTTGACGTTCGAACCGATGCAGGAGAACCACACCTCCGCTGTTTCAGCATTTTTCACGCTGGGTGGAACTAGGCATATTTCCTCTCCCTTTCTTTCCAAAGTGAAACAAATTACGGTAACTAATTAGAACAAGAAATTAAAAAAGACAAAAAGAACAGCCAAACTATTCCCCGATACCTTTCTTGGCGTTCTAGACTGATGGTTTTCCTTTCTGTGTTCCTGCTAAACCTAAACTTAAAAATACGGGTTGAATACATGTTCCCGCGTAATTTGTGTGTCATTTTGCGCTGAAGTTTCCGGCGTAGTTGTGTAGTTCCGATGCCCGATCCCTCCTGTTCGTGCAGTCTCCTTACGAGTGCTCTATCGGCGTTCCCGTAGGTGCTGTTTATACCTGAAAACGACATGTACGACGCAAGCTTATAGACATAAAACACAATAAGCATTTGGGTAGAAAAAATTGGAAGACCTGTTTCTGACGTGGGAATCCACGTAACTCGGTGCTTTTATCGTGGCATACCTGGCTCGAAATGGATGGTTGTGTGGTATTTTTAGCGTTGTCATGTTTGGTGTAGTTGATGATTGTGCAGAACCGGGAACCATGGCGAGTGCGTCGAGAAAATTGGGCGTGTATCGGCTCCTTTCCTTGCGAATGTCGCCTAAAGGCGATAGCCGACTGGCGCCCCTGGCAAGTAAACGCCTCCCTTCTCTTTCCCCCTCACCTATCATACTGTTCACCTCCAGTCTAGTTCCTGCCAAGATAACACGGTAGAAGTTTGCTCAAGTCAATTTAAATTTACCGCGTTTTACTGCTCCACGCCGGGTGCTTCGATGTCAGCGCTGCCGTACGGCGGAGAAGCGCGTGATTCGAGGCACCCTACTACAATGTTTATAGAACCACGTTGCCCTGCTTGGCGAAGGCGGATGTTTCGGTCATATGGATTGGAGTGGATGCAATCACATTTCAACAAATCGTCTGTTTCTTTTCCGCAGACCACGGATGTCCCATCCTTTTCGGTCTACTGCCCCCACAAAACTGTTCTTTCCCTATAGAAAGCTGCTGTACTATGAAAAAGCAAGGCGCCCCTCAGAGTTAAAATTTGCAAAGATTTTAATTTCTGAGGCCCTATTTTCTCTACGCAGACTTTCATGGACAAATAAAGCGCGGTCACGATACTACGAACCAGAACACACAACCAGAGCTATATTCCTATCCGCGCAAGTCAAATTGACGCTTGGCTAATTACAGCAACAAGTTTGGAGATTCGGCTTCCCAAGTATACTAACAGTGCATCATTATCTGCGCCTCCGCGAGCAGTATACTTGAATTTATGGTGTTGTGGTTCCTGTTTCTTGTTCCATTTATTCCGTCCTTAAAGGCCCGAAGGTATTACATAAGGGCGGGCAAGAAATGCTCTGCGAGGGTGTACAATTCAATGTGAACAAATTATACACATTACAGTTCTAAATACGCCTATGGTAGTCTGGTCAAGAATGACAAGAAAAACGAACAAACAAACAAACGAAAAAAAAACGCTTGGACTGGGAATTAGAGTTTGAAGAGCACAAACAACTTGGCAAAAAAATGTATAGATAGAGTACACTGGCAGAATATATTCAGAGCCACGGGTTATTTGGATGGAATCAAAGAGGGATTCCAGTTTTACGCGGAATGATGTGCGGTCAGGTGTGGCAACAATGGTGTCGGGGAGGTGATTCCAAAGTGTAAATTGCATGGGGAAAAAGGAGTAGTTCATTGCGGATGTACGGCCGTTGATTCGTGCAATGGGGTTGGAATGGTTAATTGCGGGAAGAAGTTCTGTTTTGGGTGCTTTAAAAGTTCGTGTCTTGATTGCGGGCGGAAAAAGAAACTGTGCAGGAGGCATATGCGTGAGATGAGGCGGCGTGACGCGAGAGATGGCATTTGGATTGCGTTTTTTAGGGCGGTGATGCTGATTTCTCTGGAGAACTGTGAGTTTATAAAGCCAGCTGCGCGGTTTTGGACTGATTCTAGTTCGTTAGCGAGATATGCCTGGGATGGATTTCAAATGGACGATGCGTATTCGAGCTTTGGGCGTACGTTAAGATGCTATTTTTTTTAACCTCAGCAGATGCAGATTTTAGGTTACGGCGCAGGAACCCAAGTGTACGCAGAGCGTCCGAGCAGATGGACTGCACGTGCGGTGCAAATGAAAGCGATGGGTACATGTGCACTCAGAGGTACTTGTATGACGAAGCCGAATCGAGAGGGAGCAATTGATTGATTGATTGATTGATTGATTGATTGATTGATTGATTGATTGATTGATTGATTGATTGATTGTAGGTTTTAACGCGCCGACGCAACGCAGGCCATAAGGCGCGCCGTAGTGTGCGGCTCCGGATAAATCCTGTAAAGCTGCACCCCTGCACACAGGGTCTTCTTGCGAAAAAGCAACCTTTAGTACTAATGAGTACGTTATACTTAGGGTTGTTCCGTTTTCAGGTCTTATATTTTAACACGGAAGTGTTTTATGCCGTGATACCCCAAGATTTCACTGACGTCATATCCGTCACGGAAATGACGCCAGCAGGACGTCGCTCGTCAAGCACACCCACAAGAGAGCCGCTGACCCGCAAATTATGCTCAGCTGCAGATTTCGCTGCACATTTCACTTTCGTGTTTTACCGATTCCTATCACAGAGGAATCAACCAAGTTTTTTTTTTTTTTCAAATGTGGTTAGTTTGGTAAGCTTTAGGTCGGTTTAGCCTACCAGAACATTTTTTAGTCGTGCGATTCTTTTACATGACGAGGAAATAGGCGCACGTGGGGTGCGTCTAGGCGGCCAGGCTTGTCAATATACGCGACCGGCTCAGAGTGGTGGAGCATGCGGCTACGAACTCCATTGATCCGGAGAGGCCCAGCGAAGTGCTTCAGTGGAAATGAATAGGGTGAGAGGGATTGAATGTTTGAATGAATAAATTTTGAAATAATTAGTTTACGCTCCGGTGTACTTCTGAGGGCTCTAACAATTGAAGCTACTTGTGAACATTGCCGCATGCACTGAGCACCACAGGATGATCAACATCGGTGATTTACGTATCATTTATTCTTCTCTCTGTTGCTTAGGGACCCCCTTTCATGTGACGCAAAGTGCGAGATGATGTGCTTGGAATTCGCGCAGAATTCGACGGGAAAGTGCCACGCCGTCATCTTTTGCATGTGTATCATGAAGTACGGTAAGTATGCGTAAAATATTTTTACTTGCTTCGAGTGCAGCATTATAGGGAAATAAACGAAGCACGGAATTCACGTAAGAAATAACCAGGATCTCAGAAACAACATGGGTGAACCAAAAAAGAGTAATGGTCAATGAGGGCGACTTAGGATGGCACTTTGTACTCATAAAGTTAGGTGAAACAACAAAATAGGATTTAAAGTACCAGCTCTGGAGGACGCAAACTATACTTTTGAACGGTGATACTTTCGGAATGCAAATGTTGCACCCGGTGGGTGTATATACATCAAGCGGAAATATACTGCAACGAGAAGACGAAGACGAATAGGGCAGTAGAGCGTACCGCTGTGGTCTCAAGTTCTCAACTATCGTCACTAAATAAGATAAGATAAAGAGTACCGACACTTCGTGCACCCGGAAGCGTCTGGGGGCCATTTTGTTTCTGGCTTGCAGTTTTGCTATCTCTCCCAACGAAACCGTCGCCGGTTGTGACGGGCAGAGTGGCCGCCCGATCTAGTTCCGTGCAGCACAGAGAGCGAGAGAGAGATAGAGAGAGAGAGAGAGAGAGAGGAGAGAGAGAGAGAGAGAGAAGGAGAGAGAGAGGAAGAGAGAGAGAGAGAGAGAGAGAGAGAGAGAGAGAGAGAGAGAGAGAGAGAGAGAGAGAGAGAGAGAGAGAGAGAGAGAGAGAGAGAGGCGCCAGAAACAAAATGGCTGCGCCATATGCAAACAAATATCACGTGATGCCGACCAGCCAATGTAAATCCTGGCGGCACATAACAATGAGAGAAAAGAGTTCCGATACTCTAAAAGCTTTTATTTAGTGACGCTAGTCTCAACCACAGACGACGAAGAAACTGAGTGCGCACACTGCCTTTGCGGGCTCTGTGATGACCGTCATGTAATCAGTGGAACTGCATCGTCCGCATCTCTCATGGTTAATTTACTGTGCTCTGCCATGCCGTGACAATGTTGTTAAAATGAGTTGAAGTAAAGAGGTGTTTTACAGAATTTGTGACTGATTTCAAAAATCCGTAAGGCGGAGTGGAGTAATGCTTCACGCTTTGTGGCATGGTAAATTCTGAACACGGTTGAACAATAAATGTGGTGCATGCATACGCTCTGACTAGTGAATGGATATTGCAGTTGTTTTGTAAGATTTAGTGTGCGTGAGGAGCTTATTTGTAGGCGACGCCCCGTTTTCAGGTTTGCGCTGTTCGCCTCCTCCTGGAATCATTTGCTCAGAGTTCACCAAGCAGGCGACGCGTCCAGGCGGAAGCCAGCGGGAGATGCGTCGCGCTGCATTTCGCGCTAGCAAAGTCAGCCTCGTCACTCGGGGTCATTGAGTTTCTTACTATATACACTAGAGCGCCATCTGGCGCTAGCTCTTTGCGGCTCACATCAAGGTCGTCGGTGTCGTCAGGGGCCGCCATTACACAGTGCGCTCGCCTTAGTTTCATCATGGCCTTGGGTTGAAACGTCGGCGTAAATTCAAACACAATGTCACAGAAACGCAAAGAGTGTGTAATTGTGTAAGTATAAATAGAACACGCTGTTTTAAAGCTAGAGAAAAAAAATTAGCACTGGCTTAGCTCGGCTATGCCAGGATATACGTAGCGTGAGCTAAGGTTCATCAATCCAATCCTGTCGAATTCAGTCAAGTCCAGTCCAGTCCAGTCCAGTCCAGTCACTGCTCCTCGCGCATGCGTAGCACGGCTCTCCAGGAGCCACGCGAAACTGCTATCAAGCGGCTCCGGCGCAGCGGCAGACTTGGCTACTGCGCAACGGAGGCGCACAGCTGGGCACGCGCCGGCGCCAGTGCATCTGCTGCAGCTATGACGTCACTTTTCTGGAAGGCGCAGACCGGCGAATGTGCAGATCTAATTCTCTACACACCCGTTATCCAATTGCATTGGATGTCCAATCCAATCCAATCCAATCCAATCCAATCAACCAATCAGTCCAATCCAATCCAAATCCATTCAACGCAATCCCATACAATCAAATCCAATGCTCCTCGCGCTTGCGCAGCAAGGCTCTTCAGGGTCCAAGCGAAATTGCTCAACCTCGGCCAGTGTAGCTTACGCTACAAAAGAAAGCGTGTTTTTAGATGCGACTGCATCTCATTCACTCGCCTTGTCCCTCCATACGGCGTTGTTGTTGTCCGTCCACACCCCTCCCCCATTCTCCTCGCCGCGCGAGCTGCGCTCTCCGCCGCTCCCCCCTCTCCTCTCCGATAGCGAACACTCTCTCGCGAGGGGCATTGAATTGGATTCGATTGGCTTGGCTTGGCTTGGCTTGGCTTAGATTGGATTGGATTGGATTAAAGTGGACTGTGTTGGATTGTGTTGCGTCATAGCCGCGCCACGTTGCGTAATAGCCGCGGTCGTTCCAGCACCGGCGTTCCGATTTCGGGCACGTGCATAGACTTGATCTTCGCTGCAAATTGCACGGTTGTCCCGTTACTTCACCATCCACTACCCGTACACTTCAGCGACCTCAAGGCCGTCATCATTCACGTTACGCCGCGTGTTAAATAAAGAATTCATCATACGCGTTCCTCACACTTTTCACGCAATTAGAGAATCAACCCAACGGAAACACCAAGTGAACCCCCAAGATGCGTCGCATCTCCACAGGGTTCCCCTCGCGGGAAGGTGGGGTAATTTTTAAATGCAGAGCATTTCTTAGCCTCGCCTGTTCCTTGCGTCGGACGGTGTCAACAGTTTCGCGTCCGCAGCAGGTGCGCCTCTCCTTCCCTCCTCTCTCTCAACAGCAGCTGGCGCGCGCATGCGTCGTAGTCAGCCCGTTCGCTCCGTCGCGGTCTCGGCGTAACAGGTGCGTGATAGCAGCGCGGTGGGGCGTGGAAGGGCGTGCGCTGCTTGCGCATGCGCGCTCTCCCCCCCGTACTGCTCTCCTCTACTGCGCGCGCTGCAAAATATAGCGGCTAGCGGTCGCTCCTGTTTCAGTCACTGCGTTGCTCCTCCTTCCTTGGTTGACGCTCGTGCCCACGTTTACTCGTGTCTGCTACTCCAGCATCACGGAAGAAGTGATGGAAGCAACACTGCCTTCAATCAGTACTGAGGCCCCAATGCTCTGCATTTACTCGTGTTACCCTCGCGGGAAGGCGCGGGAATTTTTTTACTGATAGTCTGCCAATGGGGTTATGCCTATTATACTACAGACCGAGGTGGTAATTACCTGTAACGCAAACTTTTGGAAGAAACTCGTTAAAGACTTATTTTACAAACACTTTAAATAATGAATTGTTTGAAAAAGCTCTGAAAGGTTTTATGTGCGTACCTATAAAAAATGGGAAACTCGTTAAAGACTTATTTTGGAAACACTTTAAATAATGAATTGTTTGGAAAAGCTCAGAAAGGTTTTATGAGCGTACCTATAAAAAAGAAAACTGGGCGGGAAATCTTTAACGGGGATGTGTAGCGAAACACGCCAACGGAAACGAATGACGGGGGTGCTTAAACACGTTCTTGTTTGACATACCGGTATACCAACCTTGTGCGCATGATCGATGCGAGATGACACGTAGGACGGTGAAACCAGTATCCCGGCACGCTCGCCGCCGAGTCTGTACACAAAGCAGCCGCGTCGGCGGATTGCCTCGAAAGCGCGTCATCCCTATTTCATATATGCCGCGCTTTCGAGGCGCTTTTTCAAAGAAAGTGCTACGAGTCGTGCCGCGCCTCCGCCAGATGGCGCCACGGGTCCCGCGACCGAGAGAAGACGCAGTGAAACATCCCCCTCGGGAGGGGCACGATCAAATGCAGAGCATTTCCGGGGGCGCACGACGTTAAGTAGTTTGCGTTACGTTAATGTTGTTGCAATTGTGGCAACTGCTGACGAGGGAGCGCTCGTCAGCAGTAATTTGAATGAGTCAACGATATAAGGCGCGTTCGTAGCGTCCCATTCTGTGTCGGCTTTGTGGCGCAGTGGGTAGAGCACCATGTACATTGCGTTCCGCCCGCAGGGTCGAGGGATCGAAACCGGGCAAAATAGCGGGAGCCCCAAAGCTCGCACCAATAGGAGCTTTTATTTCTTGCGTCGCTCTCGCAGCCAGCGAGACTGCACGTGAGCATGGCTGAAGAGAAACCTACGGCTCGTTTCCCGATCCACCCGATCAACTACTACGATCGCTGAGCTGAATTTGTAAATTCCGTGCGTCGTTCGCAAGAAATCAGGGTAGCAGGCAATCGTGAAGCGTTTTGTGCCCTCGGAAACGGTCCGCGCACACGCCGGTCTCGCCTGCCCTGCTCGGCCCACTTAGCGGCTCGAACTGGCGCAGACCACGGTAGTAGCAACAGCTTGTCGCTATTCTTCCAATCAATATGATAGCGAAAAAAAAAAAAACGTTCTACATGCGATAAAGTAGATGTTAGTGTGGTGAAAAAAATTGGCCGCGTATCTGCTCCTTTCGTTGCAAATGTCGTCAAAAGACGATAGTCTTTATCGACTTTTGCCAAGTAAATGCCCCCCTTCGCTTTCCCGCTCACCTCAAATGTTGCTCTTGCGTCGCGCTCCTCCCAAGGTAAAGACGCCAAAGGTTTGCTTAAATCATTTTAAATTTCCCGCGTTCCACTGCTCCAAACCGGGTGTCTCGATGCCAACGCTGCCGTACGGCGAAGACGCGCGTGACTCGAGGCGCCCTACTTCAACGTTTCCGCGTTTCCCTACTCCACGTGCGTTGCAAGCAGAACGTGGAACCTATCTAGAGGAACCTTTCGTAACTGTTACCGGTTGATTCCTTAAAATGCCGCAAGAAGCTATAGTGGCGCGGGCGACAGCAGGCGACGGCGAAGTGAATTTTTTTTCTGGAGTTGATGAAGTATTTGATTTCGCCAAAGTCAAGCATGTATGATTTTTTATAAAGGAACACTGCAAACATCACTTCTGTATTAATTTGTTTTCTTATATTTGCGTAATGTCTTGTTCTTCTTCAACAATGTTGACATGTATAAACATTACACCCGGACTTAGGCGGGTAGATTTAGCTGTGACTATATAAGACTATTGCGCAGGCATAGGTTTACTTTGGCGGGTGGCTGAATAGAGTCACAGACAGAGAGACGGACAGACAGACAGACATACAGACAGACCAAAAGTTCTGGGTTTAAGTAGCCCAAGAAAGACTATCGTCTTTAAAATGTGCTAGGAACAGGGCTGCTTTTTAAAAGCGGAGATCAAATATCTGCCGCGATGCTAAGCCTACGCAGACCGGCCGCGAAGGTCCGATGGTCCGATACGGCACCGCGGCGCGCGGTGTGGTGGGTGGCCGAAGGATGGCGCCACCTTTGTGGTAGAATCAAAACAGGCCACGGCAGATGTCTTGGTCACCGATCGTTCAAACGGCAATTATCGCGAAAATGAAGTTCCACATACAAAAAAGGGGATGGTAGTGTAATAAAAAGTTGTGTTATTGATGGTCATTCGTAGTTGTACAGATAGCGGCGATCAAATAAAATATTCGTCACCATGCTAAGCCTAAAGTTCCCAACACCCGAGCCGACCCGAGCAACGCAAGCCGGTGGCGGGCTGGTGGGGACGCCCCTCTTCTAAAACTCGCCGCGCGCGAGCGCGTTGCGTTTGGGTTCCCATAACTTCTTGAAGGCCCCCCAACGCCGGCGTCCTCAATTCTAAAACTGCCTAATAGGCAGTTTCAGAACGCGGGTTTGCGTCTACCGTGGTTGTCTCAAACGCGCACTCCGCACCTGCCTGAGTCATTTGTAACCTGGCCGCAATGTGCCATCGCGGTGTACACAGTGTTCGAGCCGCCGGCCTATGAGTCAACCTTCACGTCGTACACTGCCATTATACGCGACGTTCTTCATAGATAGGCTTGCTAAATGTCGTACCTGCTTCGCGATGCGAATGCAGGTACGTGGCGAACAAGAGTGAGTGAGTATACGAACACAACACCGTCAGGAAAAGTATTAAGGCAGCAGTGAGAAGACACATTCGGCATTTTGAAATCGCTCTCCATCGCACTTTTTCGCCTGGCCTTTGCATCTTTTACTCGCTTTTACATGCTGAGTTGATCAGATTTGCATTTGAAACGCTTCATTTTCACGTTCTTGCGTCTTTCATTGTAAAAGAAGTTAACACAGCGGCGTTTCAAGACGCGCAACATCCCTTCGCCCAGTGATGACGTGCCTTCCACCTTGTACGGACCGTGACTTTGTTGCCGCATTGTCAGGACTTCGAGGACACTGAGTACTAATGCTTCTTTTTTCCCGCCCCCTCGCCCCACAGTGACATGTGATAAGGCGGAAAATTGCCAGGACAGTTGTTCGAAGGCGAAGACCGACAAAGTCCGCGTCCTGGCCCGAATGTGTCGACAGTCATTGCCTGTGTAGGCTGATTGCAAGTAAGTTCGACTTTCATGCGCCCATACGTTTCTGCAGGTAGAAGATGCGCCTGGCTTCCTCAAAGAATGCAGCGCAAATGACCTCGCAACCGGGCTGCTTACGTGCAACGTCGGCTTCGTGCACTTTCTCATTTTTAACGCCATCTCGCGACGCCCGCTCTTTCAGAAAACCGTACAAAGGTCGCTGACCCACAAGCAACTGGTGGGCCAGTCGATACCCTACAGTAGTGACGACCAATAAGGGACCTACACACAGGTCACCCCTAGCGTAATCACCAATAGTGACGAGCGGGTGATTACCCTACTACGATAACCAACCGGTGAAATGACCGGCCGGTGACGATCCGTAGGTGAAACGACCCACCAATGCGACACGCGTGTTTTTTTTTAGTGAAAGCAAGTCAGAATTGTGTTGACATCTCAAACATATGAGTACGAACACGAAAGTTCTTGAGTCCGCACACTTCAAAAGGACTTTCAGTAGGAAACGCTTAACGTAACTGTAAAAGCGAACAAGTAAAGCCAAAAGCGTTTTAACACCAATTAATAAAAAGAACGATATTCCGTGCTATAGTTTAGCATTAGCAAACTATCGTTTGACATATATGCGTGATAGATACATAAGTGACAGTATGTCCGCCAAACTCACAACAGCTAGCAATACTATTGCAGCGATAATAACACGTAAAGGCAAGGAGCAATATACGAGGGTAAAGGAAACCACAGAAAAAAAAAAAAAAAACAATAATTGCGAAAGAGAAGAACATCACTACTGTAGCTTTTTGCAACAAAAACGGCGACCTAGTTAAAGGTTTTTATTGCGAATGGCGATTTTAGGGTGATAGGTAGTCTATATTCCGAAAGGAAGTACGTGAAGCAATAAGTTTTTTGCAGTAAACATTGTTACGCTCTCGCGTGGAATTTAACAGCACAACCAGCACGTAATTACGTGTCTACCCACCTTGTCTACCCTGGCTATCTACTTGCCTGCCTTAGTGGTTCCCCCGATGTAGAGTTCATACTATTATACACTAGACGGAAATTTGTCGCTGCAGTCGGGTCCCATCGCGGGCGCCGCCGTAACAGCTGGAATCGCTTCTCTCTTACTTGGCTTGGCTTGCGACATGTCATTTTACGCCACCGACGACCGAAGGCTAAGGAGTGTAGCTGAATGACCCCCTTGTGATATCAAAATATCAATTAAAGCAAGTCTGGAGCCCCTTGATCTGCATAAGCGTTGCGCGGCGTCAGTCCTCACGTGTGCGAAGTATGACAAATCATTAAAAAAAAAATTGGTGCTGCTGGGACACTATGCAAGGCTGAATAACACCCGTAGCTGCGGCCCCACTCCTTTCGTCGGAGACGCATGCACCTCACATGCAATTCCGACCTTGACGCTGAAAATTCTCCTAGACTGGCAGGCCCGGGTAGTTTTTTCCCGCAGGTTCTCACATCTCTCCCAAAAGTGACCGCGTTAGCTCGCGCTAGAAATCGCGGCAACCGGCTTCGCCGACTCGGCGTCTCTGCTCCCCCACTCCAGGTGCGAACGCACGTGAATTAGCCAGGAAAACAGCAAGCTAGAGATCCCGCCACGAACCCGGGCCAGCGTTTTTCTCGCACGCAACGTGCGGTCGGTATTTTTTCTTTGTATTTTCTTTTTTTGCGTGCTCCTCACCGCGGCGCAGCGCATGCGCAAGCCTGGACGACTCCGTGCGCTCAGCTGGGCTGAGTTTTCTGGTTCCGCACTGCCGCCCCTGCTATTTCCACCTGGCCCTCCTCCTGCAGCCAAATCTACTCAACAGATCGACGGCGTGGACCACGCCTTCTACGCCGATGACATCACGGTGTGGACGAGTTACACGGGGTCCGAAGTTTGGACGGAGGAGGTCCTGCAAAGGGCGGGCAACGACGGTCCACGAATACGCCAAGACCTACGGTTGTGCTGCGCACCCCACAAGTCGGAGCTCCTCATCGTGCAGCTTAGAAGATGCAAGAATGACCCGGAGCCCAAAGTGGTCGTTGCCATCGACGGCGTAGACATCAAGCCCAACGCAGCAGCTGTGCATCCTCGGTCTGTTGCTACAACGAGACGGCAAGGCGGCAGCGGCCATCGCTAAGATCAACACTGCCTCCGAACAGGCCACCGGAATGAACCGACGCGTCCGCGAATCGGAACAGAGGAATTAGAGAAGACGACGCCTCCCACCTGGTCAGGGCGTTCATCTTGTCTCGCATCACCTACCCGCGGCCCCGTAGCTAACGAAGGCGAACAGAAACACGCTAGACACAATCGTAAGGAATGCCACCAAGACGGCTATGGGTCTGCCCCAGTACTCGTCTAAGCAGAAGCTGCTGAACATGGTGGAGACGAGCAATACGGCAGACAAGCTCATAGAGGCTCATCGGTCTAACCAGAGAGTGCGACTGAGCTAGACGGAGCACGGCCGAGCCGTCATCGAAAGATCGGGTGTCCCATTCAAACCACAGACACCCAAGCAACCTCGACCTCCGCCATGGACGGAAGCAATCAAAACCAGGCCCCCTGCTGCGCAACATGCAGGCCGGCAGGAAAGACGAGAGATGCGCCGCGCGGGCAGAGGCGCTCGCCCGGCAGATGGAAGCAGACCACCAGGGTCCTCTACGCGGGAGCCTCACTTCCCCAGCGCAGCAGCAAAGCAGTGGCCGCCGTCACGACCATCGACAAGCTGGTGACCAGGGCGTCGGTACGGACGACGGACCCCAGCCAAGCAGAAGAGGTGGCCATCGCTCTCGCCCTCACGCACGGGGACGTGCAGGACGATCGTCATCTAGGCTCCAAGGACAGCTTACGGCAAGTACCGCAAGGGGTTCGTCTCTCTCACGCGCCCCTAGCAGTTCTCGCAAAAGCGCAGCCCACCGGGACGAGACGTAAGCTTGTGTGGGTTCCGGCCACTCGACCGTGGATGGCAACGCCCTCGCCGACCACTATGCCAACGAACTAGTAGACCGGGCCGAGGATTAGTCGGAGCTACCACCACCCAGTCACGAGCTAACCGGGAGATTGTCCGGCTGTACAGGAGCGCCAGGTGCAGGCTGGCTTTCCCGGGCCGCACCGCCAACTCTAACGCACGCAACAGATGATCGTGCGCCGCGCACAAGCGGAGTCACTGGCGCACCCATCTTTATTCGCACAAGATGTTCCCAGCAGAACACGACCACATCTGCCCGTTTCTGCAAAGACTGAAGGCACTCTGTTGCACATACTGGCGGAGAACACTCAGCTTCAAGATCCCCTACCTTCCCTAACCTTTCCCTACCCTTCTCCCCTACTAGAGCGATGGGAGATCTTGCTGTCCAGCCGCCACCTGTCGACGCAGCCAAGAGCTCGCTTTCACGGGCCAGGAGCTATTGGACTCATATGGGACTCGTGAATAGGGTTCCACCCCGTCTGACGCCTGCGAGCGTCACCTGATATGGGCTCAAAAAGGTTGTTTCTCCCTCTGTCCTCTCTCTCAGGTAACGCTTGACTTCGAAAACTAAAACTTAAACAGCTCGGCTATTTAAAGTAATAGCAGATTCGGCGTTCGTGTTGTCTTCACGGCCCCTGAACGAACTCGCACGATTCAGCGCAGATAGGTCCTGGGAAAGGAAAGCAAGTCGGGCAATTTGTTCGATGCCGGTTCCCCCGGTTTGTGTACAGTATCCCCCTTGACTTGCAACAAAAGCTACGTCGGCCAGACAGGCCGTCTGCGTGGGCAGCTAATTTGACGGCCGCGTTCCTGCGCATGGGCATAAATCAGGCCGCACGCCTGTTGTTTTGAGAAATGCCATATCTTAGGCAACTATTCGGAAAAAAGGCACTGCCTTTTGTTGCTAAAATCTCACGGCGTGAGATTTTCGCGGCCGTTTCCATGGCACCGCGCGGATTGTGTTAGTGTTCCTAGTGTGTCGCTTCATGAGGGATTCTTTATCGGACGATTTGACAGGTGTGTCGTTATCCTTTGCAGTGCGTCTTTAGAAAGGGTTTTTGTGGTTTTCCTCCTCCTCCTCCTCCTCCTCCTCCTTTATTCTATTGTTTTGTGTCAGGTTCGACCTCCGTGTATATATAGAATTGGCGCACCCACCCAAAAAATATTTGCTTACTAAGTAACTAAGCGCAGGTGTTTGCGTACTTCTCTTCCCGGCCAGTCTGAAGCGCTCTCGCTTTCTTTCAAAGTTATGTGCCAACCAACCAAAGTTTCAACTTTTTGGGAGGGGCCCACTTGCTATTCACAAGACGCACTGAACTTGTGGCCGATCTTCAGGTAACGAAGATGGGATAATATGCTTCGGCTATTAAATTTTAGTCCTCGAGAGCAGCTCCAGCTCTATTCAGTTTGGGCCTTGTGTTCGACGGCACATGATTGTGAATGTTTGAAGTAGGGCAACAGCAGTGATATCTGAGAAGCAGCCGAGTAGGGGACGTAAGATATTCGGAGTCTAAGCCTGTCCCTCAAACTTTGAGTCGCTCCGGACCTAATTTTGTTAGGATGACTGCGGAGAGGGATGGAAGAACTATTCCGATTACCAGTATCATAACGTCGCTTTTTTAAGCGAAGCTTGTATAGGTCGACTTGTGTCGACGTCCTGCGGTTTTGTTGCGTCACACGCCAAACCTCTCTCCACACCTCCTCCCCTTCTTCCTCATCCGACTAGCGGCCGGAAACCCCTTCACGCCCGCAGGTGGGGCCGGAAACTACCCGTTCCCTCAAATGGTGAGCCGGGTCACGCCATATTCCCAGCCCATCACACGCGCTGTCCCCCCTCCGGAGAAGGGAAAGGGAGGTTATGTGGCTCCACCCGCACTGTTTTTCTCGCCAGTTCAGCCAGGCGCGATATGGGTAGGCCGCGCTTGGTCCGCGCTGCCGAAGAGCAGGAAGTTTTGAAAGAACGGTAACCGGAGCTGGCCAATGAACGCACGTGCCCGGCGAGCTAATCCTTAGTTTCTGTAGTTTGAACGCCAAGCAAAACGACAACGAAGGGGCTCGGCAAGCAGGGCTTTGGTATTTGGTTGGACAGGAAATTCACTAGGGATCGGATTACGGTTTCACAGGGTTGGACACTTAAGCTTTGCGTGCATTCCTGTTCCCGGTATAAGAGGGGTTGGTTTTTTAACACCGATGCTGCTTAAGCTGGCATTGGGCCGGCGAACGTGCGCAGGAAAACCTCGCCGAGCGCTGATGTCATCAGGCGCGCCGGAATCGCTTGACCTCCGAGAACACTCGGTGGCCGCGTCCGTGGCGTGATCTCTTGCGTAATCTTCTCGCCAGTTCACGTGCATTCGCCCTTCAATTGGGAAACGGAACAGCTCGCGCTACAGACGCCAAGTTCGCGAAACTGGGGCGGTATTCTCGAGTTTTGTCCCTTTTGCGTCCCCTTCAAAGTATCCTTTTGGCGAGCCCTGATTGGCTAAAAGCAAACAACCGGAAGTGACGTAACGCAGGCGCGGCAAACCTACTGCGAACGCTTACTGCTTAACCGGAAGTACGTCACGATGAAAGGGACGCAAAAGGGACGTTTTCAAAAGGGACAGTTACGCGAATACCGCCCCTGGTTGCCGCCGGTTCTAAGCGCCCTAACGAGGTCCACTTTGTGAGAGATATGAAAGCCTGCGGAAAACACAATCCGGACTTGCCTAGTCATTGAGAACTTTCAGCGGCAAGTTCAGAAATACATTTGGGGTGCGACGGCGAGGACCCCGACGAAGGAACAGATGGGGCGAAAGAAGCCGAGCATTACTCCCGAGGAAGATAAAGCGCGGGAGACAGCCGCCGCGCCGCTACTCGAGAACGGATGTGACGACATCAGTCCCGAATATTGCGAATACCGCGTCGGTGAAGCGGCGGCAGCAATAGGGGACCGGTAAAAAGCGCAAAGGCTCATGGGCACATTGTTTACTCTCGCGGAGGGCCGCAACTTCCGGTTCGGGAGCTCTCCTGGCCTTCCGTGCGCCGCAAGCTTTCACGCGCGTGTATGTTTGTTGTTTATCTGTTTCCACTGGGGAAAAAACGCCCATGCGTCGGGAATTCCATACATAACAACTACTGACCCTACTAGGGGTTTATCGGACAGGTAAGCACCCTGTGACAAATAAACAACACGCACACGTGCACCTGAAAGCCGCCGGCGTAAGGGAGGGCACAAGAGATCTCGAGCCGGAAGTGACGGGAGCAGACGACGTACCCATGAGCCTTTGCGCTTTTTACCGCTCACCTATACGTTAGCGAGTTGCAGAAGATCCGGAGTTACGAGCTCGGGTACATTGTACAGGCGAGGAGTTAATATTCCGGACCAAGCGACCAAGCGATCGCGTGGCAAAAGCCACTGATGCGCGCTCTGGGAGACCGGCGCCTGTGGTCGAGACGGCGCGGCGCGCATGCGCGTCCTTTTTTACACGCAGGCACGCAGATTTTCTCGCTTCCTGCAGCGGTGCTGCGATGGTCACTGAAGCACCGCAAAGCGACGCCCTTGTAGTATTCCCTTTATCCCGATGGCACATTTGCGGCTTAATATGTGGCAATTGCGCCAGTTTTGGCGGAAGTGCTCCTCTCGTACTGATAAATAGTTACGCGAAATGTGTTGTTTGGTATTTTTCTGTTTTGTGCTTTATCGTTTGTACCCGATGCGACTACGGCTACGAACGGCGTCGCCGCATGATGCGTGCATGAAGCGCAATCACAGGGTGCCTCGCTATCAACTACGAAATGCCAGCGAGATAGATCGCGAACCTTTATTTTTACTCCTGTTTATTACGCTTACTGCGCGTTAAAGATCCCCAGGTGGTCAAAATTAACCCGGAGCCCTCCACTACGGCGCGCTTAATCGCCTGCGTTGCGTCGGCGCGTTAAAGCCTCAATCAATCATTTTCTTACTCTTCATTTTGTTACTTTTGTTTATTTTGTAGGCTACTTGACACTGAACTTACCATTTAAGCTCACTTTTTGCTTCCATAAAGAAGCGATTTGCAAAGTTTATAAAGGAAATTATCTTGGTTTTCTCGCTGTCTACTTCCTTACTTAAAAATGATCCGAAGACATATATTCACATAAATTGTCTATTCGCTCTACACGTCGGCATTCGTCAAAAGTGCACCTCGGGTTCCCATCGAAGATCGCCGAAAGATTCTTCGCTATTTTTAAAGCGTACCTTTGACCTTGACCCGCCGAAGCTTCTTCCCTGACCGTCGACGTCAACAGAAAACTCCCGCGAACAAAAAAGGAATTGCTCGCACTGCCAGGAATCGAACCTCTACCGAAAAGAGAAACAGAGCGAGAGACGTTGTCTTACCAATCGAGCTACGAGCGCGCGCGGAGACGGGGGAGACAGACTGTGTACTCAGCGAGCACAGCTGTGCGTTTACCCCCTGCTTTCTCACTGAATGCCACGTGATAGTGTCACGCGACCTCTCGCGCCGTTGTGCGCTCCATCCCCGGCACTCGTAGCGGCCGTGTGCGCGCCTTGCACATGCACTTGGACTTATAAAAAAAAGCTCGCACCAACACATGGCATTTCACTTCTCCGTCTGGGCCGGAGATGTATGGATTACTCGCATTTCGGGTATGCAGTAGACAGCTCAACGATAGATTCGTACAAAACAAACTAGAAAATTTTCAAAATGGCTTCGTCGCTGTCGACCCAGTTGTTACGCAGCTCCTCAGCTGCTACAAAATATAACTACGGTGAAAACGCAGTCTGAGTGTGCATCAGCCGTTCTGAACGTTGGGCTTAAAGGGACCCTGCAACACTTTTTGAGCAGTGCTAGTAAACCTGCGCGACGTTTAGCCTACACTGCCATGGATACCGGAACCTAATATTACACGTGCACGTGAATCGGTGGGCGGGCAAATCGCTCTGAAAGATGCGGAAAAACCAACCGCTCTCTCTTCAGTTTTCCTCATTATGCACCCCTGGCACGGCCAAAACGACATCATTGAGACCATGGCTGTCCGACTGGCCATCATCGGTCAACTTCGCGGCTTATTTCTCTCATTTCCTCTGACGATCCGCCTTCTTCAGCGCTGTGTACGAACCTCTTCTATGCCTGAGCCTGTACGCAGTTTTGCCATTTCTTTTGTGTTTTGGGTGTGCGCGGAGTTTGAGTGATTAGATCAATACCTCCCTTTCAACGAGACCACTCGACAACAAACACTTATTTAAAAAACGCCCTACCAGCCCGAGCGGGCGCTTGTGAGCAGACAGCCATGCCTGCTTTTTTGTGGCACTAGACCGGAAATAGACCCCTCTACGTTGCGGAGAGACGGAGAAAACTCACCGGCATGTGACATATCGAAGGCCGCAGCAGAAAATGGCGCGAACCGCCCTTCTTTCCTGGAGAGAGCGCGCAACTTTCGTTGCGTTGTCCGCGGTAGAGTTAGAGGGAACGATTATGCGCGATTTCTAATCGCGCGTAGTTTACGTATAGTGAGCACTGTAGTTCCGGTGATAGTGAGCGGATTTTCACAATTCTTGCGGGAGGAGATTGCTGGGACAATAATAGACTTTACCCCAAAATACATTCCGAGTGGTCGATGGTAAGTGCTGCAGGGCCCCTTTAAGTGAAGTAATAAAAAGAACGCGTTGCAGGTGCAGTGTAACGTGTGATTAGCGCAAGTGGGTCGTAGTCACCCGCGGTTGGTGGTGTATAAAGCTCCGCTTCCCATACACCTCCACAGGGTGGACTGACCCGCACAGGTCGACGGATGCTGTTATCCGAGCGATTCATGCCTGCAGGGATGAAGGCGGCTGGCTCATAGACGATTAGCGCAGCGTAAGGACAAGATCCAGTACAGAAGAGGACAAGCTGGTTTTTGTTGCCATGGCTGAGGACCTGTTCCTTAGTGCCTAAAAATTCGCGAGGCCCTAAGTAGCGAAAAATGAGACCACCTTCCCGCGAGGGAACCCTGAGTTGATGCGAAGCATCTCGGAGGTTCCGAAACGTTCACGAGATTGGGCACCCAAATAACGGAAAAGGACGGAACTCCGGACGGCGCAGCGTGACTCAACGGAAGCAGCAACTGAGGGAGCGGCGTGCGGACCGGGTTTATTATATAGAGCAGTGGAGTGGAGAGGAGGAGATGAGAGAGGAGACGCGCATGCGCGCTTATCGCGCAGCTGCGGTGATGAGTAGCGCGCGCGCTATCGCACAGCTGGCGTGGAGAGGGGGAGAGGAGGAGCAGCGGGCGCGCTATCGCACAGCTGGCGTGGAGACAGAGAGAGGGGAGGAGAAGCGCGTGCGCTATCGCACAGCTGGTGGGGAGAGGGGAGAGGTGCGGACAGACGACGGACGGATGACAGAGCCGAGAGCAAGAGATGCTTTGCATCTAAAATCTTACGGCGAGACGTAGCAATTAATGTCACGGCGTTCTTCAATGGGAACCGGAGGTGCCGTTTTGAAGAATTCCTACGTGGAGAGCGAAAAGAATTTGAGTAGTATGTCTTTGGATCATGTAAAGTTAACAGGTAGGCAGCAAAAAAACGGAGATAATTTTCTTTATGAACCTTGATATTCGCTTCTTTATCGGAAGCGAAAAGTGAGCTGAAATGATTAGTTCAGCGGTCATCTAGCCGCCAAAATAAACTACAGTAATAAAAGTTTGCGATCTGTTTCTCCGGCATTTCGTTGTGGATAGCGCGGCACCCTGTGATTGTGCTTCATGCACGCTTCATTCGGCGACGCCTTTCGCAAGCCGCTAGTCTCATCGGGTATAAACTGTAAAGCACAAAGCAAAAAAATACCAAACAAGAATGGAAGCGGCTTAATTCAGCTAACCTTGTGTAGTGATGCCAGCCCCGGTGGACCCCGTCGGGGCGATGACCCTCCTCCTTCATCCTGGCTTTGTTGTCCCCCCATCCGTCCGCGGAGTGGCAGCCCTTCGGCACGGCCTTGCCGGAGACCTACGCGGCTTTTGGGAAGGCTTTCGTTTCCCCACGACCTTCGGGGGCGGTGGACAGGGGGCAGCGGGGGTCAAAACCCTAATTGGTACGTGTGTTGCTGTGCGGGGGCGGCTTCGCTTGCGACTGCATGCGCAATTTTGCTGAGTTTGTCGAGAGCTGCGACTGCGAGCAGTCGCACGAAGACTCGCTCCCGTGGCGGTTTCTGAGCGCCAGAACCCCGCGCACCTTTCCAGACAACCGTGCGGCGGTTGGGCAGCTTTTTGGCCTCCGTGCACCCACCAGGGAACGTGCCGCGATACCTCCTTTGTGCGCTGCGGCGCGTTTTAATCGTAACCCAGTTTTCATTGTATTAAGTTGTTTTCAGTTCATTCAGTCCTTGTAAATATCGTTGCAAATAAACTTTTCTTCATTCTCTACCTCCTGCGTCAGCGTCATCGGATACTCTCACCACTCCACGATGACACCACTCATCTTCTTCAACGAACCAAACTTTACTCCTTGGATATACAAAGCAAATGCTTGGCTTAGTCTTGTTGAGTCTTGATTTCGCTTGGTTAACCTTTGATGTAGCTGTATCGCCGACCACGGCTCAAAGCCGTTCGGTTCCGTGCCACGGTCACACAAGGAGGCCCGGCCTCGCTTTCATTCTCGGTGGACGTGGCGCAAGATGAGAAACATAGCCCGAGACGACCCAGCTGCGCATGCGTGGGAGGCTACGGGTTTGCTCGGATGTCGATCAGCTGAGCGGGCGCTCCGCCGCCGCTGCGACGGGAGCGGCCGCGATGTGAGCAGACCGACTTAAAATAGGGCCTTGTGCGCAGCGCCGACACCGGGCTCGGCGAATCACGCGATGCACTTCGAGGGGTGTGCCGCCGGGGGTGTGTCTCCGGTCAAGTTGCGCATCCACCGCGAAAGCGCTGGAAGAAAATAGTAAAGCCTTGCTTTAAAAAATTCCGCGTAAGTATTTATCAGGACGAGAGGAGCACTTGCGCCAAAGCTGGCGCAATCGTAAGATTAGGCCGCAAATGTGCCGTCGGGATGAAGGGAATGCTACAATGGCGCCACTCTGCGGTGCTTCAGGGACCGTTGCAGTCCCGCTGCAGTAAGCGGGAAAATCTGCGTGCCTGCGTGTTAAAAAGGACGCGCATGCGCGCCACGCCGGCCTCTACAATAGGTGCCAGGTCTCTAGAGTGCGCATCGGTGCTTTTTCCACGCGCTCGCGGGGTCCGGAATATGAATCTTAGGAGCACCGACAAGTGGGCAATTTTTTTTAGACATGGTGATTTAAAGCGCAGAAAAGGCGGAACAAAGAGAAGTACCCGGGACATAAAGAAGCGCTTGTCCTGTATAGTTCTTTTCGTCCCTCGTTTTTCTGCGCTTGTAGTCACCATGCCGTAATACGATGCCCCCGCCTGTACATACTTTAATGACCGAGTGTCCATTGCTCTTTGGGGGGCGAACGACTACGCCACGCAGAAAACCCTTGACCCAGCGTCGAAGCATGACCACGCGGATAACTTGGCCTGGTCTCCAAGCATAGCCGCACACTAACATAGCTGAACCAAGAAAAAGTTGCAGGCGACATCTACGTTTAGGTCTTAAGATGTAAGACGCGATAGAGTTACCTCTTCATCAAGGGAGGATTTCGAACGGAGCTGCTTGGAATCGCCATTTATGCTCTCCGAGTGCTGAAGTTTAACCTAACCAAACTAGCAACAACGGCTTTGTGTAGGAGGAGGAGCTTCACTGCGCAGACGCGGCAAGAGACGAAACCACGTATCCTTTCGGTCTCCTGCGCAGCAGCATCATTGTCGGCAAGCCTACGGGCCTGCCTTCTCTTTTCCCCATTCCAACTACGCCCGATTAAAGCTTCAGCCGCGAGCTCTCTTTTGGGTGCGCAGACGTACTTCCCGTCTGACAGAAACACTGTCTTCCGTGGTCGCTTCATGAGCACGGCTGATAGCAGACAGCCTTTACGGAAAGCCGCCGAATGAGCCCAGTAAGGGTATCACGTCAACAGTGGCTCATCGGCGCATGCACCAACGGCGGGAGGTCGTACACACTGCGCAGATGCAACGCTTAATTAATCACCACGCACCATTTCTGTCATACCATACGCCGTAGCATCATTGCCCAGCTTCCTACCCTGCAGTTAACCTTTGCATCTGGCTGCCTCAGTCGTAGTTTCCGGTTGGCAGTGGTGACGTATTTCCATGGACATTTGAGCACGGCTCATAGTGGACGGCTAGCGGACACGGCAAAGTCGAGGAATGAGCCTAATAACGCTATCGCGTTAATAAGCTAGGTGCACGGGTGCCACCACCTTAGGTGTTTGCCCATGGTATTCGCGGGACTAGGGCGAAGCTGCCACATTTTTTCCGTAGGAAAATGCTTTAATGCGTGCATCGCGTTCTGTCACAAGTGGCTGTCAAATAGTGGAAATGCAACGACACGCCTTCCCAGGAAGAACAGGAGGAAACTTCAAAGCATGCGTAGTGGCAATTACACTCCACTGATAAGCGCAGGGCAGTAGCACGACAAACCAAACGGCTGAGGGCTATAACTGCTTTGCGGAGCTCTGGGAAGTTTCAATGCATGCCTAGTGGAGATTACGCTCCCCTCACGGGGAGCGGAACGCGGAATCACGGCAAGGTGAACGGCTGAAAGGGATATGTGCTTTGCGGAGCTCCGGAAAATTTAAATCCAGAAGCAGAGAAGATTAGGTTCCACTGAGGGGGAGTGCAAAGCAGGAGTATCCCAAGCTGAACAGCTGAAGGAAATAAATGCTTTGTGGAGCTCCGGGGCATTTCAATGCACGGGCAGAGGCGATTGAGCTTCACTGAGGGGGGAGTGCAATGCAGAAGCACTGCAAGCTAAATGGCTGAGGGCGATATCTGCTTTGCGGAGCTCCAGCAATATTTAACGCATGCGCAGTGTATGTTACGATAAACTAAGTGTGAGCACACTGTTCAAGCACCACAAACTTCACGGCGAAGAGAGATAATTGTTCTTTGTGAAGCTCCGTAAACTCTTCTAACGATGCGATTCTGCGCGCACGCTACAGATGAAATATTCATTGGCGTCATCATCGCGGGGGTCGTGGTGATCGTGGTCGTCATCGTGATCGTCCTCTGTTGCTGCTATTGCTGCTGTTGCCGACAGTCCGCGCCGGTAAGTGCGGTTAGCACACACCTTCAAGCAATCAAGAGGTCAATCAGTGACTATCATACGTCTATATGCATCAGTGCATTGCGAGCATATTTGATATATATTGCATCGATGAAGAGCGGACATTTTCCCAAATCGAGCGCCACCATCTCGCATGATGGGGCATTCATACAAGAGTTCACAAGATAACAAGTTTACAAGATAACTAGATTAATTAAGATAACTAGATTAAGATGAATATCACTAGATTAACTAGATAACTAGATTACTATTAAGATAACTAGACAAACTACAGGATTACAAGTCTACAAGATAACTAGACAGGAAACTCACGCTGGTACCACCTGTCACCATGGTAATTTTGGGATGAGCATAGTTTTCCGTTTTGCTTCGTGATTGGCTTGGCTTGTAACGTTTTAGCAAATGTGAAAATGTCTATAATGCAGCAAGTTTTTTATATGGAATAAGAATTAACCCGCCGTAGCAGGAATATAAGCCGTATTTTCTGCCGCTTTCTGTTTTGTTTTGTTACAAGAGGTTTTGGAGAGTATTATCGGCGGGATTGTGGAATATCACTGCGCAAATCCACTTGTTACAAGACACCTTTCGCAGTTGCTCTGGAAGACACATTTTACGTGTGCCATTTTTTTAAAAATAAACGATTAGAACGCTACGTCAATGTTGTATGCATACGACAGAACAATGGAACCGCAGTCAACCTATAGATAACCAACGATTCCAGACGAACTGCGTTGTTGTGGTGGACCGCGCGCGCTGCATTGAATCACCCATTGGGCAAAAAAAATAGCGTTCACCGTGTGTAACAAAAAACTTCAGTGCCATTCCACTCCAGGAAGAAGGATGACCAGCGAAGCTTGGCGCAGTCTAAGAAGTGCACGAAACAAAACACGTGTGTTTTGTAGCGCGAGCTACACTGGCCGAGGTTGAGCAGTTTCGCGTGGCCTTGAAAGCCGTGCTGCGCATGCGCGAGGAGCAGTGACGTTTCACGGCGCACCGCTAGCGCGCAGGAGCCCACCGCCACCGCCATGGCGCCGATCGGATCGGATCGGATCGGATCGGATCGAAATGGATTGAATTGGATTGTATTGGAAATCGTTTCACAACGGTAAACATGATAATAAAGCTAGTCCCATACAATCAGGAAAGCTAAAAACGAGCTGAACCTTAGCTCATGCAACGTATATCCTGGCATAGCCGATCTAATTAATCCACTGCTAATTTTTTACTTCCGTTTGAGCATACTTACTAGTTAATTATCCAAATTAAACTAGGAAGAACTACAGCTTCATTCTTGCGGATCAACGTGGGTCCGCTTGTTCGCAGTCCTTCGAAGCCTATGTATGGACACCAGCCAGGAAATCAGAAGTATAAACAAGTTCACTGTGAACTACGCAATTATAAAAAGTAGATGAAACTCCGCGTGAAACTTTGGGGCGTGTTAGCGGCGAATTCTCATATTAATTGTTGTGTATCCTACTAGTGAAGATGGTATTACAGAGTTATATAAACAACTGAAAATAAATTCTGCAAAGTGAGGTTGTTTGCGCATAGCCTTAACGGTTATCTTCCGGAGAGTATGCCTAAGGCGCATAAACTAACGTTCGTTGTTGGAGCATCGCAACTCACATAATGGTAATAATTTTTTTGATCTGGTGCAACACTACCACCCCAGGTGCCGTCACGTGGGCCATCACTTGTGCCGTCGCGTGTGCCGTCAGGTTTTCCGCCAGGGTACCCGCCTCCAGGGCCACCGATGTACCAGGGGCAGCCGCCACCCATGGCCGGCCCCTACCCTCCGCCACAGCGTTTCTCTGCAGTGACCACTCAAAGTAGCGTCAGTACCACTGCGAGCAGGACCGGTCCGCGTTAAGGCAAACCATCAGCCATGTAGCTACTGCAGAAGCTACCGGCAACGCGCATATTTCCGCCGAGAAAAAAATAACACATCACTTCGCCATACCACAGCTTTTAGATGTGTTAAGGCTAAGATCCCACAAACGTGAGATAAACAGCTGTCCTTTTGGCGATGCTTTCGTGACCTCTGCGCTCATTGAGATGGGACCAAATGAAGTGCTAATTTATAGCGTGAGCATTAGAGGTTTGCTCTCGCAATATTCCCGCGTGAGCACGGTGTCGCCGTTAGCATATCCGCTGGTGGCACCAATAAGCCGTACGTTTCGCGATCGCTCATAACCGGCCGCTTCCTCTCATCATCATTAGTGTATACTCATTATCATTGTGCGCTCTCTGTTCTCAGAAAGTTCGGAGGGAGCGGCCTAATAAAACTGGCGTGCTCACGGAGAGAGGGTCAAGAACGCCTCATCGCTCGCGCCGGTAGCGCTGGTTCGCGGCTTTCTAGACTAAAAAAAGCCACCCACTTGTATGCTCAATAAATGTTTCCAAGTTTCCAATCCAACCCTTGAGCCCAGGTCTCAATAGTTAAAATTTCCGAGCTTATAGCTTTGGAAGATACAAACAATACCTTTCAGCTGCTTTTGCTTTAGAACAATCTGCAATACACGAACGTGTGCAGGCTTGCTTTGCTTCGTTTCCATCTACATTCCTGGATGTATAAACAAAGCTGTCCAACGTCATTTGATGCGGTTAGGGTACGCTCTTAGAACACATGCCAGACCAAGTGACCACGGCGGTGGTATTTTTTTCACAGAATAAATTTTTGTAGCGTAAGCTGCACTGGCCGAGGTGGAGCAGTTTCGCGTGGACCCTGAAGGGCCGTGCTGCGCAAGCGCGAGGAGCGTTGGATTGGATTGGATTTGGAATGGATTTGCATTGGATTGGATTAAATTGTATTGTATTGTATTGGATTGGATTGGAAATCCAATCCAATTGGACTACGGGTGTATAGAGAATTGGGTCTGCGCATTCGCCGGTCTGCGCATTCCAGAGGAGTGACGTCATAGCCGCGGCAGCTCCGCTGGCGCCGGTGCGTGCCAAGCTGTGCGCCTGCGTTGCGTAGTAGCCACGTCTGACGCTGCGCCGGAGCCGCTTCATAGACGTTTCGCGTGGCTCCGGTTGCTGGTTTCGGTTTCGTGGTAATTTTTGATGCAGAGCATCTGATTCACTCTCCTTGTCCATCCGGCGTCGTCGTCGTTGTCGTCGTCGTTGTTGTCGTCGTCGTCGTCGGCGGCGTTGTCCACCCCTCCCCCATTCTCCTCGCCGCGCCAGCTGCGCTCTCCGCCGCTCACCCCTTCTCCTCTCCGATAGCGAACTCTCTCTCGCGAGGGGCATTGTATTGTATTGTATTGTATTGGATTCGGTTGGATTGACTTGGCTTGGGTTGGATTTGGATTGGATTGGATTAAAGTGGATTGTGTTGGATTGTGTTGCGTAATAGCCGCGGCACGTTGTGTCGTAGCCGCGGCAGACGCGCTGGGGCCGGCGCATGTGCAGTACTCTCTTTTCCGCGGTTTCCTCTCCTGCGCATATAACCAGTGTGCCGTTCTCCGGCGAAGCAACATCCACGCTTGGCTCGAACACCTAGAGTCCATGCCGCTTTACAAGTAAGCCAACGTCGTCATCGACTAGGACCGGCTCACGCAGTCTCCCCAACGTTATGCGCGCTATAAAACGCGGTCCCTTCGCCGCTCCGCCTATGCGTCGCATCTACACAGGGGTTCCCGCGAGGGGAGGTGGGAGATTTTAAGGATTGAGCTGTAAGTCTACACTGGTGCTGGCTGTATCGTTTGGACCTCTCTGGTTGGCAAAGCTCCTTCAGTATTAGAGAGTTTTAGAACAACGTAAGCAGCCGTACGCAAACAGTTAGCGAACGCAATTTTTTGCGTCGTTCCCACTGTGCATGACCTGTACGTTAAGCCACTGCTGCGTTTAGCGGACGGAAGAATAGCGGACGCTATTTAGGCCACTTGCGTTTCCAACATGGCGGCAAGTAGCGCGACAACCATCCACGGTTCCGCTCTTCTGTTGATAGTAATTTGCTTCCGATGGACCAAGTTCTTTGCTCCTGTGTTTTTATATACGTCGAGTGGTTAGTACGTCGCCCTCGCGCAGCTCTGTACCGTCGTAACATCGCGGACTGTCCGAACGAAGCTTGCAGCCAAGCCAGCGACCGAAGCTGTGTGCGTGTGCGTGTGCCTGCGTGCGTGTGTGTGGGTGTGGTGGTGTGTGCTGTGTGTGCTGTTGTGTGTGTGTGTGTGTGTTGTGTGTGTGTGTGGGGTGTGCGTGTGTGTTTGTTGTGGTGGTGTGTCCACACACACACACACACACACACACACACACTTCGCGATGAAATGCGACGTTGTGCTTCGGCGGGTGGATAGTGCTTTGCATGCTCTGGATTATCTTTCTCGAGCGGCGTACGACTCAACCTCGCATCGGGTATGTGCAGCGTGCGTGGTTAAAAGCGTGGTTGCGCGCCAGAGTTAAGTGACTTGCTGTTCGTCCCCGCAAACCGCGCGCGAAGCGAGTGCCGAATTTACGACAGGCGGGAGGAGGCAAACAACGGATCGCCTGTCATCGCGGTTCACACTTGCAACGCATGTTGTGACATTGTGTTCGTTCGAAACGCATCTCTGGATTGTTTTGAAGTTGAATAAAATGTATGCGTCAAACCCGGGCATTCGGTTTAGGGCGTTCTCGGCGATTGCACAACAGAAGTGCCATGGGTCTTCAACGCTTTCTTTATGGAACGTACTCAGGTAAGAGAATATTCATGTGTTATGGCAATGTTGCATTCAATACTAGCGGGAAAGCGTTTGTTTACAATTCTCATGCCTACCGAGCGCTATGCATCCGGCGTGTTACTGTTGGCTTCACTTCTATACACTAGTTCATTGCCGAAAAATGTTTTGCGGGCCTTATTTGGGAGCCTTTTATAAATATATGAAGGGCTTAGGGTATTTAATTGATTTTTTATGCTGCGATAGTGAGATACATCAAGCGTCGAAGCACGCCAGACGAGTGTCCTCGTCGAGTCTGCATAGAAACGCTTATGCTTTTATAAAACCATGCACCCCTCTATCTAAAGACTACAATGGTTGAACGCGAAGCCTTGTCGCGATGAATTCGTTGGCTGGCCAATCCCACACTGCGCGTATGTGCTACTATGGAGGTACGCACCGTTTTTCTAGAATACCCCCAGCCACTCCCGGGTGTGCACTCCGTAGGCCTAACGTTTAGGTTTGTGGTGTACAGCGCGAATCGGTACCTGCTGCTTCGAGTTCACTTCAGCCATGTCGAAATGTAGCAATCAAAGAGACCCGAGCTTCACAACGCGAGGGACCCCGTTTCGATTCCGGCCCGAGGAAGCGTTTTTTTGTTGTTGTTGTGGTTTGTAAGTGCACTGGGGATATTTTTTAGCTCGACAGGGAGGTCACCTGCATACAACCCAGTGCGCAGGAAGGGAAGTAGAGAGGGAGTGAAAGTATAAAGTTGAGAGAGAGTATAAAGAATGAGATGTATTTACTGATCTTTAGAGAGAGAGGAAAGTTCACCAGCAGGGGTAAATTGTCTCGCCTAGGGGCGGACACCAGAACACCTGCTGGTGTAGGGGAGATAGGATAGGGAGAAAAGAGTACATAGGAAGAGGGGGATATGCGAGAAGGTACATCCATTAAAAACACTAAGGGGGAGAGAAAAGGAGTTAATTAATTAACGCAGAGAGAGAACTGCCACAAATCGTGCCGTTCGCTCGGAGCACCGCGCAGGGCGTCTTCGGGTGCCACATTCCGGAGAAACGAAACGCTGCGGCCGCGATCGTGAAAACTGGCGTGCATTGACGAAACTACAACGCGCATGCGCCCTGAGCTATCTCGACGGCAGGTGCTCGGCCGGAAGGCGTCGCCCTGATAGTTATCGCGCACCGCTCCCCTTTGGGGCGATTTATTAAAAACGATAGTCCTTCTTGGGCTACTTAAACCCAGAAATTTTGGTCTGGCTGTCTGCCTGTCTCTCTCTTTTTTTATTGCCTGCTTGGCGACAACACAACACGCACTCCACAGTACACAAATTAGTAGCTCCAGCCACCAATCGGCTCAAGAAGTGGCTTAAAACATCTTACATTGCGCTAGAACAACCAGAATGGGTAACCAAGCAGGTTCTTTCGGCATGACTCGATAAACTTCTCTTATATAACGCTTTCAATGGAGTACTCTCGCACTGTGCGAGCATCCCCTTCGGCATTTGAACCGCCATGCGAGTTTTCGACACAGAATGCAGACTAAGTGTCATGAACATATCATTGGGCACACTCCATCATTGTTTACGGGAAAAAGCGAATGCCATAAGGCGTTAATGGTAAGTCTTTTTTCAGGGTTCGTTGGGGGATTTCCTAGTGAAATACCGCACCCCAAGAGTCCAGAAAGATGAGTGAGTGAAATACTTTATTAAGGACGAGAGGCCATGAGGCCCTGTGGGGAAGTGAGGATGGCGGAGGGGGAGCAGAAAGGGAGAGGTCACAATTCATGACAATTCACACAGTGTACACACTTCTAGTTTTAAGGTCCTATTCACAAGATGCACATTTAACTCTGTCAGTGGCACCAAAATGCACAGTTTGCATTGTTGAGATTGGTCGTGGATGGGAATGGCCAGTCCGGTAAAGTCTGTCAGACTGCTATACCAGCTTGTGCAGACCGTTTTCAAGCGCGTACTGGGTAATAATTTCTAGAGTAGCGGGGTCTTCACGGACACGACTAACGTGCTCCAGTTCAGTCATGGGTGCAGGACCCACAGTTAGCAGTTGACGGCGGTTACGGGAGAATATAGGACAGACCCAAATTAAGTGGAATAGATTTGGTATGGCATTACTATTGCAGTGGGGGCATCGGTGCAGGGGAGAGCCCGCCGGGGCTGACCACTTATGTACAATGTGTGGTGTGTACGCTGCATTAGCATACACTTTATCGGCAAATACCTCGCCCGAACGTGAAAAGGGCTTGAGAGGTGCAAGGATGCTAACCGGAGTTTCAGCTTGCAAACGCTTACTGCTTTCTTTTTTGAGGAGACGTAGCCGGAGGCGCCAATCTGCTTGGAGAGAGGGGACGGGCGTGGCGGGCACCGTGGGAGGTGATAGTAGCCTCTCCCTGGCTGCGTCATGAGCCATGCGGTTGCCTTGTGCGCCGGAAGTATGTCCCGGAGTCCAAACAATGCGAATTTTTGAATCCTTCAATTTGTAGGTCTCGTATCGTGGTCAGGATATTTGTCGCCGTGATGTTCGCGAAAAATGGACGGTTCAATTCTCGGACAGCAACATAAGAATCCGTGATAATGCGAAATTTCTTCGCGCTAAGATGGGCGGAATGGTCATAAATTTGCCGGGTGGCTGCCAGAATTCCCAGAAGTTCTACTTCTTCTACAAGGCCGTATGTGTTGGAAATTTGCCGGGATCCATTCAATTCTGGCAGGTCTGAAGATGTCCAGGCAATATCCGCCATCATCCCACTCAAAGACGCGTCGGTGTAAATGTCAATTTCATCGCCTGCCTTGTCATCTGCGAGCGTGCGAACGTTCGCGCGTGCTGTGGCTTACGGCTTCCAGAAAGGTGTGTTCAATTGTTTCCAGCTTTTGGCATAATCTACAGTTAAGTGTCCATGGGTGTACTTATAGTCCCTTTTCCTGCAGCCAGGGTTTTACCGGTAGCGTGCCGCTATGAAGTTTAAAGAAGAAAGATTTAACAGGTGAACGTACTGGCATTCGTTTCACTCTTTTAGATGCGACGCTCAGAGCATCTCTTGTCGGCGGCCCTGTCCTTCCTGCGTGCGTCCGTTGTTGTCCGCGTGCGTCCGTTGTTGTCCGAGCCACTCTCCCGCTCTCCTCTCCGATAGCGTACACACTCTCGCGAGGGGCATTGGATTGGATTCGATTGGATTGGCTTGGCTTGGCTTGGCTTGGCTTGACTTGGATTTGATTGGATTTGGATTGGATTGGATTAAAGTGGATTGTGTTGGATTGTGTTGCGTCATAGCCGCGGCAGACGCACTGGCGCCGGCGCGTGCCCAGGTGAGAGCGTGTGCGGCCCAGCGCGCTCTCACTCCGCCGGTTGGCGGCGCTGCGCGCGGTGCTGCGCATGTGCAGTATTCTCTCTCTCTCCGCGGTCTCTTCTCCTTCGGGCGCGCTGCGCATATAACCGGTGTGCCGCTCTCCGGCGGCCTTTCGGTCGACGGTTGCTCTCCGCTTGCGCTTGAACCCCCCCTCAGCGTCGCATCACACCAGGGTTCCCGCGAGGGGAGGTGGGCGTAATTTTTTAGAACATCTTCTCCTGAACCCACTGCATATAACTGACTATAAACCGGAACAGGCAGACACACATCAATCGTATCTTTGTACAAACGTTTCCGCGGTACACTACTCAAATACTCCGAGGAAAACCTAGCCCTTAAAATCCCAAAAGCATCCACCACCTCGCGCAAGAACCCACGCACACGTACACATCGCATTTCAGAAGTCGAAACTACATAGTCTGGAATAACATCACGTACTCGGACTTGTCCGAAAGTACGTAGAAAGCAATCTCTCTGATCTCTCAGAAACATAAACCTAGAAACTATTCGTCGGATAAACAAATGTGCAAGCCCCAATATACCACTTTTCACCGAGCGAAACAAATTAGTTCGACTCATGCGCTCCCAACTTGAGCCCCAGAAAAACACCGCAAACACTCTGTAAAGCTTTTGTATGGTCCTTCTTGACATACAGATCGCCTGTAGGACGTACCATACCTTGGCAACAGCAAACACATTACATACTGATGCACAGGCAAGCATTGACAGATCCCTTCCCCCCATTGTGTTAATTTCTCTCTAACTCCATCAGTTTCTCCGTCCCAGTATTCTTTAGCGTCCTGGTAGTTTTCAAGTGGGATGTCCAGATACCTGGCCGGAGTTGTCGTCCAAGGCATGCTCTCGAAAAACACTGGCCTACTTTGCCAGTCACCGTACCAAAATACTATGCACTTGTTCCAGTTAACTGCACTGGCAGACAACTCGCAAAATCGCTTTAGATGGTTCACCACCTCACTCACTTTTCCTATCACTACAAAAAACAGCGATGTCATCGGCATATGACAAAAGTTTAACTTCACTGCAGTGCAAACGTAATCCATGTATATTTCCGTTTTGAAGAATCTTTAAACAAAAGGGTTCAAGATAAATTGCAAACAACAAGGGACTCAAGGGGCACCCCTGCCTCACCGACGACTCTGTGCCTCGATTCAGCCATCCGGCCAAAGTAAAATAGATATTGCGCAATAGTCTTATATACTCACAGCCAAATGTAAACGTCTAAGTACGGTTATTATGTTCATACTTGTCAACTTGGTTGAAACAAAAACAAAACATTACGCAAATATAACACAGAAAATTAGTACACAAGGGATATTTACGGTGTTCCTTTATTCAAAATTCATGGATGCTTGGTTTTTCGATAGCAAATGATATTCTACATCTACTGCAGAAAACCTCACCTTTGCTGTTGCCTTCGCCTCACACTGGCGGCATATGAAAAATCACAGCGGCAACAGCAACGAAAGGTTCCACTAGCTAGGTTCCACGTCTGCATTGGAACGCACGTCGAGCACGGTCACGCGATTCTATAAACCTTGAAGTCGGCCGCCTCGATTCACGCGCGTCTCCGCCGTACTGCAGCGCTGGCATCGAGGAACCCCGCCTGTAGCAGTGGAATGCGGTTTAATTCAAATCAGCCTTTAGTGCGTTTACCTTGGGATGAGGCGCGACGGCACAGGAACAGCATGAGAGGTGGAGCGGGGAAAGCAAAGGGGGCATTTTCTTGGCAAATGTCTACAAAAGACTATCGTCTTTTGACGACATTTGCAACGAAAGGAGCAGATACGCGGCTAATTTTTTTTGTGGCCGACAGTACATTACTTGTCCTGGCCAGTTTTGAGAAAATAAATGACTTAATTTGTTATATCTGCATGCAGATATCTGAATGGGATATCCGAATGTAGTCGGTAGTACGACCACATGATGTTGAAGTAAAACTGCGTTATGAGGCAAACAGGGTAGCCCCGCGCCTCGAGTCCCTGTCATTAACATGGAAATAAATAAAATCCGGTGTCATTTATTTACAGTTGTGCAGTCGAGTCTACTTTGCATACAACATAATGTTTTTTTGTAAAGGAAGAAGCCGACAACCGACGCAGCCTTGTTTCGAAGGCGAATGTTGTTTTTTCTTTATTCGTCGGGGATGTTGTCGCTAAAGGACGAGTCCAGCGAAGAGGCGGGATCGGGGAAGTCATCATCCTCTTCATCGGCCTGCGGCGTCGCCGCCTTGACGGCCGCGTCGAGCAGCCGCTGGATGTTGAGGAACGTGCCGAGGCCTTCGTATTCTTCCTCGTCGCTCTCGACATCGTCGCGTCGGTGCTCATCGGTCGGTGGCACGTCTGCTTTGAACGAACCCTGCGACATTTAAAGAGAAGTCGTGAAAAGCAGACGCAATATATGCCTGCTGACGGGGAGATGTGCATGCCTATATTCATATTGACATCAAGGGGAACTATGGCGATAGAGTATACCCGCGTGAATTGCAACCTGTAATAGTTTTGATATCAGACATGAAACTATTGAAGTACAAGCTGTAACTTCTAGCATTTTACATACAAAAAAGAGCGCCTGCTGCTATACGCTTCTTTTCAATATGTGGTGCCCAGTCAACCGCCGAAGGTTTAACAAACGCCCGAGCACGCATGCACTTGGCATGCATGAATAGAGAGATACGGAAAAAAAGAGAGAGCTTTTGATGAAGAGATCTCTAGCTCAAGTGGGAGAAAAGGACTTAGAAGGTAAACTGTGTTTGGAATCTGAGGCATGTTAAGGTTGGTTGATGTATCAGAAGCGACCGTGCTGGGCCCACTTAAGAAAATCCCGATAGGTCGGGTGAGTTCGGGTAAGTGGACGGAGCCTACTCACGACTCCAAACTACTCGTGCAAAAGCACTGCGAATAGAACAGTGGGCCGAAAGAGGCAGCGTCTGAGTTCACTACGTCTGGTTCGACGTATCGAGTAGAGTCATTTTGCTAGAGATCGTCGGTGTAGACGATGAGCAGTAAGGTCATCGAAATAACAGCGTACCATCCACGGAAAGTTATTCGGGTATGAGTGGCATTGGCAAAACATTGCTTGAGAAAATTTCGGCTTAGGTTTGGAGCGCGTGAGGTATCCATGACAACTGAGCTACAGTGAGAGCGTTGAGGTGGTTATTCTGTTTTGTGCACCGTAGGAGTTACTGGGCTGTAGCCATCAAGGCGCGGGTGTGAGAAATGAAGTGGGCGACAATGACGCTATAGAACGTACGCTTAAGTATGCAGCCACATGGCGATCGATTGCCAGGCCACCATGTGTAAAGACGACCATGCGGACATGCGTCAAAACCATGTGTCCGTGTCATGTGTCCAGTTTTCGTGTCCACAAGGCCAGCAGATGGGAAGAATAATGTCGTTCGATCTGCAGCAATGCTGTTAGAATGGTCTGAATAGCTTCCGGATGCTCCTGGAAGCTACGGTTAGAGGAGTACGGACACAAAATGTTTGTTTTGTTTTGTTGTTGTGAGTGCCTACCAGTCCTCAGATTATAGAATGGCGCGTTACACGGTCGATAGCAGCGTACATAGTTATTTACAGACTAGTTTATTTGTGTCAGGCTCAGTTTCTACTAAAAGAACACCGAGGCGGCCGCCATGACAAGAAGGTGCTCGTGACGTCACCGTTCTTGTCGTACCACTGCCGGTTAGGCTCGCGCGCGAGTGACCAGACCGGCCGTAATCTCCACCATCTCCATGCGCCGGGGAGAATGACGTCAGTTCCCAAACCGTCATGTGATACAAGGGGCGAAACAGAGCGCGCCAACCACAGCCAACGCTTCGGCCACGTCACGGGAGCCAAGAGTTACAATTGATATGGGAGTTGCCAACTTCCCATAGACCCCATAGCATCAAAAAGTGGCCCCGCGATTGGTCCACTGTTTCGGACTTTCGCGTACAATGGCGCCATCTGTTGGTGGCAAAATAAACTACACAACGTGGTTCGTGGCCTCCATGATCTGCTGCCACGCGCGGTTCGCCACTCTACGAACTGGGCAAAAATGGTATTTGGTTGCTAAGTAAATTTTTTGTGCTGAAGCCTGGGTGTTCCACCACGGAAGTGTTTTAATGCATTGGAACCAGGAGTACTAAAACAATGCGTCCGCGTTCAACAAGATGCGTTGTCGCCTGCGCATTGTCGTCTGCTCCGCGTCATATGCGGTCTTCCGGCGGCAAAAAAGAGTTAAAAATTCGCTTCGAAGGCTTGAAGCAAGTTTGAAAGGATTATTTAGAGCCACTTGATCAGATACTGGATTAGTTTTCGCATACAGTGTGATGAAGGCCGAGCGACAACTGCGAATTAGTACTTCAGGTCGAACCTATGTTGTCGCCGGAGTGCCACACAAGTGCAATCGTCGAGGCAGTTGCGCAGACGCAGAAATCAATTGCACAAAAAACCGCAGCTAAGGAAGCAATGAATAAGCTTAGGAACGTACAAAAATAAAGAATTATGCCTTAAAATAAAATTGACGTTAAATTATCAGCTTTCAATAATTAGTTTGTTTTTTGGGTATGTGCATGGGGAGGCCGCAGTGGCGCCACCGTACGCACCGATCCAAAGCAGGAGGGGGGGGGGGGGTCCAGGTGCGGGCCATTTTCTGAGGCGGAGTTTCGCGACTGCCTACATCAAAGAGCTCTGACGAAAGCCCTCACGTCGGCAGTTTGGGGCCAGGAGCAGATGGCGTCATGCTGACCCACTGAGAGCTTTCTCGTGCACGCAAAGATTAAAATGTGTTTAAAATATGTTTTATACTGCATGGTTACTGCTGAAACTCGCTTGGAGATGTTGCCTTATACGCAGGAGGCCTTTTACATAGTTATCCCAGCTTTGAAATTTCGGGTCAGTACGCCTCTGAGGCAGTGCCCGGTCTTGGCGTACATAAAATTCACCGCGAAAAGGGCAGCTTTATAAACCGAACCCACCTCGCAGCGGTTGTGTTTTTTCACAGCCACCAGCAAATGCCGCACTTTATGTACAGGTAACGCAGGGTCATCTAACCGATCATTGTTGTCGATGATTGTGCACTGTGGGTACCAAATACGCGCGTGGTCTGCGTAATGGGCAGATTCGTTCTTCTGTAAAGTACAGTGCGAAGTACGAGTTGGGTACACACCTCCGGCTTCTGGCCATCTCCGCCTGGGTAGCGAGCCAACTCGGGCAGAACATGGCGCGAAAACACTTGCCACCTGCAACCGGAAGTGGGAAGAAAAGCTGATATTATTACACCAGAAGATCTCCTGAACTCCAGAACCGTGCTTCAAGATAGGAAATTATTTCTTCTCCGCCAGCCAGCCGGGATGTAAGGAAACGACAAGAGAAGGCGAATGTGACTCAAAGTACAAACTGCACTAAGGTGTGATGGCCGGCTAGTTGATTCTTCATCATCATTTCATCATCCTATCTACCCCCACTGCAGGTCAAAGGCCTCACGCCTAGATCAACAATTATTCCGGTCCCATGCAACCTGCGACCAAATTATCCCCTCAAACTTCTTGATCTCATCTGCCCAGCTACTTTCTGCCGCCCCCTGCCACGCTTGCCTTCTCTAGGGATCCACTCTGTCACCCTTAATGACCAACGGTTATCTTGCCTTCGTATCACATGCCCTGCAAACGCCCATTTCTTCTTAATTTGTACTAATATGTCCTTACCACGCGTTTGTTCCCTGAACCACTTCGCTCTATTCTTGTCCCTTAACGTTACACCTATCATCGTCCTTTCCATTGCTCGCTGAGTCGTCTTCAATTTAAGTCAAACCCCTTAATAAGTGAGCCTCCAACTTTCCGCACCGTAGATTAGTACCGGTAATAGTCAGCTGTTATGCCCTTTCCTGTTCATGGACAATGGTAGGCTGCCAGTCATTATCTGAGAATGCCTGCCATATGCACCCAACCCCATTCTGATCCTTCTAATTATCTCTGCCACATTGTTGTGAACCAGGGTCACTACTTGGCCTAGGTAGACATATTCGCTTACCACTTACACTGCCTCGCCACCTATATGAAACCGCTGTGCTTTCCTGAGGCTATTAAGCATTATTTTTCTGCACATTATTTTGAGGCCAACGATTCTGCTCTGCTTGTTCGCTGTGGACATCATGCTTTGCAATTTGTCTCCCGAGTAACTTAGCAAGGCAAGTTCATCTGCAAATCTGAGGTTGCTACGGTATTCTCCATTTACCCTTTCACCCACGTGTTCCCAATTCAATGTTTTGAATACATCATGTAAAAAGACTGTGAATAACATTGGACAGATTGTGTCTCCTTGTTTGATGCCCTTCTTTATAGGTATTGTACTGCTCTCTTCATGGAGGATGATGGTAGCTGTGGACCCATTGTAGATATGCTCTAGTATTCTTAAGTAATGCTCGTCTACACCCTTATTCCACAATGCCTGCTCGACTGCTGAGGTTCCGACCGATTAAATGCTTTCTAATAATCTATGAAGGGTATATATTGGGGTTGCGTATACTCCGCGCATTTATCTATCGCCTGATTGATCGTGTGAATACGGTTCATTGTTGATTAGCCTTTACGAATCCCTGCTTGTTCGTTAGGTTGAATGAAATCTAAGGTGGCAGAAATTCTGTTAGCGATTACCTTATCGACGACTGACAGTAAGCTGATCGGCCTGTAGTTTTTCAAGTCCTTCATGTCACCTTTCCTATGGATTAGGATGATGTTCGCATTCATAGAAGATTCTGGTACACTCGGAGTCGTACACATGTTTTCCAGTTTTTCTAGTGTAATTTTCCCGCCACCCTTCAAGAGGCCTGCTGTTATTTGATCCTCACCCGATGCTTTGCCCCCTTGCAGTTCTTTCAAAGCCTTCTTTGCTACTTCTGTCGTTACAGGCGGTATGTCTACCTCCTTTGAACTACTTCCTCGTTCGGTATTATCCTGGATATCTGGGCCACTGTACATATCTCTATAGAACCCCTCCGCTACTATGACTATTGTATCCCTATTTGTGATGACAGCGCCTTGTTTGCCTTTAAGTGCATACACCTGATTTTTCCCAATGGCTAGACACCTCTTCACTGCTTTCAGGCTGCCGCCGTTCTTTACAGCACGCTCTAACCTCTCCTCCATATTGTACTTCCGTATGTCAGCTGTCTTACACTTATTAACTTCGAGAGCTCCGCTAGTTCTATTCTGTCAGCTGGGGTGAAGACTGTCGTTCTTTGCCGTCTCCTAATTAAGTTTTTCGTCTTCTGGGAAAGTTTACCACTATCCTGCCTAGGATATTACCTCCGTGATTTATAACATTGGCGAAAAACAGCGCTAACAAACGGGACGTAAGGTCAAGGAGGAGCCCGAGTTTGTCAACTTTGTCGTCCTTCTATCCCGTCCTTCCCTCTGCATTTCGCCAAAAAGACCAGAAGAATGTATGAAGAGAAATTTTGCGTGATTTTCGCTATCATTTTAGTTATACTCACTTTTTCCGCTTTCATCGCCATCGTACGGGTGAATATTTTGTTGTTTGTGACCACAAACATCAGAAAGTCTGAAACGACATTGCGTGGAGTCGCAGTTTTTTGTCTGTCCCCATTCATGTATGGGACAGTGCTACAAACACTTGGCACCATTCGAGGGAAAGATTTCGGGGAAGGAAATGGAGATTGCACATCTTTAGTGGACAAGTGACAGCTTTGCCGGTGTTTGCAGTCACTTACAGGATTTTTTGCTGGTTTCAGGGGATGGGAAGAGATGCCGCGGAAACAGCTGGTTAGCAAAAAAGAAACAACATAACAATACGAGGGGGAGACATAACATACGACGGAGACATAACGAGCGAGGCATAACAGGGAAAAAAAAAGAATTTCGTGCCTAATAAGCTTTAGTGCCAGCCCTAAGCAGCGCTAGTATTAAACCAAGTATGTAAAACATGGTTCATATTAGTCCTTTTTGGTAAGATGACATGTCATCACCCCGCTCAAAGGGGAAACCAATATCAATCAAATCAATCAATCAAATCAATCAATCAATCAATCAATTCAATCAAATCAATCAATCAATCAATCAATCAATCAATCAATCAATCAATCAATCAAATCAATCAATCAATCAATCAATCAAAACATTGGCATGTAGTAAAAATGGCAAGACTGCCTATTCTGCGTAGTCGTAAGAGTTTTATAGTCTTAAAATTCGCTCAATATAAACGAGATAGGCAACAAATTTAAGCACTTATCCCTGCTCCGACGGACTTCTATGTCGTACAGTAGTATACACCATGGCAGGTACTATCCTTGTGCTAAATGCGTCGAAGAAACCGCGATTTCGGTTCAAACCAGCGAAAACATTTCCGTCAAATCGGCTCCAATACCAGTACGCGGAAGCGCAATTGTCACAGTGATGGCTTCTCGTTAAGACAAGGGCAAGACAGAAGACGAAATAGTAGTACCACTTCTGGAGATGCTCCGGGTGGTGAGGGCATCCGGGCGCAGTGTGAACTTCCCGCCTGGCGCGGTTGTAGGGCTGCGTCCATGGCTTGTGGAATCCCCAGAAGTGGACGATCTTGGTCTCCGACGCACCGTACCGGCGGTAAGCCTCGTCGTAGAAAGGCTGTCCCGCAGAACTCTGCGTGTCACCAGAGAGTGGAAATGCGCAAATTTGATTTCAATGAAATATTTTAGTATGCTATGCATGCAGGTGGAGGACCGATGTTGCAAAAAATACCATCGCTGCATATGCCCAAGATTTTATCTCAGCAGACCGTAGCGCCACCATCATCCTCGCCACTGCAACGCCCATCACCATCATCCCCAGCGTTCCACCGTCATCCTAATCCACTGCGCTGGTTTCGGAAGAGGCCGAGCACCACGCTCCGAATAAATCAGGCAGCCGTTGCGGCAGCAAGACCGTTTTCGTTGCTCTTCCGTGGCATGCGCTCTACAAGACAATTATTCCAAACAGAAATGAACATCAATTCCTTTTTTTAACAACTGTGTATGCCCCCATTCAAATATCGCCCTCGTGGGCATGACCAGTAGAGTCTGTAGTAAACGAGAAGTGTCCTGAGACCTGCCTTCCTGAAGGCTTCCCGATGCACGTAGCTATCAGGTAGTGCAAGAGCGATTACTCTCAAATAAACGGAATGAAGAGTTCCATAATGGATGTTCCACCTTAGCGAATGCGGTCATTTGTCATCGGGGGGTGTCTGCTGCCAGAATTTTTGATTGATTGGGGGGTTTAACGCACCGACGCAACGCAGGTGACGAGGCGCGCCGTAGTGGAGGTCTCCGGATTAATTTTGGCGAGCTGGGCATCTTCAACGTGCTCAGAAATCTCGTACACACGGACGTTTTGCTTTTCGCCGCCATCAGAAAAGCGGCCGCGGCGGCGGGAATACAACCCACAGCCCTTGTGCTCAGCAGCGCAACGCCTTAGCCATTAAGCCACCATGGCGGTTTCACCAGAAGTTTCTTTACCACTGTTTAACATCCCACATACTCCAGATACAGTGAACCCATGACCAATTATATAGTTGGTCGTGAGTGAACCATGCAGATGCCAAAATGCTTCTGGAAAAACCATGTCCCGAAATTTCAGCTCACTGCTTCTCGCTGAAAACTTTCAGTCCTCCTTTACCGAGTGAACCTTGCCCAAGGTACGGTGCAATGTTTGCTCTGCATGATTGCAAAAGCCTTGCGAACACTTCAAATTGTTACATAGACCAATGGTTTTGTGGTGCCAAATTTGTAAAGGTTTTCATCTTGGATCCTAACGCACACCATAAAAGACGCAGGGACATGAATAATCGCATTTCGCTGAATTTTGTAATGGAAAAATTTGTTTATTCAGACTCGGTATCTGGTTCTTTGCACCTTAGTTCTTTTCAACCCGTGAGAAAAAATAGACTAGGGCTTTTCTTATTATTTAAAATGTCATCAAGAGATATACAAATGAATGCAGTGGAATTATTGGCTCTACTATGCCTGCAAAATTAAACTACAGCGAGACCTTGCCTGAAGGTTGTAGAGGAATGGTAGCTGAAGAGACAGGTCGTTCTTCCATTTTGACCCGAAAACCTCGTTCAGCACGTCCCGGTCGACACCGTGAAAACCGGCGTTGTTCCGAGCCGCCTCTATCACCTAGGGCAGAAGTTACAAAAGCAAAAGTTACAAATGTTACAAAAGTCACAAAAGTTACAAAAAGCAAAAGCAGAAGTTGCAAAACCAAGAGTGAAATATATTATCCCATAATAAATTCATGACAAGAAGCCACGATAGACGAATGATAAGAGAAGTCTTCGAGAGATAAGAATGAAGCGTATTTCGTTCCGCCACGACCCACCTACTGCTAACGCAATATTAAGCACCGTGCTCGATGTCTATGGGGTTTAGGCACCGACGCCACACAGGCGATGAGGCGCGCCGGAGTGAAACTAAGCACAGGGCTCACCTGAGCGTGTGTCTTCTCGGAAGGTTCGAAGACAAAGACGCCCGTGTCAAACAGGTCGGGCCACCCACGGAGCGGAGCGGCCGCCAGCTCCTGGCGATCGAAGAGGTCGTCGCAGTTGGACAGAACCAGGGTGTCCGCATCCAGGAAGACGCCCTTGTTCAGGTGCAGCAGGCGCCAAACGTGGAGTTTTGTGTCTGAGCAGGTGACCTCGTCTCCGGCACGTTCTGGGCCCCCCGGGGTGTCCGCACCGCTGTGCGACGCAACGAGGCACGAAACCGCGAGTTTTAAAAAGCAGAAAACAGAAAATATCTTCACAGTGTCTAGATTGCTGTAAGACGGCACTCCAGCTCAGCGCTATAGGCATGGACAGAGGGCTGCCCGACGGCATTCGTATTTTACAGCGACGCTTGTTAGCCTCTGGTTGGTCGAAAATTTTGTGTCGTAAACAAAAACCCAGGCAGGACTTACCAGTTCTCGCCCCCGACGTCGAGCGCTTGTGTGAGGCTAATAAGGCATGCAGCATTGAGCTCAGTATTCGGGTAAATAAAAAAATGACAAAGCAAGCATCGAAACCACATTATGATGAGACCCCGGTGAACAATGGGAACCCCCTTCACCCCCCCCCCCATACGTTCTGGTAAAGATTAGGTTTGTACCTGCTCCCAAAAGAGGAAGGGGGCTAGCGCATGCGTCAGGCTAGGCAGGACCCAGCAGTTCTCGCCCAAGACTCGGAGCGCATGCAAGACCCAGCATTTGCCGCCAGAGAAGCCGCGTGCAAACGGCAAGCCCACCGGGACAATGAGGAACATTATATACCCTCCCCCATCAGATGTGAGGAAAACGTTTTTGTGGACATTTTCGGTTTCGAGGGATGGCTCCTTCTTCACAGAACTTCTAGCTGTCTAGCACGGTCCCTTTCGTGAGCGAGCTGGTCCGGGGCAGGGGCTGGACAGCAGGCTCCACGCTCAGTTTGAAATGCGGGGAAGGTTCCGCTTCCCGGCATGTGCTTGTTCACACGGTGAAATTGTCGTGTTTAGCGAGGTTCTTGGCAGTATTCATTCGCTGGAAGGGGAGGGGAATTGAAGGGGCCAATGAAAATGCGGGAGCAGTGAGGAGTTGTTAGCGCAAGTGTCTGCTCCCTTGAAAGAGTTTCCGTTGTGTTTCCGCCACGAAAGTCGTACGGGAAACCATGCGATCCCTAGCTTGAATGCCCCCTAGTGCTCATTTCGTGGTAACGTTAGAAGAAGGTACAGGGTTTCTCCACATCCTCCGAGGCCTGGTCGGCATGTGTAGTGGCTTACAACAGCTGCGCTGGACATCCGCTTTCGCAGGGTGGGATGGCGTCCATTTTTTTAAAGCAAAGCTTTCTAGCTCTACCAGCGAACGGTTCCTCCTTGGCGTGCGGCGGCGGCGGAGGACTCACAGAGCACGGTGTAGATGGCGCTGCGAATGGTTACCCAGCATACCCCGCGCAGGTGCTTGCTCACAGCGGCGTGACAAAGTTGTCTGCTTTAGCGACGGTTGCTTTAGTTCTGGTTTTCATTCAGCGCCTGGGGAGGAGGAGGGCGAATTGAAGGCGACACATGAAACAAAAGTGACGGGGGCAGTGAGAGAGGTCGCATTAGCGCAAGTGGCGCCCTCCTGCTCCCCCTCTGAAAGACGTTCCTCTCCGTTTTGTTTCCGCCAACGAACGTTCGTTCGGGACGCCAACCATGCGAATCCCAGGTAACGGCTTCAATGCAACCCCTCTAGCGACGCCATCATTTCGTCGCATGCTGCCATGGGGGGACCACGCAAAAAGAACTGCAGAAGAACATCGAGTAATGGAGCCTTCAATAGCCCCCCGGGCACCACCGTAGTATAACCGGTTATACCCAATTGCAACAGTACAAAAAAAGGGCCAACCGGCAAAGAGATTTTGTCCACCCGAAGGTGGAAAGAAATTAACGGGAAAAGCTTTTTTGCGACCCACCGCCGGGGGGAAACGAGCCCGGGGGACCCTCTTGTCCCCCCTAGGAAAAAGCCGGGCAGGGTGGGTTGCTGGGAACGGAACTTGGACATCGGGAGGGGGTTATGGGAAAAGGGTGGGAATGGGGAAGCAATTTTGCTCCAATCTTTGTCTAACTCTCTTCCAAGACTGATTGCTCAGCGAGGGCATCAGACAGTGCAAATTGCCAAATATGCGGTCCCTGCCACGGGTTACCACTCACCCATAGGGCCCCTTTAAACTGGGCCCCAACCGTCCGAGACAGGAAGTACCCTGTTTTGGTGGCGACGGCCGGGCCCCCTCCCGACCCCCAGCTCAGCGGCCGATGCGTACTAACGTCCTTGACCGACGGCCCCGAACCCCAGGTACTCACGGATCACCAGTGAAGCTTTCCACTATACACGGGTACTTGCAACACCTGCTTTTCACGGTCTCCGGACACCGGAAGTTTGTATGCGAACGGTGCCTCAACGGCCCGTTCGCAAGGTTTCCCTGCGGCAATCGGGACTATTCTTATGTCCTCCTCTTTGCCTACTCTGTCGCTCAAAGGAACAAGAGTCTTCGGGCTTTGCCTTGCATATGGCAGAGGAGATCGGTCCGGGCCTACTAGCCGTTACTAAGCCAGGAGAGTTTCCCCGTCGGTGTACAAACCCTTCACCTTTCCTCTTTTTTCCCCGTGCGGACACCAAGTAGCTCGTGAAAGTACGTCCCAGTGGCATTTGGGTGACGAGGTTCGCATGCGCCTCAGCAAAGAGATCAATCTATAGGCCCTCGCAGCAAGGTTACAGGGGGGCCGACCCCCCCCCCCCGGCCCCATAGGGACTGTACAACATCTAGCCCCCTTGACGTTGGTTACAGGGGGCTGTCACTCCCCCCGACATATTGCGATCAGTTCGCTGGCCCCGCCAAAACTTGCGGTTACAAGGGTCGCCAGTCCCCCGGCCCGTAAGGTTTTCCGAATTTAATCGGTATTCCCAATACTGCTGCAGAAGAACAGCGGGAACACAATGCTCGAAGAAAAGAACAGCGCCGTACCTCTCGAGAGCGCTGTAAGCAGGATCCGACACACACTGCTAGACATGCCGAGCGTATGCGACAAGCACGGCAAGAAGACGATCAGCGTCGTGCAACAAACAATGCTGCGAAGCGACAAGCACTGCGAGAAGATGATGAGCACTGCGAAGCAGAAATGTTGCAAAACAAGCAAAGTACCACGCCGCCAAGGCTGCCATGTTCAAGGGAGCCACATCAAAATTCCAGCACAAGTTTCTCGACGTGCAATCTGGATTCTCCTGTGTGTACAAACAAGCCCAACTTTAGCGCCTCCACACGTCTCAACAGGTTCGGGAACTTTTGCAGACGATTACCTACCCGACTGCGTTGCTTCCTCCAATCCCCACAACTACCCCTCCTTGGGCCACGTTCCCACGTATCCGCATAGAACCCCTACCTAAGAATATGAACCCCTCCAGGCATGCCACCCGTCGCTTTCTACGCTGTCCCGCACTCACCAAACGTGTCTCCTTCCTAGAAAAGCAGGGATCGGCGGTATATTTTGCAGATGCCAGTCATTTTTTCTCCACGCAAACAGGAATCACAGCCTCTTTCCACCACTCGTCGCTGGTTTCCGCACAAACACCTTTTTTCTGCCTGCTAGATACCACCTCTCTAGAAGAGCACTCCATCGCTTTTGCCATAGAGCATGCTGCTCTCACAACCTCCACCGAACACCCCACTTACACCTTCGCAGATTCGCAATCCGCCATCGGAAATTATTTACGCTATGCCGTCAACCTCTTTTCTTCTAACCTAGTGACTGACCCTCCCAACAGACATCCTTCTCCCCTCTTTGTCCTGTTAAGGGTGCCTGGCCCCGCTAACATGGGCGGCAACGCATGAGTAAACGCGATTTCCCGAGATCTATATCCGGATCCGTCTATGCTCTGGCCAACCTCATACCATCTCTCCTTCCACCTCGTCTTTCACGATCGCATGACCCGTATATTCGCTTTATTCTCCTATCGCCTCGCCCGCCAAGTCTACCCTTCTGCAGACCCGCGCCTCACTCGCGCCCAAACCGTTCTTCTCCGCCAGGCTCATACCCGCCCCCTCCGATATCATCACATTCTACATCGCATACGTAAGTGCTCCGGTCTCCCAACCTGCCCTTCTTGTGGCGTGTACCCCTCTATCCTACAATCCTAGGGACATCCACCCACCGAAGCTTTCCCCTGCCTCTCCCGCACCACCTCATGCGACACTTGGCTGGCTCCCCCGCCCGGAACAGACGTTCGGGCCGCCCAGGAGGCCCCTTGCCTTCATATCCAGAAGATCTCCAAGGACATTCTGGACTACCAAGAAGACGGTGACGCCTCAGGAGCCATCGTTTAGCTGACCTGGACATAGGTCGGTGACTGGGAAAACAGTCTCTCCTAATCTGCTCTCTCCGACTCTCTCCTCCTCTCTCTCTCTCTCTCATCTCTCTGCTCTCTCTCTGCTCTCTCTCTCTTCTCTCCTCTCTCTCTCTCTCTCTCTCCATTGACGCCCTCGATCGTGCCTTCCCCGGACAAGCAGTTTCTTCATTAGAGGTGTGCGGTACATGTAAGCAGTCTCTAGTAGACGGTAAATTATTGTGGGTGTCGTTTGAAGCTTTGCTTTCCAACCACCTTCACAGCGTGGATTGAGCCATTTTTTTAGCACAAGCCTTGAACAGGACGCAGCGTATGTCATTGCAGTGTCGATCTTCCTCCTTAGTCTCTTTGTCCCAAGGGCGGGAGTTTTGGGCCCGCCTCTGGATAACTTTTATCAAGTGAGAGCACTTTAGGGGCTCCCCTGTCGTCGTAGCTCGCTCGCGGGATTCGAGTAGAACCACACAGCATTCCGTTGTAGCGGCTGTCATCGCGGCGTAACCCACAGGCTTCGAAAGCCAAGCGGTTTATATAGTCATAGCGTTCGGAACTCGTCAACCGCTGGCGCTTGTCATACATCTCCCCGTTGTTTAGCGCAAAGAAAACTTTAGGCAAAATTGAAGCAAAAAAATTCCCCGCATTTCCCCGAGGGGGAGAATGTGAAAGTGCGAATGCACGAGTTGAATTTGCGCGGTTCGGTAATGTTCGCGAAAGAGAGATCACACACACACACACACAACTACAAAGAAAGAAAGATGCATTTATTCACAGACACCTATTTCTGTTGTCGTTGTACTTGATTGCTAGAGCGAATCTCAGCTTTGAAATTTCGTGTCAGTACTCCTTTAAGCGGGTGCATTAGCCCTTCTCACGCCCGATTCCTGGCCAATCCCCCACGTGGGTATGTGCCATGTCAGCGGCCAGGCAGCGCGCGCCCATCTCCCCCCGTTGCCAAGGAAGACGAGGAGATTCCTGGCCAATCCCCCACGTGGGTATGCTATGCGGACATCGCCGGTGGACGCAGGTTCAGGGTCGCTTAAGAAGTGCATTCGCACTTAATATACGTAATTAACCAGCAGCGCCCGCGTTCATGCAGTTAGGAACGCTCGTTGGGTTGGTTTTTACGATGGTAAGCGAAAACAAGTGCCAGTACATGTGGGACAATCTGCTGCACCCGCACGTGTAGGAGAGTGAAAAGGATAAAGCGCTCTTGCCACGGGAGCGCACCCGCCGCGGTGTCTCAGTGGCTAAGGCGTTGCGCTGCCCAGCACGAGGTCGCGGGTTCGATTTCCGGCCACGGCTGCTGCTTTTCTGATGGAGTCGAAAAACAAACACGCCCGTGCGTACGAGATTTCGGCGCATGTTAAAGGTCCCCAGGTGGTCAAATTTAATCCAAAGCCCTCGACTACGGCGCGCCTCATTGCCTGCGTTGCGTCGGCGCGTTAAAACCCTCAATAAATCAATCAATCTTGCCACGCGCCTCGCGCCATGCATTTGACGTCATGCGCCTGTCGCTGGGCAGGCATTCCATCCAACAAGGTGTCGGAAGTGGAATGTGCTGGCCGCTGCTCTCCGGCTGAAGGACACGTCAGCACACCCAAGCAACCCTCGTCCTGAGGCCGCAGCTAACTTGCTCGTTCGGCCACTTCTGTCTCATATGTGGGCCTTATCACGAGTAGCGACCAGCCTGCGACCTTCTCGGGCGACTCATCCTCGATGGCCAACAAAAGCGGCGACGGTGTCTCGTTCCAGATCACGGCACCTGACTCGCTCACCTTCTCCTCACCGTCAGACTGGCCCCAATGGAAGAGACGCTTCTCCGCTACCGGGCTGCTTCAGGGCTAAGCGATCGACCCGAAGAATGCCAGGTGGACGCATGGTATACCTCATGGGACCCCAGGCAGAACGTATCTTTAACACATTCAAGTTGATCCTTGACTAGCAGAAAAACTTCAATGCTGTGCTAAATGGCTTCGAGGACTATTTCATACCTCGCAGAAACAATCAATGCAACGGGATCGCGGAAGCAGCCGTAGTAGTTATCAAGGGCTCCCTCGAGATGACGGGCGACGCCTACAAAACGCTGTTGGCGTACAGGATGAGCCCGCTAAAAAACGGCTACTCTCCCGCTGAACTCCTAATGGGTAGAAGACTCCCCATTACTTTGCCAGTTTCTGCGGAAGTCTAGTCCCCTGCCTCTCAGACAGAGAGAAGCTGAGGACGTACGACGCCGACAGCAGGAAGAAGCAACAGCGCCACTTCGACATCCGGCACGGGGTACGGGACCTCCCGACTAGGACCCCGATACTGACGTCTGGATCGTGGACCTCAGAAAATTCGGCACGGTCCAAGAGCATGCTGAAGAACCGAGGTCCTACTGGGTCGACACGGATTATGGATCCGTTCGCCGCAACAGAACTCATCTAGTCGCAATTCCTCAGCCGGCCAACGAGTCGCAGCAACAACAGGCAGTCCCGCGGAACCCATTGTGCACAAGCAGTGGCCATCCTCACAGAAAGAGCGACCGGTGGATAATTCTGCCGTGGCGGTTTGAGTTGTGACATTCCTAGAAAGAGGAGGATGTGGGACAATATGCTGCACCCGCACGTGTAGCAGAGTAACGAGAATAAACCGCTCTTGCCACGCGCCCCGCACCATGCACCTGACGTCATACGCGTGTCGCTGGGCATGCATTCCATCCAACAGTGCAACGCTGGCACGTGCGGGAGGAAAAGCAAACACCAAGAGAACAGAACTCCGGCTGGTGCAGTTCCAGGCAGTGTGCGCGCGAGCACAGCGAATGCGGGAAATTTGAAATGCGTTGGGAGGTAGCAGTGAGCGGATAACGGCGCTGCAGCCCATTATGGCGAATCACTGCTCTGCACTTCCTGCCAGCTTTCTCATTGAGTGGAACGGCTCTATTTTTTTTTATTTACGTCCTTAGTTTACTTGTAATTTCAGACTAGATTTCGGTGCTTAAATTTCTTGTTCTCTTGCTAGGTTATGTGAGGGTAGTTTACGTTCCGTTACGCTACATTAGGGAGACCGAAGTGGTGATTAACGCTCCATTCTCTGCTGTGAAACACCGGTGTACGTCACTTAGGTGCAGGGCTTTCAGTACCGTCGGACGACACTCTAGGCAAGTGTTTTAGGCTGGAAAAAGCAGTTCAGAATGAAGTGATTACAGAAAGAATGCATTTTTGGCTGCGACTGATGACGCATCTCTGCGAGTGAAAAAAATGTAAGCATATATCTGCCGAGGTCGGTTGCAAATAGTAAGATGTATACGCGGCACTTCCAGTGGTCGGAAAAAAATTTACCACCCTTTCCTAGGGCCCTAATCTCGCCTGCATGAATTCACAGTGAATTCGCCATGTTTTTTGCGCAAGCAAAACGCAAGCAGTCAGTGATGAACCCACGTATAAATACGACGAAATGCAGACTAGTTTGACGTTTAGCTCGTAAAGATCACAACCCAGCTATCATGAAAGATACAAAAACACGTGGTATATAATATAAAAATTAGGATGGCACCTGAGGCTGGCAGGAAAAATGCATTATGCAGGTTAAACTTGGCGTCAACACCACAAGGTGATCAAGTAACATCCATCAAAAAGTGATCGAAAGGCGGTCATTGAGCTAAAGAACCTCACACAGTAGTTTTTACCGCATCTATTTTTTCAATCGCTTATAGTAGTATACTTCAGCGTTCTGCTTTAATGCAAGCTGTGTTGCGTTATCGCCTTCACGGCCATCACCACCGCCACGCTGTTGTGTGCTGCTATGTTAGGAGTTTACGGTGTGATCAAAGAATAAGATGACCGTGACCATCCGTTGTGTGACGTGGTAAGGACAACGAAACGCTACTTACGCCTGATAACGGTGAAGCGCGCCGATGCCATCGATTCACTCACTCGTCAAGCTCGAACTCAGTCAGCGCAGTAATGGAAAAAACTGAGTTTTCTTTGTTATTTTTCTTTTTAATTCAATCATGTGACCAATCAGCTTACCAGGAGAAGTGTGGACAAATGCAGTGCGTTGGGGTATTTGTAATGTGAAGGCTTGTACTGCCCTCTTAGATTACTGTTATGCCAAACAAATAAATGCTATTTTATTGCCAAACATAAAAACACAATGAGGGACGCTATTTTTATGCGCCATTATCGCGGATTTGGAAAAAGTCAAAACTATTATCTCCTTCGCTAGACAACTGTTTACGTTACATTTACAACTGTTTACATTTACCTGTAGCAAATACACGGCGATTTCACGGGGCTGAAGATGGGTGAAATTTTTTGCCCTATTTCACGGCGACAGCAGCCGCCACTTTCAAGCTGCTACGTACCATCACACCACTTATGTAGGCTTAAGTTGTCAGTGTGTGATGTAAGCCTTCCCGCCAGCTATTTATATTACTTCACGTCTTCTCAGCCAATCACAGAAAGGATGTGAAATACAAGCCTAGTCTAGTTTTTGTATTCCCAGCGAATACTTACGTGCTTTACGTGGAAAGAAATAAGGCAAACTTTATATAGAACTGTGCCAGTAAAAGTCATGAAACGTCAAAATTACGAAAGCACGCATAACCGCTTCGTCAACCGGAAGCACGGGACCGAAACTGAAAGCCAATCAGAGAAGGCTTGTGGCGAATTCACAGTTCACGGTGAATTTACTGCGCCGAGAATAGGACGCCTAAAGAAAGCTGAGAGAAGCGTGAAAGCTAAAAGTGAGTCCACCTTGGCTGAACTTGCGTCTAATCGACCGCCAAACCTTCAGAGACCGATGTCGCAAACGGAGAACGAACCCGTGCGACTATTCCTCGCACTTCATTAACACGTGGTTTACGATATAATGGTATACTGTTGTAGTGCTTGTTCATAATTGATGCATGTATTGTCTTATCTAAAACCGTTCCTTTTTTCGCGATTTTAGAGTAACGGTATTGACACACTTGAAGGGCGGTTTCACGCACGCGCCGTGTGCCCAAAGATCTTATCAGAGCTTTTCGGTCCACCAACCGGTATATCGGGAACAGCCTTAGTTTTTTGACACATCGCCATCGACTGCAATAAGAAAGCTTTCGCTTTAAAAAGCGCATTCTAGTAGAAAGGCTTGGTAGTACGGCATCATTCCATGAAGCTTTCGGTGATACCGGCAAACGCTCCCCATCGTGTCGTCGCTTCCATGGTAATATCGTCGACGAAGTCATTTAAAACGTATTCATGAAGATTCGGAGGCACGTCATGCCATTATCGCTATCTAAGGAGTACGCGCTAGCACAGGCACAGATACTGGGCGACACAGACAAATCGGGACGGGTGAATGTACGTCGTCCCGGTCGTCTCGGGGGGCAGGCTCACCTCAGCTGTGTAAGAGGCAGGATCTCGTCGAAGACCTGGCCCAGTCAGGTGACGGGTGACGGCACCGACATCCTCGTTGACCAGCACTGTAAGCTTGTGGGCGGTCTTGGCTTCGCGCAGAGAGTACCCGAGCACGACGGCCCCGATGGCGTAGATGTCGTTAGTGGCCAGCGTCACCCATGACTGCTTCAGACCCGCGACCTCCTCCTGCGACTGCATTGCCTTCTTTCTGCGGGCCGCTGCTGCCCTCTTGCTTTACTTCTAGGAGTGCAGACACGGTGATGATAGTAGACCTCGCGGGAACATAGTCAACGCGGAACTCGCAACGCGAAACTATTGGTGGGGTACCTTGAAAAACAGCGGGAAAAAACTCGGACGGAGAGAGGGAAACAGACACGGGCGCTGACGAGTAACTGTTGAAATTTTTTTAAAGTTGGCAATAAATAGAAGAAAAGAAGTTATTCATACGCCAGTAAAAACGAGATAAACAAAGAGCTTAAAAGCGGCGTCGGGTGTAAAAGGTGATAAAACACACAAATTTCTTTTTATCCGGCCAGATAAGCCATCTCCCTCTCAAAGACTGCTACGGAAGGCGAGCTCCCGCAATCCTCCCCCTTAGTGGCTATGACTGAAGCCTCAAAGATTTCGCGGGATCGGGCGTCACGATACCGTTTTAAAATGCGGGTTTCTTTGAGCGTGGGGTAGCAATTTTTGCGATTTTTGCAGTTTAAGGCAATATTGCTACCTGTTCCTGTGCGCATGTTATTTGCGTGCTCACGAAGACGGTCGTTGACGCACCTGCCATTCTGGTCCACGTAGACCCCCCCCGCACGAGAGTGGGATCTCGTATACTATGCATTACACGCATTTAACATACTGCGCTTCGACAGCCAGGTCAGCAGACTCAATTTGGCAGGGTATACCATGCCATTGCTGCGCAGCTCAGCGGAAACCGTTTTGAAACGGGTGAATTCCAACGGGACTATGAAAAGGTCGCAAGAGAATGCCAGGGGCCTCCTAAACGTCATCCCCTACGTACAGGGTGTGTCACACCCCCTAAAGAAGATAGGAGACAAGGCAGGAGTGCGGACCGTTTTTTCAGCGCCCAACAAACTAGCTACCTTGTGTGCCACGTTGAATGACGGAAATGATCCTGGGGCTGCTTGGAAGAAGCATGATAAACAGTATGTTAAAAGGACTTAGTCGTACAAGCCGAAGTCAGCGGAGTGACCATGCAACTCTTGGTCGATACCGGAGCATCCGTGTCGTTGATGACTGCCGAAGATTTCAAGCGTCATTTCAGTAAACAGCATGCCTTGTCGAAGGCCTCCGTCGACTTGTGGAATTTTTCCAAGCAGCGTATCGGCATCCGCGGCTCATTCCAAGCTCCTGTTCAAGTCTTGCAACGGTCTTGCTCCGTCACATTCTACGTCACAGACAAAGGGACATCGCTTTTGGGACTCGACGCCATCCAGCAATTGGGTATTCAGATCGACGGTGCGTCTCTTACGTGTCGACTAGCATCGGTGTGTGCAGTGCAGTGTCCCGTGAACGTGCCCTCGGGTTTCGAACATCTCTTCAACGGCGAGTTGGGTCTTGTCAAGGACGTCTCGCATAAGATCCAACGGCGGCCAGGTGTGACTCCAGTTGCATCTAAGCTACGACGATTGCCTCTTGCTCTCCGTGATCCAGTGTCCAGCGAGCTGCGACGCCTCGAGGACAATGATGTCATTGAACGTGTCGACGCCTCGGAGTGGGTTTCGCCACTCGTCGTCGTCCGGAAAAAGAACGGTGACATTCGGCTGTGTGTGGACCTCCGGGAACCGAATAAGGCAATTATCATTGATGGGTATCCTTTGCCGCATTTTGAAGAGTTGTTGCAGATGTTTCATGGTGCTGTTTGTTTTTCTAAGCTCGACTTAGCGTCGGCTTATCATCAGTTGTTGCTGGAAGAGGGAAGTAGGGACTTAACTACCTTTGTGACTCATGAAGGCTTATTCAGGTTTAAGAGGGTGTGTTTTGGTCTGGCGTCGGCGCCTGCGGTCTTTCAAAAAATGATGTCCCAGATCTTGAAGAATTGCAAAAATGTCGTTTGCTATCTTGATAATATTCTTGTGTGGGGAAAGACTCAGTCTGAGCATGACGCGAGCTTGGTTGAAGTCTTAACATGTATAGCAAACAGTGGCATGAAGTTGAACGACAAATGTCTTTTTTCGGTCAAAAAACTTGATTTTTTGGGTCACAGGATTTCGGCTGAGGGCATCTCACCTTTGGAAAGCAAAGTAACTAGCTATAGACATGCTCGACTCCTACGGACATAAAGTCACTGCAATCATTTTAGGTCTTGCAGGATACTATGGCAAGTTCATAAAGAACTATGCAGAGATTGTTGAACACTGCGCCTCTGCTCAGGAAGGGTCAGACCGTTTTGTTGGTCTGATGATGCTCAGCGCAGTTTTGATCAGTTGAAAGCGTGCCTCACTTGTTCTCCTGTCGTGAGGTCTTTAATCCTGACTTGCCTGTAGGTAGGTTACTACCGACGCTCTGATGTGGGAATTGGCGCGGTACTACAGCGGCGGTATGGTTCTAGGCTTGAAACCGTAGCCTTTGCTTCTAGAACTTTGTCCGAGACTGAGAGAAAAATACTCTGTGGGAGAGCGCGAAGCGCTGGCTTGTTGTTCTCGTGTGAAAAGTGTGCACATTCTTCTTTGGGTAGACGGTTCACGCTTAGAACTGACCATCAGGCTGTAGTGGCTTTGTTAGCCGCAGGTGATGCAGGTCGGAGACCTTTAAGGATTTCAAGGTGGTCGGCTCATCTGCTGTATTACAATTTTGACATCGAGTACTGCAAAGGGTCAGAAAATCTGGTGGCTGATGCTCTAATCGAGATTACCCATTCAGACCGGTCAAGAACTTGTTAAGGAGGAAGAGATAGTGTCACTGGTAACATCAGTAGTCGATAAAGAAACCGTGCAGCTGGCAACGAATGCAGATGGTGACGTTGCAGAAGGTAGCAGAGTATGTGTCTAAGGGTTGGCCCGATAAGAAAAAAGTACACAGTGAATTAACAGCTTATTTTCATGTGAAGGATGAACTTTCTGTGGTGGACGGTTTACTCATGCGTGATGACCGTGTAGTTATCCCTTGTGTACTTGTACCTACGTTCCTCCAGTTGGCACATGAAAATCATCAAGGAATATACGTACGAAACAACTTCTCCGGGAACGTTACTGGTGGCCTCAAATGGATCGCAATGTTGAAGAACGTGTAAAGCATTGTCAGCGTTTGTCAGCTGGCAGACAAGTCTGCTAAGCCTCATGTAGCTCCGTTGCAGCCAGTGGAATGGCCTTAAGGGCCTTGGCAAAAGTTGGGAATGGACATCGGTCGGTCCGTTAGATGTGTCGTACCCCCGATTTCTGTTACACTAGTCGATTACTACTCTAAGTGGCCTGAGGTTCTGGGCACAAATTCCATTTCAACTGAGGATGTCATTAAGTTGTTGGGACTGGTCTTTCAGTCGGGAAGGGCTCCCTGAGGTTTTAGTGACGGATAATGGACCCCAGTTTGTTCTCCAAACAAATGCAAGAGTATCTAAAGGAGAAAGGTATCCGCCACGTGTTCTCGTCGAATTATTACCCTCAGGCTAACGGCCAGATTGAAACGGTTTATAACAGGGTTCTCAAAGAACATTTACAGGTAGCCAGACTTGAAGGCAAGGATGCTTCGAAAAGCATTACACAATTTCTTGGGTCGTATAGGGTCACACCACATTCAGTGACAGGTCTTTTCTCCAGCTTTTTTTGCTGCATGGACGTCAGTCCTCGTTCCAAAGTGGATATTAGCAACTTCAGGATACGTAAAAAGGCAGCAGAATCGGACAATTTCCTGCCTCATGTTCGGAATCAGGTCTTCACGAAGCAGCATAAAGCTAAACAGTACTTTGACAGAAGGAAAGGTGCGCAGCAGACCAGCATAAAGGTGGAGATGTCGTGAAAGTGGAATTCCGTAAGCAAGGATTTCTAAAGTATAGTAAGCCGTTGACAGTGCAAGCTCAGGTTGCACCTTTCACCTTTAAGCTCAGTGATGGAAAGATCTGATTGATTGATTGTGGGGTTTAACGCGCCGACGCAACGCCGGCGATGAGGCGCGCCGTAGTGGAGGGCTCCGGATTAATTTTGACCAACTGGGGATCTTTATCGTGCGCCGAAATCTCGTACACACGGGCGTTTTCGCTTTTCGCCTCCATCAGAAAAGCGGCCGCCGCGGCCGGGAATCGAACCCGCGACCTCGTGCTCAGCAGCGCAACGCCTTAGCCACTGAGCCACCGCGGCGGGTATGGAAAGATCTGGAACGCTTCAAAACTCACAGTCGTTCCGAAAGGAATTGAGGTTGGCTCGGCACCGTATTCCTTTGAAAATGTTGAACTCTCTTCGAGGCATAAAGAGTTTTTATACTCTTCGTCTAACTTAGACATTTGTGACAGTCAGTCCCCTAGTCTACCGTTGACAGATGGGGCAAACCCCAGTGTCCAGACAGACTCTGATCTGTCAGAGCTTCCTTCCAGTGCAAGGTCTGGATCCGTTGTTCCTCAGGAAACGGTAGAATGTCAGGAAGAAAATAGTGAACAAACAGATCCAAATAGCCATATAGACAACACAAGGGAAAATGAGGGGGCGTCTGGGTCGTCAGATAATTCAAGTTCATCGTCTACGCGTCCACGCCGTAAGACTAAGCAGCCTCAGTGGCTTCGCGACTATGTGCGGTAGGGGGTAGACGTAGGGTTCATTCCTTGTGTCATGTTGGACGTGTCATGTCTTGTGTTGGATCGCATATCACCATTGAAAGTGTTTTTGGACGGTTTTTCTTAATGGGTCTTAAAAAAATGTCTTACTCTGTTGCGTGTCGTGTGTGCAACTTACAGGAGTGTGCGGGACTCTGTTAGTCATACCTCCACTGCTCCTGTGCAAGTGATGAGTGCTTTTGTGGGACTATGTAGGACTGTCCTGAGCGCCTGAGTGCTTTTGTGTGGATCATGTGCAACATGCAGTCTTTTTAAGCACGGGGGAATGGTGTGGAGTATGTATTTCACAGAGTGTGCGAACTTCTTTTGCACGGGGAGATGATGTGGTGTAGTGGCGCCCTCGGTGGAGCGCCCGCGCACTGTGTGTGTTGTGTTGTATTAGGTTGTTACTAGATGTCGTTGCGGTGGGACGCATGTGATGCGAATGATCCAGTCACGTGAGTATGCGTGTCCGGTGGTGCCGTTGTGATGTGAAATAAATAATTATTTGGCTGGGGTTGGAACAGCGAGGTCGCACTCTTTCTTGTGGGCTTGTGCGTGGGCCGGCGCGGTGCGCCTTCGCTCCCGTCGCCGCCGAGGCCGCTCGCCGTCGCCCACGACACAACATTCTGCCACCGGGATGTAAGCTCTACACTACTGCGTTTCATTGCAAATTCCAATAGATTCACTTTATGGTTGCGATTGGTCATCCTCGCCTTGATTTTCCAGTTTTTTAATGTCGTTTATGGAACCAAAACTCTTTCCAGCCGGTCTAAATTATCTTTTATAAGCACCTCGTAATTGGATAAGAATTCGATGTATTTTAACCGTCCTCTGTTGATTGGTTGATCCCGTGATCGGGTATGTGCCAATCTAAAGGCGCAACAACAATAAGAACCAGCGCCCGCACCCACGAGCATCTCGCACCCACCCTGCCCGGCCCGACGCCTTCAGAGGTGAGCCAGCACCCGGAAGTTCGGGAACCCGAGCCTTTGCAGTGTCTCGCCGCCTGCCCCTCCGGACCCTGCGTCGCTGCCCTTCCCAGATCCGTGTCATCCTGCGAGGACGCCAGTTTCAGCTGCTCCGAGCAAGCCTCGGCGTGACGCGTCGTTCGCAACACAGGTGAGCTTGACGCTTGCCTCGCCCTTGTTGTTGCGTCTTAGGACTATTTCGGATGCTTTGGAGTATCTCCCGTTTTCTATACACAGTGTCTGGAGTGCCGTCGGGCGGCATTCGAGTATTTAGGACTAGGCTAGAACAGAACCAGGAGTCTGTCGTGTGGTGTAAAGGTACCGTCATAGCTTCTGGATGCGTAGGACGGGGGTTCGAGACCACCTCGACGAGTTTTTTCGCCATAAATTGAAATATAAGTTTGATGGCTTAGGTATTTTTCCGCGTTTTCAATAATTGCTACGTTTTCGCTAGGTCACGTTATTTTACGTTTGAATTTGAATTTGAATTTATTTCATTTTGTGTGACAATACGAATATAGTACAGTACAAGATTTGAGAAGGAGGTCCCAGAGTCACAGACTGAAGGGGACCTGCTGTTAGTCACTAAACAGACGGAAACACACGTTATGAGCAAGGCAAGGAAAAAAGAAACAAAACTAATATTACCAAGATAGAAAACGGTGTATAGGCAAGAACATCGTAAGCACGAAGCATATCAGTAATGCACGGAATAAATAAACAAAACTAAACATGGTACAACAAAGTCACATTATTCAGGTTGGGATAAGAACACCCGCAAATTTTTTTTAATGTATACACAGGGCGACATGTTTTAATAGATAACAGCAGCGTATTATAAAAGTGTATGGCCGAAAAGTTGTTTGAAAACTTTCCGTAGTTCGCTGTTACTTTTGGCAATAAATAGTTCATGTTTAAAGAAAATCGAGTGGAGTTACCACGAGGAAATTGGTCAGTACTAATTATCTGAAGGAGGAGGTTCCCATTAATAAAATTATAAACTAATAGGCCATGGGAATACTTAACAAGTTCTGAAACCGACAAGATATTATGAGCACGAAGCAGAGAAACAGCGTTCGGTTGGTAACTGGCTAAAGGTTATCATTCGAAGTTGGTTTTGGCAAGGCTTTGTAGTTCCAGGTGCTGCATTTTTTTTCCGAAAGCCGGTGAACGTTAATATAGTGGAGAGCTGATACTGCCTTCGGACGGCACTGTAGACACAGCTCTTTCGATGAAGCTCAAACTCTTTCAAACCACCGCGCACCTCTGCTCCGCAATATCGGGAACGTATGTAGTTAAAAAATACCGAAAAAAGAAAGCGAAGCAGAGTAACCAATGCATTTGCACCAAATTTAATGCAGTCATCTCATCAACACATGCCTTGTTTTATCAGAACGCTCTGGGTCCAAAAACACCACTTTAGCGATGTAGCGCTTACGACGTGATTATTTAGCCTTGCCGTTCGCGGGATGCCGCCCGATTTCACTCGGTTTCTTCAGTATACATAAAAAAATCCATAATGGGCCTTTTTCGAAGGCGTTTAGAAGGCAAATTTAAACAAAATCGCGTATATTCTGTGAGAACACTCCTAACGAAACCAGCGTGTTCTAGACTTCGAATGCGGAAATAATAATATATTGTCTTGGTGTCACTTGATAGGGTGTCCGACGTTGTAGGGAGGGTACCGTCAAGCATAAGAAAGCATGAATAGTTCTACGTTTGAAAGGGGCAGAGGCATCATTTCGCTCAACAGCAATAGCCTCTTTCAAATCCTTCCCAAGCTACAGAGTTGAGGATAAGCGTAACACCTATGATTGGTATACAGGTTTTGGAATATACTCTGCCTCAGTTTAAAATTGGCGCCACTTGCACTGGTGGCACAAGGCTGAAGAAACAGCAGAGCTGGCGACCTCACCTAGCTTACTCTTGGTTCGGCGAAGTTTTGCGTGTGGTTACGCTTCAACACTGGAACAACTTTTCTGCGTGGTTTCGTCGTTATCCCCGAAAAGCAAGGAAGACTTGACATTATAGTATGAACGTGCAATGTACGCGAACTCGTAACTCCGGATCTTCTGCAACTCGCTGACCTTTTGTCGCCGCTTCACCGGTGCGATATTCTGGATTGGACCGAAGTGTTTGCACCCGTTCTCAAGAAGCGGCGTGGCGGCTTTGGCGCCGCGATTCCTCTACTTTGGCATTGACGCTCTTCTTCTGTCGCGCCATCTCTTCTTTCGTCGGAGACCGGGCTGATGCACCTCACACGCATTCCTGAACTTGCCGCTGAAAGTTCTCCGTGACTGGCCAGTTGTGATCATTCACTATCTGTTTATTGTCTTAAAGGGGCCCTGAAAGGCATTTTGAGCACACTAAATGAACTAGCGCAATCGCTAGATTGGGTCGCCAACGTCACCTGTGCCAAGTATTACTCTTTTACGCGCAGCGGAAAGCTCACACTTTTGTTGCAAAGTTTGTCGCTTTTTTCTCACCCTTTCCTTCGTGTTTTTGGACGCCGCCATCTTCACATGTCTACATCATCGATTCCCAGATGTTCGTCATGAGCTAGACATCCTGCTATTGGGCGGCTTTTCACGCACTTCCGGGCAAAAGAGATGAGTTCGTCTGCTCAGCGTTCGGCCTCGCCGGCTGATCTGCCAGCAGGAGTGCCGGAGTGGCTTTGACATTTTACGACAAACGAAACAAGTGTAACAAACGCTTAACCGCTTGTATTGAATGCAACAACGGGCCATAAACACGACGTGGAGTTTATCTTACGTGAGTACGTACCATAAAGAAGTCCCGTGGCACTTCTTTGGTGCATCGCAGAGAACGCCCCTGAGCCGAATGCCCGGGTTTGACGCGTACATTTTATTCAACTTCAAAACAATCCAGAGATGCGTTTCCAACGAACGCAACGTCACAACATGCGTTGCAAGTCTGAACCGCGATTGACAGACGATGAGTTGCCTCCTCCTGCCCGTCGTGAAATTCGGCACTCACCTCACACCACGGTTGCGGGGACGAGCAGCAAGTATCAACTCTGCGCGCAAGCGAGAAGGCTTTTAGCCAGGCACACTGCACATGCCCATGCGAGGTTGAGTGGTACGCGTCGTTCGAGAAAGATAATCCAGAACCATGGGAAGCACTATCCACCCGCAGAAGTACAATGTCTGCATTTCATCGCGAAACGAACGCGTCCACAACACACAGGAGGCGATGCACACACACACAACACAGCTTCGGGTCGCTGCATTGGCTTAGCTGCAAGCTTCGTTCGGACAATCAGCGATGCTACGACGATACAGAGCTGCGTGAGGGACGACGTGCTAACCACTTCACGTATTTAAAAAACACAGGGGCAAAGAACTAGGTTCATCGGAAGCAAAAAATCTTTCCCCCATTATAGTGCCTGAAAATATACTGGCTAGTGTGCCGATGGCGGGCTCCAGGCGGGGCGCCGGGAGCGATGTACGCGGCCGTCGTGCCGCTTGGGGGCGCTGCCGTGCGGGAGTGTGCGCGTTCATCCCGGCCCGAGCAGATCGCGCGGTTACCCTCCGAGCTGCGTAGCAGACGGCAGCGGCAGAACTTTCCATTCCCGCTTGCGACGAAAGCGAGCGAAAGCGACGGGAATTCTGTCGCGCAAACCAAAATTTGTCCCGACCATTCGACAAAAAACGATCGTCGCGCGACAAAGCGACGGAATTCCTGCCGCTCTCACTCGCTTCGTCGCAAGTGCGAAGGGGCCTTATGCGCAATCTCCGCCCCACACATAAAACAAGCTCTTGCTTGTCGCCTGAGCATACGGTTGATATCTAACTACGTTACACTCTGCTTGCCAGTGTATTTAAACGATGTCACTAGGGTTGAAACGTACGCGCTCGGCGTTCAGCTTTGTAAACGCAAGCGGTTTCACATACGCACGCTATTTTGCTGCTAATAGAGTTTTAGTACAGCGTTTGTGGCCTTTGCATACGCTAAACGCTAAATTTTTGCGTCCCGCTAACGTGAACACCGCGATGGGAGTTTTAGTAGAGCGTCTCATCAGTTTTGCGTAGCGACACACTAATGCATACGGCGCCATCTGTCAAATGTTTTTCCGAAATGTCTCTCCGGCTGATCTGCTAGCGGAGCGCCGGAGTGTTTGGACTTTTACGACTATCCAAAACAAGTGCAAACAAACGCTTTCCGTGAGTGTTGAATGCAACACACGGGTGCAGCTTGTCAGAACACGGGTTCTCGCTGATCGAGTGCAGCGTTGGTTTGCCTCTTCGCCTTCACGTTCATCGCCGCTGATAAAGCGATCCGATCCGGCGCGTTTTGTGCACGGGTTTCTGTGTCGGTTGAAAATGTCTTTTTTCACATGCCGCCGGTAGTAGGAATTACAACCACCGGCAAAATAAACCACCCGGCAACCAGCGGGGGCCACATCTGGAACCAGCGCTTTTTGGATAACAAGTGCGCGGTGCACCAAAGGGAACGAGCGCACGATTCTCCCACGCGGGCTGCGAAGTTCGGGCCGCCGATAACCAACTGAAACCAGCTACGTTACAACACCGCGAAAGGGCAGGCCACGGCCGCACACAATGCGGCCAGGCATTCGTCTCGCTTTTCCAGCCTGTGTCCATGGTGTCTACAGAGATGAAAAAGCCGAAAGAGCTGGCCCGTAGCAGACGGCAGTCTGTGGGAGCGCAATAGCGGAAGTACGTCACCGCTGAGGAGCGGAGCATCATGGGAGGGGAGGCCAACAGCGAAGAAACAGTTGAAAGGAGGAGGAAATACGGCACGACGATAATTCGCGGTTTTTGATTTACGATTTCTCAGCTAATACTCATCGCTTTAACAAAATTCTTTCAGGAGGAGATTGCTAATACATTGCTTTATTTGGTTACATGTACATCCATGCATCGGCGGAAGGCATTTCAGGACCCCTTTAAGGAACGCACGACGAAATGTAACCACACCAAAAACACATTGTTGATGCAGGAAGCACCTCTGTAGCTCAGAGTGTTCAAGCCTCGATGTACGACTACGGAGACTACTATGGAGGTGCGGTCACTCCCGGTAAGTACGCTACAAGGGCCCCGTGTCGATCATTTATTTCTGGGCCTGGTACAGCCAGACCGCACGGGATCCACGAGGGAATATCAGGGGTCCACAAGTATCCCTCCAAAACTCTCCGCCCCTCCCCACCCATCGTTTCTCCTTTTTCCCAATCCTCGGCGGCAATGACGGATGTGTCTTGGGGCACGACCAGTACGTTTAACATCTCAGCATACCACACGTGTCAAGGGTGGCTTTTTGCACGACACGCAAGCTATGCAGAAAAGGCAGACACACAAAAAGCTGCATTTACGCTTGGTGACTCTTACAATATGAGGCGTATCAGCATAAAATCCAGAAACTTTTAAAAGCCAGGCATTGAACAAAGATATTGTCGCGTCCAGCCGAGAGTTCAAATTGTGTACGTGTATTATCAAACGTATGAACAAAACGGTTATCACATTAAAAAAAATCATGCACCCTTCGTCTAACGACGATGGTTGAACGCGAAGCTTTCTCGAGATATTCTTTGGTTGGCGAATCACAAACTGCCAGCATGTGCGACTCTGGAGGTTCGCACCACTTTTCTAGAATACTTCCAGCAACTGTAGGGTGCGCACTGTGTAGGCATAACGTTTGGGTTTGGGCTGACGCTCAATCTGGTACCTGCTGCTTAGCGTTCAGTGAGCAATATATTTTGAGTGGGTGCGACGTTAAGCCTAACGTTAGGCTAAACCCGAAGGTGTGACGTTAGGCCTAGCGTCCTAAACCTCAATATGAGAAGTTAGGGTTAATGTCTTCGGGCTAACAGCCTTCCGTCACTAAGAGCAACGTCATTCTTCCCGTGACGGATTCTTTGGTTGTCGTCTAAATTGTCCAAATCGCTTAGACTACGTCGAAATGGACCAATCCGGAAGACGCTGGCTACATAACGCGAAGTACCCTGGTTCGATTCCAGCCACGGGAGGCGTTTTTTTTTTTCATTTTACCCACGATAATTCATCTACATCATCGTCAGGGGAAGTTGTCATTCCTGCAGATTGTATTGGCGTATAACGGCATTAGTGACAGCAATAACACTTCGGTTTAAAATCTGACCCTAGGGTTTTACGTCATGCCAACAAGCACAGTTGTGGCAATCCATGTGCTGATGTTTCGCCAGGCTCACATCTAGGCTAGTGCGGCTCAAGAAGACATTTCCTGGTTCTCACACTTCCCTCCGCGCCCAAAGTAGTGCATGCTTTATTTATTTATTTACTTATTGCTTGTTTGTTTGTTGGTGCACTGTTTCCTGTGAACGAAGCATCGCGAGAGTGGGTACGCACACAAAAAAAATGGCCGCGTATTTGCTCCTTTCGTTGCGAATGTCCACGAAAGACGATAGTCGACTGGCGCCCCTGCCAAGTACACGCCTCCCTTCTCTTTCCCGATCACCTTTCATGCTGTTGCCCTACCATCTCGTTCCTCCCGAGATAACACGCTATAGGTTCGCTCAAGTCAATTTAAATTTACCGTGTTCCGCTGCTCCAAGTCGAGTGCGTAGATGCCAGCGCTGCCATACGGCGGAGACGTGCGCGACTCGAGGCACCTTACTACAATATTTATAGAACCCGTTGCCCTGCTCCACGTACATTCCAAGCGGAACGAGGAACCTATCTAGTGGAACCTTTTGTTACTGTTGCCGTTTGATTTTTTTGTTAAATTCTGCAATGAGCCGTTGTAGAGCGGGCAACAGCACACGACGATTTTCTGCAGGTCATGTAGTATTTCATTGAAATCGCGAAAACCAAGCGAAAACCAAAACCAATATTGGTTTTCATTTAGTAGGTCAAGTATTTGAGATGGTAATTTCCGGGTTGCATATTGCGCTCGGTGTTAAGGTTCTTAGTCGTTCTTTTTAGTTCACGACTCTGTTGAGTGGTTTCATGTGTGTACGAGGAAATGTAACCAGGTAAACGTATGTACTTATCGCAGGAGCACAGCCCGGACTGAGGACCAGACCCGGTTCCATTATTTACTACGCGACCCCTGAAGGAGCTGGTGTAATTACCGGTAAGAACGGTACAAAACTCTCGTATATGGTGCTCTTAATTTCAGCGGCTAGAACGGTGGCCCCTATGAGTGACGAGCGGTTTTCCACGCAGCGAAATTCAAATGTATCCGTTGCTTACGCAGAAAATGCGAGTCTTCACTCAGCCAACGCCGCCTGTATAAACATTGCCTAACGCGTGCGCAAAAAATGGCCAAACAGCCACTCTCCTGTTGCTCTCTCCTACCCTTTCCCGCTCCGTAGCCTTCCTGCGTGCATTCATGTCCGCCAGCCAACGCCGCTTCTCGGAAACTATGCAAAATAGTTGAGTTTGTCTAGCGTTCCCCAGGCGGCGCTCCGACGCCTTCGAGGCAAGCTGACAGACACACGCTGTAGAAGTGGGTGCAGTGTTCGCGACTCGCGAGCAGTGACGTAAGCCAGCGCGCGCCACGTAGCGGTGGAGTGGCTGAACTAAGCGTCCCTACCCTTCCCATTGGAAAGCGGGCGACGCGTCAGGCAATGTTTATAGAGGTGGCGTCGACTCGGCTCACAAGAAAGAAATCAAAGCACTTATCATAAGAGAATAATGCTTAAAGTGCGAAGCTTTCTCTCATGCAACCTGAGTTGAAGTCAAAGTTCAATATACAAACAGCGTCGGTCGTGTCGAAATGGCGCAATCGGATAGACGTCAAAATCCTAACGCGAGGGACGCAGATTTGATTTCGAGGACGGGAAGCGTTCTCTTTTTTTATGCTCTTGATGTGCCTTTGCTGAGACCCCTTTTGTAACTTGGCTTTCCTGGAGTCCGTTTTCAGGCAACGTTACCACCACTGAGATATAGAGAGATTCGCTTTAAAACTTTCAACCAGGCTAGTCTTTCACTTTGGAGAGCAGACGTTGGTCTGAGAAGGAGCGTGTGTGCGCGTACGCTTGGTTTTAAAAAAATGATTGAGATGTTTATTACGCCTAACCACCTGAGGGTTCCCGTCGATATAGACTGCGGTAATCGTACGTAGAATCGGCGATATTCCATGCTTACATCAGTTGTACTGCAGGGAAAGAGATCATCTGAGGCTTCTTAAGCGTATATTTCAGACGTAAACGAGGGAATGGATTAAGGACAAGCAATTGAGGTGATACGACATGAACGAATAGGAAACCTAACTTGTTTTCATGAGGGTTTCCGCAGGGAAACCCTCATGGTTTCCATAGGGTTTCCGTAGGGCAACCTTGGTTTCCGTAGGGAAACCCTGAGTAGTATGCGAAGTAGCCATGGGGTCGACTGAAGTTCCCATAATTTTTCAGTTCGTCGTTTCCGTTGACGTTCAGCTTCGCGTGCCTTCGTTGTATCAGTAGCTTCTTGACGTAGTTTGAATGAGTGAAGGACATAAGGCGCGTTTGTAGCACTGCTCCCGTTCCGGCTTGTAGCGCAGTGGAAAGAGCGCCACGTACCTCCCGTTGCGACCAGAGAGCCGTGGGATCGAAACCGGGCGCCGCCTAACTATTTCTTTTTATAGTGGACTGCGCTGATGTCAGTCCAAACGCTGACGGCGCTGAAGAGACGCGCATGCGCAGTAGAGTGCGGACGGCGGACAACGACAATGACGGAGGGAGGGACACAGCCCCGAGCGTGAGATGCTTCGCATCTAAAAGGCAAAACATTGGGGCAGCCCCGCACTTGTGGCCCGCAGACTGGGCGAACAGCCAAGCTGGCGGCCATAGTGCTATTGATTGCAAAGACACGGGGTCTATCCCGATCACGGTGGCTGCTTGTGGGATGGAGGCGAACAGCAAATACCAAGGCTTCTTTTTGAGCGCACGGCCACCCGACTGCAGAGCCCCGCTATTTCTCTTCGTGCGCCAGTCGGACTTGTTTTATGCCTCGTGTTCCCCGAGTAGAGTTGAGCCCAGCTGCGAGACGCTTCGAGAAGCTGGGCCCGACAAGAGCTGAACCCGGTTTGGAGGCTATACCATGATGCTAGGGCGTACCCTCTGCTGTTTTCTGACGCGGAGTGCTTCTGCGCTCAACCTCCTCGCCAGGAGGAGGTGAAAACTTCAGTGCTAGTCCACTCACACCGCAAGACTTGGTGACATGGTGTTCTCCTCGACGAGTTACTTCCACTAATGGGGTTTTCCGGCGACCGTCGATGATTTTTCGGTAGATTTTGCCTCAAAAGTGGGAGCCCATGTGAGGATATTCCAAGATGTCTGCCCCTGGTGGTCAACCCTCCAAATTTACTTCGAATTTACTTGGATTTCAGAAGGGCTTGTAAAATTTTGGAAATACTTGAAATCACGTGAAACCATTTAGAAGCTGTCCAAAATTACTTCTGAGAGTACCTAAATTGATTTTATTGGTTTTTTTTCCATGTAAAATTGGTCTCGAAATAACTTATGTCCTTTAAAATCGAAGTAGGACTCAAGCACTGTCGTGAGCATGACCGCAACGATACATGCGAAACCGGTCTCGAGTGGCGGCGTTATTGGCTAGGTGCGAGAGTAAGGGAGTGCTTGCTGTCGGCATTCGTTGCCTCGGTGTGAGTGTGGATGAGTGCGAACTGTTAGCGTTGCTAAGGGCATTCGGGGACCCAGTTATTTCATTCCTCTTTCATCAGCCAGAAAGCGTGTTTCCGTAGAGCTTTATCGAAACTTCTGCTCGCTAAAAACGACTTCCTCTTTCAGGATTTATACCTGAAGATGGAGAAGAAATGGTCTCTCTAAACAAAGAAGAACAATGGCAGCAGGTACCAGTAGCCCAGCCGGTTGGTAAGTGCCAGGTTTTGTCAAGTGCTTAATAAAACGAAAGCTTTATGTGTCTCACTAGGAAGCGACATTCCATGACTCACTCTGGCGTCGACGCGAGCGGTAACAACGCTTCACCAAAGCATGGCAGCAGTGTACAAGATAATTATACTATCATTAAAGTTAATTAATTATTGATTAGATATTGAAAGCAATGATGAGTGTGACTGAATTGAGATGAGTGAGGGCGAATTAAGATAACCTAATATGTGTACTACTTCATCAGTGATTCTAGCAATGAGGAAAAATGTGACATTAAGGCGAATTATGATAAATTAAGGGGTATTCTAAGGAATAAGGTTCGATTACGGTGGTTCAAGGTGGATTAAGGCAAAGTAAGATAAATTAAGTTGAATTACAAGCCGTAAATTGGCGTGGCCCTTGTGTCGACGGGTGGACGTGTGCATAAAAAGTAGGTGTCGAAATTTTACGCCAGGCAATCACCTGCAAAACAAGTAAGATGTCTTAGGTGCCCAGATTAAGAGAGAGAGAGAAAAACATGTTGATTTGAGATAACGGTTGGGGTTGACCCATCCCTAGGTGGGGTGGTGTTGGCCCGAAGAATATCTTTTTGAGTTCCTGCGCTTCAGCGCTTTTTCTGTTTTAAGACATTGCCTGACCAATCTACTGTTGAACGAATGCGTGGCCCGCAAGAGTGGGCATGTACAACCGCCCCAGCAAAGAAGCAGCAACTGTTAACTCGGTAGAGCAAGGACATGGGTGAGCGCGAGTTCCATGCATCACTACTGTAGCGTATAAGCCATCGCTGGTTATCAGCAGTACTTTACGAGCCTCTCCGCAAGAGAAACAATTTCAGCTCTTAATTGTTCAAAGTTGTTTGGTAAAATGTAATTGGGCAATTCTCATGGAAGTAACACTTTACTGGCCTTTTCGTGCCTATAAATTGTGTCCCTGCTGTCATCGACATGTTGAAAACCACATTGTTGAGGTGTGCTTACTTGTTTACCGTACAGCTATCAAGTGGTAAAGTCAGCTATCAGCTATCAAGTACAGTTATCACAGGACCTGTAGACGTCCTGTGCAGCTTTAGGACGCAGCAGCAAAGATAAATCTCAGAGGCGTTTTGTATTAACAAGGAAAATGACGATTGCGTGAGCATACCCTCTCTCGATTTGCACGCGAAAGAAAACGGCTACACGTATGCCTGCAGCTACGATCACATTTTCTGTGAAAGCTGAGCCATCCGTATCTTTTTTAGCGTTTCTGCACCTTTATATGTATGTTGCCTTTCTCGTCAATAACACCCTAGTTCATGTCTAGCGCTCGTCCTGCGCAACTGCATCTCAATGTGTCCCCGTCTTGTCGCGTTTTGTTACCATGTCGAAGTCGTTTCACCAACTAGCCCAAATTTCTGTGCTGAAAACGAGTTTCGGTTGTTAGCCATATCTGCATGCAATGCGTGGGCGCGTTTGTTTTTTCATCTGCCTTTCGGCAACCGTGTTTTGCAGCCGTGATAAAATTTCCAGTAGCTGCTTCTTGTTATCTATCTTAATAAATGGATAATAAAAAAGAGCTCTTAGAATCCTGAGAAGAATATCTGCTGAAGTGAATCAGGTAAACGACTACTTTACGGGCCCCTGCTGTTCAGTTATGGCACGAAAAACTGTTAGCATGCACCTTGAAGTCCGCCTTAACCGACTAACGCAGCCGAGGATTTTTTTTGGGGAAGTTCAGCCAGTTGAAGCGGTTCGTTCAGCCAGTTGAAGAAACGATACGTTCGCCGTTCACCCTTGTCCACTCACGGCGAGCATCCGCTGAGCTGCGTCTGGACATTGGAAGCCTTCATCTGTACTTCTCAATTCTACAGATAAAAAAAAACTGCAGGGCTGCTGTACTGGAGCATGAAACCTTCTGCGGGGTAACCACATTTTGAATATAGAATGAGGCAAATTTGATTGTTTATTTGCCAGCATGACACAAAATCGCAAACCTTTATTTGAAGTGCGAATTACGTTACTATGTAATATACAAATGACCAAAACACTGGGTAACCCTGGTTATTCCTTTACACCACAAATTTCAGATGCTCCATTATTTGTCCCAGACCCGTAAGTATACATGTTGTTTCGGGTACATTACCTGCGAAGGCAAAAACGGCGGCTCCCATTCGACAAATGCACGGCGGTATTTCAAGGAGGCTTGTTCGAATTTTCCTTAAAGGGGTCCTGAAATACCTTCCGCCGATGCATGGATCTACATGTAACCAAATAAGACAATGTATTAGCAATCTCCTCCAGCAAGAATTTTGTTAAAGCGATGAGTATTAGCTGAGAAATCGTAAATCAAAAACCGCGCATTATCGTCGCGCCGCGTTTCCTCCTCTTTTCAACTGTTGACGGCGCGCGAGCACTGCCTCCCGAGATGCTGCGCTAGTCAGCGGTGACGTACTTCCGCATTACGCTCCTCCGACTGCCGTCTGCTACGGGCAAGTTTTGTTTGCACCATGAATTCCGCACTCCGCTCAAAGATGGATAAGCGAACGAAAAATCCGCCCGCATGCGTGCGGTGGCCTGGCCTTGCCCTTTCGCGGTGTGCGTTGCTGCAGTGCAGCACGTGACTTTTAATCGGCGGCGAACTCGCAGCCGATGGGGAGGATCTCGCGCTCGGTCCCTTTCATGCACCGCACACTGTTTATCCAAAAAGCGCCGTATCAGATGTGGCCCCGCTGGTGCCGGGTCTTATTTTGCGGTGGTGGTAATTCCTGCCGGCGCCATGTGAAAAAGACATTTTAAGCCGATACAGAACCCGTGCACAAAACGCTTCAATCATGTGACCAGTTCAGCTTGGGGCGCGCGTGGTGGAGAGCGGCAACGTTGGCTAAACATCCTAAACATGCTCCGGCGCGGCTCTGAGCTTTCTAGCGCTGGAGCGAGCGCCTTTCTTTGACGATCTCAAACATCGGTTGCCTTGGCAACAAGGCACAAACCGCCCCAGAGGTCAGTTACGGTTGCATGATCCCGGTTCAGCTTGGGGCCCCACCTCGCGGCATATGGGCACTGCAGGCATACTACTCACCCCTCATTTGGAAGTGCGAGATGCGTTTGGCATTACAGGGGCGATGGTGTGTGTGTTGTGGACGCCTTTGTTTCGCGATGAAATGCGACGTTGTGCTTCTGCGGGTGGATAGTGCTTCCCATGGCCTGGATTATCTTTCTCGAGCGACGCACGACTCAACCTCGCATGGGGTATGTGCAGTGTGCGTGGCTAAAAGCCATCTCGGCTTGCGCGCCAGAGTTAAGTGACTTGCTGTTCGTCCCCGCAAACCGCGCGCGAGGTGAGTGCCGAATTACGAGGGCAGGAGGAGGCAGCCCATCGTCTGTCAATCGCGGTTCAGACTTGCAACGCATGTTGTGACGTTGTGTTCGTTCGAAACGCATCTGTGGATTGTTTTGAAGTGGAAAAAAAAGTATCCGTCAAACCTGGGCATTCGGCTCAGGGCGTTCTCTGCGATTGCACGAAAGAAGTGCCACGGGGCTTCAACGCTTTCTTTATGGGACGTACTCCGGATAAGAGAATATCCATGTCGTGTTATGGCCGTGTTGCATTCAATACGAACGGTTAAGCGTTTGTTTTACACTTGTTTCGTTTGTCGTAAAATGTCCAAGCACTCCGGCACTACCCCTGGCAGATCAGCCGGCGAGTCGACGCTGAGCAGACGACTCATCTCTTTGCCGGAAGTGCGTGAAAAAGCCGCCCAATAGCAGGATGTCTAGCTCATGACGAACATCGGGGAATCGATGATGTAGACATGTGAAGATGGCGGCGTCCAAAAACACGAAGGAAAGGGTGAGAAAAAAGCGACAAACTTTGCAACAAAAGTGTGAGCTTTCCGCTGCGCGTAAAAGAGTAATACTTGGCCCAGATGACCTTGACGACCCAATCTAACGATTGCGCTACTTCATTTAGTGTGCTGAAAATGCCTTTCAGGGCCCCTTTAAACCTCACGGCCTTGGCCGAGTAATGACGGCGCTGAATCTCGACAAACGCAACGCGAAGGGAAAATTACAGGTTGAAGAAACATAAGTAGTTTTTGTTCGATCATTCAGAGTGATTGATTGTTAGTTTTAACGCGGCGGCGCTACCCAGGCGATGAGGCGTGCCGTAGTGGAGGTCTCCGAACAAATTTAGACCGACCGGGTATCTTTAACGTGCGCCGAAATGTCGAACACACGGGCGTTCACCTTTCGCCTCTATTAGAAAAGCGGCAGCACCGGCCGGGCCTCGACCCGGCGTCTCTGGGCTCACCAGCACAACGCCTTATCAGCCTGAGTAATTAAAATATCAAGTGAGCTAGGCGCAAGATGTCAGTAGAGAAAGAAAACTTGTGGTGGCACTCCAAGGTGCATGGTGTTTTGTTTATTGCACGGAAGCTTTAGGTGGATTGCTTTTATCTGATTGAACAATGGCGGTGGTTGTACGTTCCTTCATGGCTGATTTTTTTCGCGTTAAGACTTCATGCTATTAATCGTCTTTGTCGAAAAAAAAACCAAAAGGACTCCCCCGATTTAGTTGTTTCCTCGTGACCAGTAGAAAAATCTCGAAGGTCGACACCGCTCGAAATAGAAATTAATGATAGAGTGTCAGTGTGAACGCAATAGAAGTGGGTTCTGTGTGTTACTTTGGTTTGTTTCATAAGGGGTCGATATACTGCGTGAAAGGCTGATTCCCAGGCGAGAACAGAAGTACACGTAAGCGATAAGCGACGGTGTTTGCAGATAATTGATACATAATTAAAACATGCTGAGAGAGAAATATAACCCGCCATCATCATGACTGACATTCATAGACATCCAATGAACCCTATCCTGCTTATCACAATCTATTCTTTGTTCCCAAACTTTTTATCCCATCCCTCCATCGAGTTATCTCTCTTCCTTTTCGGTTAGTTCCTCTCGGTAGTCATTCCCTTACCTCTACGGGCCACGGGTTATAAACACCATTACGCCAGAAAAAGTTCAGACGTAGGACTTGAAGGAACGTATAGTTCGAATTCACACTTAAGTCACCGGTCAGTTCTATTGTTTGTCTAGTTTTCCTACGCCTTTTGACTTTTGTGGGGACGGCATGGTATTCGCCACCCTACATGCGGGCATAAAGCGGCTCCTGCACAAAAATTTTTCGGATTCTTCCCACAAAGCTATGGCCATAATTATTGATGTTGTTGAATTGGTTAGTCAAGTTGCACCCCTGCCTTGTCTCCGCTTAGTGGGTAAAAAGGAGAGGGATATATGAGGGATGTTTGTGATGTAGGAGGGCCCTGTTGGGGAAGGATTTCATTTGATTTTCTTCCGTGTAAGTCCGTGAGGTGTTGGCCGGTGGCTCCAAAGCGCAGTTGGGGCACGAGTCTAGATCAGCGCAACTTGGGTGCCAGGTGGGTTTTGCAGGGTAAGTTTTAGTGCCTAAGGCGAGATGGTACCCGCAGCATATTTTCTAATAGCCGTTTTTTAAATAAGAAAATGTGACTAAAGGTGGTGGCCTGCCTGCAAGGGCTGCACGAAGGATTGCCGAAAATTGGGAAAACAAACAGGACAGGAAAGGTCTACCAAGTCTGCGTCCATTATTTGTGCTGTTCTGTGCTCTTTAGCAGAGTACCCAATGGCCCAAAAACCATATTCTTCTGACTCTGGGTATGAGAAGGACTAAGTTCACCTCCATGTCAAAAACGGAGGGAGAAAAAATCGCCACAACGCCGGCGATTAATTTGTGACCACCGCCTTAAACATCAAAGGCGTACTCGGAAGGCCCAAACTGCACGTGCCTTATGAAACTCTTTTGCCTCACCTGGAGGCATCTACAGGCTTACAAAACTGGCTGGGCAAACGAGAAAAGCTCTTCGAACCATCGGAACGCCCTACAACCCAAGCGATGCACTCGGTTTTGCTCGACAAATGTTCTCGTTAAAACGGCGAAGTGCACGTGTCTCTTGTATCCCAGTGAGAAACGGGGAGTTTGACGTTGTCTACCGTAAAAAAGTGTTTCAGGCGTCGTTTTGTGTTAAGAGCATCTGTCGGTCAGTGCTTCTGGGCTATCACTGGTGGCTGCTTGTCAGCCTACACATTGTTCCAAGGACCAAAGTGTAGTGGAAGTGCGATGTATATTCACTGCTCTCTTCCCGTGATAATGTTTGAGCTTGTTTTTTGTTCCACCCCTTGACGACACACAATCCCGGTTCACTTAGTCTGAAGCCCCATTCTGAAGCGGGTATGAAATACACTGTGAACCATAGCTTGTTTATTTCTTCTGAGTACAGGCACGACTGATTTCTAAAACTGCCAGGTTATTCAGTTCAATTGCCATAGAATAAATTCTTCGGAGCACCACCTACGACACTCCCGCAAAATCACGTGCCCTGTGTTACCTGCTCCCGACAATAAATCAGAAATGTAGCCTTTGAAAAGTACGTAGTGTCGTCACGGGAACAGAAACAAAACTGCCGTAGTGAGTTGCGGTAATTCTTATGTTGTCTTACGGCTTCATTTAGGTGTTTTATATACTTTTGCCAAAGTTATTCTGTTTTCTATGCTTCTGGGTACTTGTAGCAAGATTATTCTTTCTGAGCATAGGGAAACGAAAAGACGTTTTTTTGTTGTTGTTCAAATCACGACCAATTCGGGCACCTGTTCTTTAAACAGTTAGTGGCCAAACAGTAAAAGTACTTGGAAAAACGATTTGGGGGAAATGAGGGCATTACCCAAAGAAATAAGGCCAGCCAGGGCGAAATGTTTCTCGGTACAGCACCTGTGTTGTGTTCTCGTCGTTCACGTATTTCCTGTTTTCTGGTTTAATTGCCTCACAAAGTGCCTACATTGTTTCATTCAGGTCTCATACTTTCCCTACAGCTCAATGCCGTTATCCTCCATGTAGATAACTCGATACATTGTTCTGATGTCGTCCCCGCTTTGCATCACACGTATTTATTATTACATGGTATTTATTTCCTTCGTTTACCATGTGATCAACTTGACCTCGGGGAGAGCAGAGCCCGGGACAATACGATCCTCTACTTCGTGGTGTGCGTCGGGATGGTGCTCGTCCTGATTCTCATATTTTTTGCGGTCGCTGTTGTCTTCCGCTCAGGTGAGAACTGTGGGCGACTGTCGAAAATTTTCTTCCTACTTACTAAGTAAATTTTCACCAGCACTGCCAGTATCCGATTGTAGTAGGACACACGGCTATGTTTATGGTCTTACCCCAAAAAATTGTGCACAGCGAAAACTGCGTAGCGTGAATTTGGATTATGAGTCTACGGTTGCTCTTGTATTTTGTTCAGCCTTATTAAGCAATAATTGAAATCAGAAAACAAGCTTTCGCTGTGGTGCCAGAGTAATGTTTTACACGAATGGCCCTATAATAAACAATGATGCCGACTTGATTTTATGGCTTAGCAGTCCGAATCACATCACGTGTGCCTGAGTTTCACCGCGCCTTTAGAAACTCTTCCTCTTAACCTAAGCTTGGAAGAAATGGCCAAAAAAAAAAAGAACGGAATGCACGTTGAGGCTTCCCTATATCGGACCTCCACACGATATCCTGCTATTGCCTCAAAAGAAGCGTATAAAGCGAAGCAAAACGCAACCAAAACGCAGTGTTTCATCTCACTAATTGGCAGTCTTAAAGTTTCCACTTCATGTGGTGTCGATAACATCAATTCAAAAATATTAAAGAACACTGTGCACATCTCAAGTCAAATTCTGTTCCATATTTTCAGTAAATCATTGACATCAGGTCTGTTACCTGCCGACTGGAAAATCGCCAAGGTTGTTCCCATTTTCAAATCCAATAACAAACATGCACCCGAAAATTATCGCCCGATTTCTTTGACGTGCATATGCTGTAAACTACTGGAGCACATTATTGCATCTAACGTGTATAACAACCTCGAATCCAACAACTTTTTTTTCGTCCATCAGCATGGTTTCAGAAAAGGCCTGTCATGTGATACACAACTGCTGGAATTTACAACCGACCTACACTCTAACATGAATGCTAACCAACAAACAGACTGCATTTTCCTTGATTTTTCAAAAGCGTTCGACCGTGTTGCTCATTCCCGCCTCATTACAAAACTATCAGCCCTTTGCCTGGATTCTTTAACTTTATCATGGATTCGGAACTTTCTGTCTATGCGCCAACAATTTACCGTGGTCAACAACTTTTCTTCACACCTCGCTGATGTTACTTCTGGAGTTCCCCAGGGAGCGTCTTGGGCCCGTTACTGTTCCTGATCTACATAAATGACCTGCCCTCAACATCTCATCACGGATACGACTCTTTGCTGACGATTGTATTATATATCGTACGATTACTAGCCTTAACGACCACCTTTCCTTACAAAATGACTTAAACATAATCTACAGTTGGTGTAATACATGGCAAATGTCACTTAATTTGAGTAAATGCAAAGTAATGTCTTTTAGTCGGAAACACGATAATTCAGATTTTCTTTATTCCATCAACCACAGTGCAGTTTCGCAAGCCGCTTCCTATAAATATCTTGGTGTTCATCTAACACCTAATCTCTCTTGGAGTACCCACATTTCCGCCATCTGCGCAAAGGCTTCTAAATCACTCGGTTATCTGCGACGAAATTTACGATGCGCACCAGCCCTTGTCCGCAAACATGCGTATCTAACCTTTATTCGTTCACAGCTAGAATTCGCGTCGGCGATCTGGTCCCCTCACCAAAATTACCTAATCGTCCAGCTGGAATCTATTCGAAACAGAGCCGCCAGATTTATTACACGCAAGTACGACCGTCATCTTAGCGTTACCCAAATCAAACAAGAGTTATCACTTCAGCCGCTAGATACCCGTCGCACTATCGCGTATTATGCCTTTTTCATAAATACATAGTTCGCGTCACACCTAACCCACTTCCTCTTAACGCCCCAGTACGTACGTCACGACGCCTTCATAATAGTCATAGTTTCACGCGCATTTTTGGCAAGACGCTTGCTTTCAATTCATCTGCATTGCCTCGAGCAATCATGCACTGGAATGATCTTCCTGACCAAATTGCATCCATACTTAGTCAAGATGGCTTTAGCGATAATCTGCACCGACATTTTTCTAGTAATTGTGTAATGATAAATTGCTAGAATAATATTGTTACTGTTTATGGGTGTTTCCCTCTTGTATTTGTGTTTTTGTGATGTTTTTTATTCCACAAAAACCCTGTGCGTTTGTGATCATTGTCTGTTAGAAACGTGTATGACGTGTTTCATTTACGTCTGTAAGCCGATTACCCAAACTCTATATTGTGTACTTGTCTTTTCTTCTTTTTCCCACTATTTTTTTTGGTGTTCTTTCAGAAATGTAACCCCCCTTACTCAATGCTCTTCAATGGGCCTGTAAGGTATAATAATAAATAAAAAAATTAATAAATAAATAGTGAAGGCGGCAACATGTTGGACAGGTTCGTGAAAAAAGACCGCGTTTTAATTTAGCCAGACGAAAATTGCAGGCAAATGAGCAAGTTTTACCACTTCATTTACACTACTTACGTTGTGCAGGATATGACTGGCAGCAAAAGCGTGGTCTGCTATTTCAAACAGCACAGCCAATCTTGTTAGCTCTCGCACTTGTGTGCAATCTCCACGTGGGTTTCTACGGAATGGCCGAGCCGGCACGTGTCCGTGTAGAGGAAACTGGGAGTGTAAGAGGGCGTCAGCCCAGATACGCGAGAGGGGGGAGAGAGGGTGTGGAGCTGGCCCTCGGCACTGTATCTGAGCCGCGGAGAGGTGGAAGAAGGCGGCGCGGCAGAAGGAAGAGGCGTCAGCGCTGGGCGCTGCATATGGCCCCGGAGAGGGGTCGCAACCAAGGAGGGTGGTCGCAACACGCGAAAGTGTGGAGAGGGTGTTCGGTCGAGCTCGACACAGCCCCTCTCGCCGCCAATGCTATCGACTCGGGGAAACGGCAAGACGGAACATTTATGTGCACCCGTGAGTGTGTGCAACCTAGTGAAACCGAAACTAGCTCTGTTTGGTAATGCGCCTCCGTATGAATGATGCGGCCTACCGATTCCTTTTGTAATTTGAGAGGACATATCGTCCGCCTGAATTTTACGGGGTACACGAAGAGATGTGTCTAAATACCTCAGCATAAAGCCAAAGATTCACTAAATTCACTGCATTAGAGCTTGCGCGCTTGTTTCGTCAATCGAGTGCTGGAGCTCAACTTAGGCATTCTCGATTGTACAGCAAATAATGACATTATGGGCGCAGCGGAAGGTTAACACACTTTCTGATTAGAAATCTCGGTTGTGTTCGTTCGAAACGCATCTGTGGATTGTTTTGAAGTGGAAAAAAATGTATCCGTCAAACCTGGGCATTCGGCTCAGGGCGTTCTCTGCGATTGCACGAAAGAAGTGCCACGGGGCTTCAACGCTTTCTTTATGGGACGTACTCCGGATAAGAGAATATCCATGTCGTGTTATGGCCGTGTTGCATTCAATACGAACGGTTAAGCGTTTGTTTTACACTTGTTTCGTTTGTCGTAAAATGTCCAAGCACTCCGGCACTCCCGCTGGCAGATCAGCCGGCGAGTCGACGCTGAGCAGACGACTCATCTCTTTGCCGGAAGTGCGTGAAAAAGCCGCCCAATAGCAGGATGTCTAGCTCATGACGAACATCGGGGAATCGATGATGTAGACATGTGAAGATGGCGGCGTCCAAAAACACGAAGGAAAGGGTGAGAAAAAGCGACAAACTTTGCAACAAAAGTGTGAGCTTTCCGCTGCGCGTAAAAGAGTAATACTTGGCCCAGATGACCTTGACGACCCAATCTAACGATTGCGCTACTTCATTTAGTGTGCTGAAAATGCCTTTCAGGGCCCCTTTAAACCTCACGGCCTTGGCCGAGTAATGACGGCGCTGAATCTCGACAAACGCAACGCGAAGGGAAAATTACAGGTTGAAGAAACATAAGTAGTTTTTGTTCGATCATTCAGAGTGATTGATTGTTAGTTTTAACGCGGCGGCGCTACCCAGGCGATGAGGCGTGCCGTAGTGAGGTCTCCGAACAAATTTAGACCGCCCGGGTATCTTTAACGTGCGCCGAAATGTCGAACACACGGGCGTTCACCTTTCGCCTCTATTAGAAAAGCGGCAGCACCGGCCGGGCCTCGACCCGGCGTCTCTGGGCTCACCAGCACAACGCCTTATCAGCCTGAGTAATTAAAATATCAAGTGAGCTAGGCGCAAGATGTCAGTAGAGAAAGAAAACTTGTGGTGGCACTCCAAGGTGCATGGTGTTTTGTTTATTGCACGGAAGCTTTAGGTGGATTGCTTTTATCTGATTGAACAATGGCGGTGGTTGTACGTTCCTTCATGGCTGATTTTTTTCGCGTTAAGACTTCATGCTATTAATCGTCTTTGTCGAAAAAAAAACCAAAAGGACTCCCCCGATTTAGTTGTTTCCTCGTGACCAGTAGAAAAATCTCGAAGGTCGACACCGCTCGAAATAGAAATTAATGATAGAGTGTCAGTGTGAACGCAATAGAAGTGGGTTCTGTGTGTTACTTTGGTTTGTTTCATAAGGGGTCGATATACTGCGTGAAAGGCTGATTCCCAGGCGAGAACAGAAGTACACGTAAGCGATAAGCGACGGTGTTTGCAGATAATTGATACATAATTAAAACATGCTGAGAGAGAAATATAACCCGCCATCATCATGACTGACATTCATAGACATCCAATGAACCCTATCCTGCTTATCACAATCTATTCTTTGTTCCCAAACTTTTTATCCCATCCCTCCATCGAGTTATCTCTCTTCCTTTTCGGTTAGTTCCTCTCGGTAGTCATTCCCTTACCTCTACGGGCCACGGGTTATAAACACCATTACGCCAGAAAAAGTTCAGACGTAGGACTTGAAGGAACGTATAGTTCGAATTCACACTTAAGTCACCGGTCAGTTCTATTGTTTGTCTAGTTTTCCTACGCCTTTTGACTTTTGTGGGGACGGCATGGTATTCGCCACCCTACATGCGGGCATAAAGCGGCTCCTGCACAAAAATTTTTCGGATTCTTCCCACAAAGCTATGGCCATAATTATTGATGTTGTTGAATTGGTTAGTCAAGTTGCACCCCTGCCTTGTCTCCGCTTAGTGGGTAAAAAGGAGAGGGATATATGAGGGATGTTTGTGATGTAGGAGGGCCCTGTTGGGGAAGGATTTCATTTGATTTTCTTCCGTGTAAGTCCGTGAGGTGTTGGCCCGTGGCTCCAAAGCGCAGTTGGGGCACGAGTCCAGATCAGCGCAACTTGGGTGCCAGGTGGGTTTTGCAGGGTAAGTTTTAGTGCCTAAGGCGAGATGGTACCCGCAGCATATTTTCTAATAGCGGTTTTTTAAATAAGAAAATGTGACTAAAGGTGGTGGCCTGCCTGCAAGGGCTGCACGAAGGATTGCCGAAAATTGGGAAAACAAACAGGACAGGAAAGGTCTACCAAGTCTGCGTCCATTATTTGTGCTGTTCTGTGCTCTTTAGCAGAGTACCCAATGGCCCAAAAACCATATTCTTCTGACTCTGGGTATGAGAAGGACTAAGTTCACCTCCATGTCAAAAACGGAGGGAGAAAGAAATCACCACAACGCCGGGGATTAATTTGTGACCACCGTCTTAAACATCCACGGCGGACCCGGAAGGGCCAAACTGCACGTGCCTTATGAAACTCCTTTGCCTCACCTGGAGGCATCTCCAGGCTTACCAAAGTGGCTGGGCAAACGAGAAAAGCTCTTCGAACCATCGAAACGCCCTACAACCCAAGCGATGGGCTCGGATTTGTTCGACAAATGTTCACGTTAAAACGGCGAAGTGCACGTGTCTCTTGTATCCCAGTGAGAAACGGGGAGTTTGACGTTGTCTACCGTAAAAAAGTGTTTCAGGCGTCGTTTTGTGTTGAGAGCATCTGTCGGTCAGTGCTTATCGGCTATGAATGGTGGTTGCTTGCCAGGCTGCGCTTTACGTTCCAAGAACCAAAGTGTAGTGAAAGTGCGATGTATATTGACTGCTCTCCTGCCGTGATAAACTACCCCGTTTGTTTTTTCGTTCCACCCCTTCACGGCACACAATCTCGGTTCACTTAGTCTGAAGCCCCATTCTGAAGCGGGTATGAAATACACTGTGAACCATAGCTTGTTTATTTCTTCTGAGTACAGGCACGACTGATTTCTAAAACTGCCAGGTTATTCAGTTCAATTGCCATAGAATAAATTCTTCGGAGCACCACCTACGACACTCCCGCAAAATCACGTGCCCTGTGTTACCTGCTCCCGACAATAAATCAGAAATGTAGCCTTTGAAAAGTACGTAGTGTCGTCACGGGAACAGAAAAAAAAACTGCCGTAGTGAGTTGCGGTAATTCTTATGTTGTCTTACGGCTTCATTTAGGTGTTTTATATACTTTTGCCAAAGTTATTCTGTTTTCTATGCTTCTGGGTACTTGTAGCAAGATTATTCTTTCTGTGCATAGGGAAACGAAAAGACGTTTTTTTGTTGTTGTTCAAATCACGACCAATTCGGGCACCTGTTCTTTAAACAGTTAGTGGCCAAACAGTAAAAGTACTTGGAAAAACGATTTGGGGGAAATGAGGGCATTACCCAAAGAAATAAGGCCAGCCAGGGCGAAATGTTTCTCGGTACAGCACCTGTGTTGTGTTCTCGTCGTTCACGTATTTCCTGTTTTCTGGTTTAATTGCCTCATAAAGTGCCTACATTGTTTCATTCAGGTCTCAGACTTTCCCTACAGCTCAATGCCGTTATCCTCCATGTAGATAACTCGATAGATTGTTCTGATGTCGTCCCCGCTTTGCATCACACGTATTTATTATTACATGGTATTTATTTCCTTCGTTTACCATGTGATCAACTTGACCTCGGGGAGAGCAGAGCCCGGGACAATACGATCCTCTACTTCGTGGTGTGCGTCGGGATGGTGCTCGTCCTGATTCTCATATTTTTTGCGGTCGCTGTTGTCTTCCGCTCAGGTGAGAACTGTGGGCGACTGTCGAAAATTTTCTTCCTACTTACTAAGTAAATTTTCACCAGCACTGCCAGTATCCGATTGTAGTAGGACACACGGCTATGTTTATGGTCTTACCCCAAAAAATTGTGCACAGCGAAAACTGCGTAGCGTGAATTTGGATTATGAGTCTACGGTTGCTCTTGTATTTTGTTCAGCCTTATTAAGCAATAATTGAAATCAGAAAACAAGCTTTCGCTGTGGTTGCCAGAGTAATGTTTTACACGAATGGCCCTATAATAAACAATGATGCCGACTTGATTTTATGGCTTAGCAGTCCGAATCACATCACGTGTGCCTGAGTTTCACCGCGCCTTTAGAAACTCTTCCTCTTAACCTAAGCTGGGAAGAAATGGCCAAAAAAAAAAAAGAACGGAATGCACGTTGAGGCTTCCCTATATAGGACCTCCACACGATATCCTGCTATTGCCTCAAAAGAAGCGTATAAAGCGAAGCAAAACGCAACCAAAACGCAGTGTTTCATCTCACTAATTGGCAGTCTTAAAGTTTCCACTTCATGTGGTGTCGATAACATCAATCAAAAATATTAAAGAACACTGTGCACATCTCAAGTCAAATTCTGTTCCATATTTTCAGTAAATCATTGACATCAGGTCAGTTACCTGCCGACTGGAAAATCGCCAAGGTTGTTCCCATTTTCAAATCCAATAACAAACATGCACCCGAAAATTATCGCCCGATTTCTTTGACGTGCATATGCTGTAAACTACTGGAGCACATTATTGCATCTAACGTGTATAAACAACCTCGAATCCAACAACTTTTTTTTCGTCCATCAGCATGGTTTCAGAAAAGGCCTGTCATGTGATACACAACTGCTGGAATTTACAACCGACCTACACTCTAACATGAATGCTAACCAACAAACAGACTGCATTTTCCTTGATTTTTCAAAAGCGTTCGACCGTGTTGCTCATTCCCGCCTCATTACAAAACTATCAGCCCTTTGCCTGGATTCTTTAACTCTTATCATGGATTCGGAACTTTCTGTCTATGCGCCAACAATTTACCGTGGTCAACAACTTTTCTTCACACCTCGCTGATGTTACTTCTGGAGTTCCCCAGGGAGCGTCTTGGGCCCGTTACTGTTCCTGATCTACATAAATGACCTGCCCTCAACATCTCATCACGGATACGACTCTTTGCTGACGATTGTATTATATATCGTACGATTACTAGCCTTAACGACCACCTTTCCTTACAAAATGACTTAAACATAATCTACATGGTGTAATACATGGCAAATGTCACTTAATTTGAGTAAATGCAAAGTAATGTCTTTTAGTCGGAAACACGATAATTCAGATTTTCTTTATTCCATCAACCACAGTGCAGTTTCGCAAGCCGCTTCCTATAAATATCTTGGTGTTCATCTAACACCTAATCTCTCTTGGAGTACCCACATTTCCGCATCTGCGCAAAGGCTTCTAAATCACTCGGTTATCTGCGACGAAATTTACGATGCGCACCAGCCCTTGTCCGCAAACATGCGTATCTAACCTTTATTCGTTCACAGCTAGAATTCGCGTCGGCGATCTGGTCCCCTCACCAAAATTACCTAATCGTCCAGCTGGAATCTATTCAAAACAGAGCCGCCAGATTTATTACACGCAAGTACGACCGTCATCTTAGCGTTACCCAAATCAAACAAGAGTTATCACTTCAGCCGCTAGATACCCGTCGCACTATCGCGTATTATGCCTTTTTCATAAATACATAGTTCGCGTCACACCTAACCCACTTCCTCTTAACGCCCCAGTACGTACGTCACGACGCCTTCATAATAGTCATAGTTTCACGCGCATTTTTGGCAAGACGCTTGCTTTCAATTCATCTGCATTGCCTCGAGCAATCATGCACTGGAATGATCTTCCTGACCAATTGCATCCATACTTAGTCAAGATGCTTTACCGAAATCTGCACCGACATTTTTCTAGTAATTGTGTAATGATAAATTGCTAGAATAATATTGTTACTGTTTATGGGTGTTTCCCTCTTGTATTTGTGTTTTTTGTGATGTTTTTTTATTCCACAAAAACCCTGTGCGTTTGTGATCATTGTCTGTTAGAAACGTGTATGACGTGTTTCATTTACGTCTGTAAGCCGATTACCCAAACTCTATATTGTGTACTTGTCTTTTCTTCTTTTTCCCACTATTTTTTTGGTGTTCTTTCAGAAATGTAACCCCCTTACTCAATGCTCTTCAATGGGCCTGTAAGGTATAATAATAAATAAAAAAATTAATAATAAATAGTGAAGGCGGCAACATGTTGGACAGGTTCGTGAAAAAAGACCGCGTTTTAATTTAGCCAGACGAAATTGCAGGCAAATGAGCAAGTTTTACCACTTCATTTACACTACTACTTACGTTGTGCAGGATATGACTGGCAGCAAAAAGCGTGGTCTGCTATTTCAAACAGCACAGCCAATCTTGTTAACTCTCGCACTTGTGTGCAATCATCCACGGGGTTTCTACGGAATGGCCGAGCCGGCACAGTGTCCGTGTGGAGGAAACTGGGAGTGTTAAGATAGCGTGGCGCATCAGCAGGCCGAGACACGCGAAAGGGTGGAGAGGGGGAGTGGAGGCTGGCCCTCGGCGCTGCATCAGAGCCGTGGAGAGAGGTGGAAGAAGGCGGGCGCGGCAGAACGAAGGAAGAGAGGCGTCATCGCTGGGCGCTGCAACATGGCCCGGAGAGGAGCCGCAGCATGGGAAAGTGTGGAGAGGGTGTGGGGGTCGAGCTCGACACAGCCCTCTCGCCCCAATGCTATCGACCCTGGGAAAACGGCAAGACGGAACATTTATGTGCACTCGTGAGTGTGTGCAACCTAGTGAACCGAAACTAGCTCGTTTGGTAATGCGCCTCCGTATGAATGATTCGGCCTACCGATTCTTTTTGTAATTTGAGAGGGCAAATCGTCCGCCCTGAATTTTACGGGGGTACAACCAAGAGATGTGTCTAAATACCTCAGCATAAGCCAAAGATTCACTAAATTCACTGGCATTAGAGCTGCGCGCTTGTTTCGTCAATCGAGTGCGGGAGCTCAACTTAGGCATTCTCGATTGTACAGCAAAGAATGACATTATGGGCGCAGCGGAAGGTTAACACACTTTGTGATTAGAAATCTCGGTTTGAGATTGCCCGCTTCAAATCTGCACCGCGCTTTCCTTCTATTCTCAGTACCGCGTTCAATGCTTCTTCAGTCATGATTAATATCTTTTGCCCTCTCGGAAGTGTGCCACTCGCTTGTGCATACAATCGGCGCATAACCACTGCAGACCTCTAGCCGCTGATCACATAGATCAAGTGTTAATTCCGTGCGAATAGCTAATGGGGAGGGGCGTGCAATACTCACGCAGGAGACATCGAATTCGACCCCGGAAGCGACCAGGATGGAGGCTCTCAAGGCCCTGGCTCTCGAGGCTCTCCAATTGGAATCGAAACCAACGTGACTAATACTGGTAACAGATGTTTTGATATGACTATAAGTTTGCGTTTACATAATTACGGTGCGTACGGCTGTTCAGCGCTTTCTCAGACGACACTTCTGCGTTGGAACCTCAAATACGCGTGGTAACTGATAGGAGGGATGGGGGGGGGAGGGAATGGATGTGGTGTTGAAAGGACTCATCATATCATTATCTTCTTCATCATAATCAACAACAACCACATCAACGCCGTACTAAGGTCCACTGCAGGGCGAAGCCCTTTCCCATTGTCTTCCAACCACTCGTGTTCTGCGCTGCTCGAGTCCACTGTGGGCCACTGAATTTCGGTTCGTCTCAGTACAGCGCCAGTCCAAGTCCATTTCTGTTTCTTTATTTGAACTATGATATCTTCTACTCCAGTTTGTTGTCTGATCCAGGTAGCTCGTTTCCTGTCCCCGAGTGTTATTCTTAACATTATTCGTTCCATACCCCCTCAAGCCGACCTAAGTTTGCTTTCTAGTTGTTTACAAAGGCGCGATGCTTCAGCTACGTATGTCATCACCGGAAGTATGTAGATTTTACTTTTGGTTCGTTATAGCTCAATTTTTATTACTTGGGAGTACTTACCCAGCGCTTCCCAACCCACACCTATTCGGCGCCGGGTTTACCTTTCGTGGTTGGGGTCAGCACTAACAATTTGTCCGAGGTATATTCTTTTACTTTTCTAGGCGTTTCGTTTCCTGAGGTCAAGAGGATGTTTTTTTAATGCTTATTCTTTATTACTTAACATGTATTCATAAATAATTTTCGCCCCACGGGTCGTGCTTTCTGATTGTAGTTCTCCAAGCATTGTTTGCATGTGGGCTGCAATCTCACTCAGCAAAACTATGTGGCCTGCAAACCTCAAATGGCTCAAATATTCCCTGTTTATTATTTATCCTATGTTTTCCCAGTCAATCTTTCTAAATACCCCCTCCAGACATGCTGTGAATTGTGTTCGACAGGTGGTATCTCCTGCCTTACTTCCTTTCGGATCGGACATTTTCCATTTTGCTTGTGGAGGGTTATCCCACCCGTGCATTCCTTTGCTTGTGGAGGGCTATCCCGCTCGGCATTCCTTATATATGTTCTTCTAGAAGTCTCATATAAGGCTTCCTCTATTGCCTTGTCTTTTAGTGCTTCTAGCACGGCTGCGGTGAGCACGGAATCACACGCTTTCTTATAATGTATAAATGCCATGTAAAGGGGTTTAGTGTACTCTGCGGATTTTTGTATCACTTGATTGACATAGATTTGATTCATGGTTGAGTACGCGTTCCCAGACCCAGCCTACTCTCTGGGTTGTTAGAAATCCAGGCTGTGGCCTGTGCGGCTAACTATATTTTGGTAAACAGCTTGTAAACAACTCAGAGTAGGCTAATGGTTCTGGATCTCCGCGCTGATGAATCAGAATAATGTTGGCATTTTTGCAGGTTATTGGCGCTTTTTCAGTCTTCAAGCATTCCAAAAATGGTACAGCAAGCTTTTCTAATCGAATATCGCCTCCCTCCTTCAAAAGATTATCGGTTATGCCGTTGTCACCTGCAGCGTTTCCTATTTGCATGTTTTGAGAGCCTTTTCACCTTCCTCTGTAGTTACTAAGGGGACATTGCAAGTTAAGCTTGTACTCTCGGTAGTTTCTCCTGGTCTAGCATCGCTGGCATACAGCGTGGTGTAGAATCGTTCGCTACTTTGTTATGTCGTCCACGTTGTGCGTAATGTCTCCGAGTGCGTAGATCCTGTCTTTGCCGATGGCTAGCTTTCTCTTAGTTTCTTTCATGTTTCCCCCTATTTGAAGCGGTTCCTCGATTACTGCCATGCATGGGCGTCGGCAGGATTTTGTTTTGAGGCGGGCAAACCCATTGTACTGCGGGGGAGAGGAAGGGGGCGAGGGGAAAGGGCACTGTGCTGGTTTGTCCGGTGGTTGGAGGAGGACAAGTGCCCGTTTTGCACCCCCCTGCCGACGCCCAGGCTGCCATGTTATATTTGCGAATGTCGTTTTTTTACCTTTGTTAATCACTTGCAACACCTCGGCTAAATCAATCCGATCCCCGTACTTGACACCTTCGTGTTCTTACGTTTGGCAATTGGTACCTTCGTTTTCTTAGTTATTTTTTCAGTGTGTTCCCTACATGTTGCTTCTCTCACAGCTGCTGCTTATTCACTGAGTGCCGATGTTAGGTTGTCATTTAGCCTGTCTACACTGACCTCGTTCTGCTAGTTCAATTGCGAGAATTTGTTTTGAAGAGTTATTTCAACCTTTTTTTTTAGACCTCCATGCGGGGTTTCTTATATTTCAAGAGTTTCCTTCTTATTTTCTCAGTATCAGCCATAGCTTGCATCTTCTAACCATCCTACGATCACTGCTTCGAATCTTACTTTGCACCTCTACGTCTTGCACGATACCCGGGTTGTTGTCACTTAAAAGGAAGTGGATTTCGTTTTTTTTCGTACCACCAAGACTCTTCCATGTCCATTTCCTGTTCTTTCGTTTATAGAAGAATGTGTTCATCAACATCAGGTTAGTTGCCTCTGCAAACCCGCCACTGTATCTCCTCGACTGTGGGGATTTTCTATACCGAAGTTACCCACTTACGTTTCTCCGATTGGCTTCTTACAGACCTTAGTCTCCCATTACAATCGTGAGCGGCGTTGTCGCTTCTTCATTGCTGATTTGAGGTCCTCGTAGAAGCTCTCACCGGCTTCATCATCATATTTAGTTGTTGGCGCATAGGCCTGTACTATCATTAAGCTATATCATTTGTTTAACTTGATAACAACATCCGCGGCTCTCGTGCTAATGCTGAGAAACTCCCCCACATCTCCAGCTATTTCTCTGCTGAATAAAAATCCCATCCTGTGTTATTTTTTCTCTTGGGGTGCACTGTAGCACAAAATATGCTCGCTAGTGAGCTCTATGAAGCCTTTTCTGCTCTAACTTCGCTTTAACCTATTATATCCCACTTTCATTCAGTAGTACAGCTAAGCTTCCCTCACCGCACAAGGTGAGTGCGTTGAACGTCGCCAGGTTCAAGTTCAGAAATTCTTATCAGTCTTTGCTGTATCGCTCGCTGTACCGACCGCAACCTTGGATAGGTGCTCTACGGCTGCTGGGGACTGAGGGCCGACAGTTGAGTTTGTCAGTCATGGGAGCTGGCGTCCAACTACTACACCTGAGTGTCCAGATCCTTCTCTGGTGAGGGGCCACCAACTACACCAGGGTGACCAGACCCTTCTCTCGAGGGGCCAACAACTACACCAGAGTGACCAGATCCTTCTCTGGTGAGGGGCCAACTACTACACCAGAGTTTCCAGATCCTTCTCTGGTGAGGGTCCAACTACTACACTAGAGTGTCCAAATCCTTCTCTGGTGACGGGCCAACTACTACACCAGTGTCCAGATCGTTCTCTGGGGAGGGGCCAACAACTACACCAGAGTGGCCAGATCGTTCTTTCGTGAGGGACCGACAACTTCACCAGAGCAGCCAGATCCTTCTCTGGTGAGGGAGGGCTATTTGTGTCCCCAAGGGCCTTCCTAGCATTGTTCAACCTTTTTAGTGTAGCCTGTTAGGTATCTGGGATGCAGGTTACTTCCGGAGCAGGCACACTCCATACATGCATGGGTTGGGCACAGAGAGCCAGACGAAAAAGAGCGAGAGAGCGAGAGAAGTTTCCCGCGGACGACGTTGCCCCGCACGCCTGCAGTGCCATTCAGCCAGCGTTTTCCACACAATAGTGACGTACTCTTGGAGACGTCTTGCAAAAGCGTGAATTAATTAGCATAGTTTTTCGATTTGACGTGGCGATGTAACTAAGAATCCTACAGCTGCGCAACGCATGCAGTGCCTACTGCCTATAGGTCGGCATACGCTCAATATATATACAGCTTTTTTACTGACCAATGCAATTGCTGAGGTACCGGTTCGAGCAAAGCGGATGGTATTCAACCGACTATATCTAGCTGACTTCACTTTACAATGCCCGTGGTTTAATTGAAGGGCTCTTCTGACGCCGCAACATAGTGTATTGGAGGGACGTGTTTTGAACTGTCGTTGCAGCAGTGATACTGCAGTATCCAAGATACTGCATTTTGAACAGTGCGATGAGAACTTCACCGAACAGATTACAACTGAACAAGAATTTGTATTCATAATCAGTCTCAGCAAGGGGGAATCGAAGGAATTATTTCGGCAAACAGGTCTGTGAGGACTGAAACTTCGTAACTAGCGTGTGGTAAAATTTAATCTAACTTTATCAGGCTCGCACAACTCCCTGCATGCATCGCAATAAGAGTATAAAAGGACGCACCATCCCGGGGTCTTTAATTTTAGCGTGGAGCTACCTTACGGATAAGACCATGCGGAAAGCTAAACTATCAAACTGCTGCGCTACCGGCGTTTTTGTGATTAAACTCTGTTAAAATGTGTGTAATGCTGGTCCCTCCGAAGAGTTATGTTTTACTTCTATAATCTTGTAATTATTTTTGCCTTCCTTCTTGTTTGTCGTTCATAAGCTGTTTACATGGGCGAAGAGTCCCCTTATGTAATGCCCTGGGGCCTTTAACGTGGAAATAAATGAAATAAGTGAAATGAACTGAAACGAAGGTGATCAGCAAAATACCCGCGATGATTCGTTGCTTTGCTGATAAGACACGGCGTTTTTCCCGTGTGCTGTTTTGGCAGGCGCCGTCCAGTTTGAATCTGTTGTTTTGGTGCCTTGGTCTTTGTCGAGTGGTTCTCTGTTATGGACCCTGTCCAAACAGCCCAGGTTGCGTCAGTCTACTTCCTCGAACTCGGGCTTTGAAAGAAACACGCCAGGGTTTTCTCGTTTGTCGTTTCACGTTGGCAATTTGGATCATATCTAAATCTGTGATATTGTTTATTCGCAGATGTTCGCCCACCGACAAAGCCCAATAACGGTAGCACAAACCAAAGAGGCGGGCCGCCGACGACTCAAAGCTCAACCACGCTTCCGCCGGACCCAATTCGTCTACCACCTGGTACGCCATCACCTTGCACTTTCAAAATGGTTATCATGGACGACCTTCCGACATCAAAAGCGATGCCTTGCAGTAAATGTTAGTTGATGGACGTGAGCGTGGCCGAGGAAATGCGGCAACGCATATAATTACCAAGTCTCGCAACGGTACAAGCCGATGGCGAGCGTTCTCCCGTTTGAAACAATGAGTTTGAGTGATGGGATTAGCTCAAGCAGATTTGTACTAGGGTGAACTTACAACGAGATATGCCTTATTTACGCTGATGAAGACACACGCGCAAGTTGAGAGGCGTGACTCTATCGGAGGGATCGAGCGACAGAAACCGCCCAATACCGCACCACAGATATGGCTGGCTGTTCCGTGGAAAAGCAATGAAGATAGTGGCATGATAGAGGTGCGACTCGTTCGATAGACGGATATCTGCATATTTATATTTGTTTAAAGCGAAGCGATTAGGGACGTTCTCGCCGTCGCCTTTCGTGGCTTTTTCGCGGACCGAACAGGAATTCAAGCGAGAGGAAAACTTGCGTCTGAAATTCCGCTGATAGTAAAAAAAGTTGTAATTCATTAAAAATGGTCACTATTGGTTCTTTCGGGTTTAATGGCGCAAGGGTGACAACGGCAAAGAGCGAAAAAAAAAACCGCTTCAATCATATTCCCAACCCTCTTATTAAAGGGTAGCTTAAGCGTCGATCCACGTGATGGCTAACAGGGAGGTTCGGATGACCGGGAGCTCAGTAGGATGGTGAAGCGACTTCTCTAGAGAGAGAGAGAGGGAGAAACAAACTTTAAAAATAAAAAAACGCCCACCTCCCCTCGCGGGAACCACTGTTTAGATGCGACGCATAGGGGGTTCACGTTGCAGCGTTGGACAGCGGAGGAACAGCGCTGGAACGATGGAGCGGAGCGGCGCAGGCACCGCGTTTTATAGCGCGCATAACGTTGAGGGGACTGCGTAAGCCAGTCCCAGTCGATGACGACGTTGGCGTACTTCTAAAGCGGCGTGGACTCTAGGTGTTTGAGCCGAGCGTGGATGTTGCTTCGCCGGAGAACGGAACACCGGTTATATGCGCAGCGCGCCCGAAGGAGAGGAAACCGCGGAAGAGAGAGTACTGCACATGCGCCGGCCCAAGCGCGTCTGCCGCGGCTATGACGCAACGTGCCGCTGCTATGACGCAACACAATCCAACACAATCCACTTTAATCCAATCCAAATCCAATCCAATCCAAGCCAAGCCAAGCCAATCCAATCCAATCCAATCCAATCCAATCCAATCCAATCCAATGCCCCTCGCGAGAGAGTGTTCGCTATAGGAGAGGAGAGGGGGTGAGCGGCGGAGAGCGCAGCTGGCGCGGCGAGGAGAATGGTGGAGGGGCGGACAACGCCGACAACGACGACGGCGCCGGAGGTACAAGGCGAGTGAATCAGATGCTCTGAATCTAAAACCAAATAAACTGGTCCTTGGGTGGCCTGGTGGCCAGTGGCGTCTGTTGGCTGGTGGCCTTGACTGCTCTCGCCTTGACACTTCGTTTAACCGTAAGGACTGAGCGGCCCAGTGCTCACCGTGGGGTATTGGGAGGAACGATTCTTTGGGGCACTACCACATGGTTTTTTCTAGATTGGCTGCATTTCCGCGCGCTGGACGCCTGTCCCGCCGCCAGCTACAAGTGGCAGACGTGGTATTATCTAATGATCGCAAGATGACTATGGGTACTCCCGCAAAACGTTATGCTCTCGTGCACATAAAGAATTCACATAATCTACCCCGCTCTTTCTCCTTAGCCTGCCTGCCCAGCGTGCGAAGAAACAGAAACCTTGGACTTGACTACACACTTGAGGGTTGCGTGAGATAAAGTTCACAGAATAAAGCCGCCGACAGAATCTATGATATAGGGACATTTCAGCGACTTGATGAATGCTTTTTTTGCCACTTCGGATGTTAATCGGGCGAACAGTTGTCAGCAAATACAGCGACAGCAATATACACTGCAGGGATATGAAGGAAGTAAAAAACGCATGCAAGAGAACCTCTTAACGAGTGCTGCCCACTGTCTCGTCAGCTATGCCTTCTTTGATCAGTGCCAAAGAACAACCTCATGATCCAATTTGGGCTAGATAATAAAATGGATAAGGAGCTTATGATCCCATTCGAGGTAATAAACAATTGTCTAAGGTTTATTACACAAACAGCGCGGTAGGTTTAGGACCTACCGGCGATGGGTGTACCGGCGATGGGTGTACCGGCGATGGATGTACCGGCGATGAACGGTTGTACCGGCGATGAATGTAGAACTAGAGCCTCACAGAAATATGGTAACATCGGTAGATGATAGAAGCCCATTTGAACATTGCCGAAAATACAAGGCGAGCCACTGGTTAACGCGCTGAAGAGACATTGTTCAAGCACTTAGATGCCACACGCAGTTACGCAAGAATTCGCACTTCACATCTGAAACTGGCGATTCTTGCGCGGTTACTAGTATGCTTGAACACGAATACTTTACCCCTCGTAATAGAGGCGCTCTCGTGCAAAATTAAACCCCTACATTATCAGAACATTGCGTTCATTCATGAACAACTTGTGCTTTAAATATGCTATTACGCATTTTTAACTGGTATGCTGCTAGCTTCCAACTGCATTGAATCGTTCAATCCCTGAGCCCCCATACAAAATCTGTGTTCAGTCGTGGCGATGCCTTGCAGGTGAAAGGAAGAAGGCTCAAACGGTGGCCGTCAAAACCCTGGTGGTCGTCAAAGCCTGATGGAATGTTCCACAAGCTTCGTACAGGGCCGTGGGACTGCCAGGCATGAAGGGCGGAGGCAACGTTTCGTGCAAGAGTGAATAAAAGCACACGCCGTCAGTGTGCCAGGGACATCGAGGAAGAAAAATAAAGCCATTCGACACAATGTGAAACCTGTCGGAAGTGCAGAGCAGTGATTCGCCATAATGGGCTGTACCGCCGTTATCGGCTTGCTGCTACCACATCACGCAAATCAAATTTCCCCGCCTTTGCAGTGCTCGCGCGCCCCCTGCCTGAAACTCCGCCAGCGGGAGTTCTGTTATCTTTGTGCTTTTCTCCCCGCACGTGCCGGCGTTGCACTGCCACATTTTGCGGATACTCGAGGATTCGATTGGATTGCATTGGATTGGAATGGTTTTGGATTGAGTTGAATTAGATTGGATTTGGATTGGATTTGGATGGCATCATAAGCAGCAGCAAGCATGATAATCAGCTAATCCTAGACATCCAGGAAAGCTAAGAATAACCAGCTGAACCTTAGCTCATGCTACGTATATCCTGGCATAGCAGAGCTAAGCCACTGCTAAGCGCCTGTGGTTCACGAGTTTCGAGCGCTTATGACTATATAAACCGCTTGGATTTCGAAGCCTCTGGGTTACGCCGCGGCGGGGGAACCGTGACAGGCTACACCGTAACGCCGTGGCGATATGTTTGGTTCCAGCGAGTGAGCTAGGACGATAAGGCCAGCGCCTAAAGTGCTCTGCACTTAAAAAGGTTAGCAGACGGCATGACGTAATGCAGCCAGCCTTCGCAAGCCCACCTCCGTTGACGCCGCTCCACCATCACCGCCTCCCTTTCGAGAACTGCAGAGTCGGCCCATCACGTGACGCGCAATGTTCTTTGCTTGAACCGTCATGCCATTGGTGCTTATTATTTTTTATTTTTTTTGGTTGGAGGTATTTCTTGCAGGCCTCCCTGTATTCGGAAACCAATTCCTACCACGCGCTGTAACATAACGGTGTCACGTGGCAAAATGACGTCGAGGCAAACTTTGACTTTGCTTTTTTAAGAACAGGTTTCACGCTTCTCAAGAGGCGCCACCTCCTACTTTTTTCTTCCTCCATGGCCGAAAGCTCTCATGCCCGTAACACAAACGCTTTGCAGCTAACCCTTATTTCCGGAAAAACCTATTTACCCCCATCGCAATACGATCATCATAGAAAAGAAAAAACCGCATTTCACAGCTAGAAACTACCGTATAGCTGGGCAGCGTTTCACGTAGTCCTTCTAGAAAATAGCTCACTGCGAAGGGGCAAGCGTCCCTGATTTTGCGGCCGCCGTAATTGCACAAGATCATACAGGGGTGTACATCTCCAGGAAATAGCTTTGCTGGTGTTTCACCACTAGCACCCTTGAAACAAGTCATAACTTTTCTGCGAATTAGGCTTCAATGCTGAGATAAAATAAAAAAAAAGTCAGTACTGCGTACAAATACCAGTGAAACTCCTAGTACGAATGGTGTGACCCTCTCCTTTCTTGAATTGCTTTTGTACCGATGCCAGGCGTTCTGAAATGGCTGTGCCATGGTTTTTGACATGCCCGAGCTTGTCAGCTCACGAACGCAAATCTTTTCAAAATTTATTACAATCATTCACTGACGAGCATTGTAAGTCGCGAACTAAAAATGTTGGTCATAGATTTCTCGCACGTGTTTGGTCACACCAAGGGTATCGCAGAAGTGAATCACGAAACAAAATTCTAAGTCAAAAGCGTTTTCCACACAATTGTGTGCGTTTTTCAGATAAAATTTTCCTGTCCTTACGCAGAGATCTTTTTTAGGCTGGTGGATGGGCCGGTGAAAAGGCGCTGGAAAACCTCGCCGCGATCAGGCCAGACTTGTGTCGCTACCTGTCGGAGGCGCAATGCAACTGGTTCAAGCACGACATTGGAAACGCGTCGCGAACTGGCTCGCTCTATCGCTTGCTGCGACAAGTGGTGCAGTTTTGACGGTGCAAAGAGAAGAAATAATGCCAAAATGAAAGAAGTCAAGAGCCTGAGAAGCGGTAACGTTAATAAACTTTTAATTAGGGTCCCATACGACAGACAACACAAGCCAAACGGTTCCACCTAAGGAGTTCAAAAATTTTAGGCAAGCACTCGTGAGGCTGCGCCCTCCGCTACTCTTAGAGCTTCACCGCAAGGCACGTGGGTACGTGTACATTTTACGTACTTTGTTGACCGAGCGTTCATTGTTTTTTTTTGGTGGGCGAATGACAACACTACGCAGAAGACGTGACCAAGTCTCGAAGCACAACCACGCAGAAAACTTGGCCGCATCTTAGGCATGCTGTATTTGAGCGATTCTAAGGCGCCCGCCCGGTAACACGCAGATATCTTTAGTTTTGAAAAAAATATCCACTTCAATTTCACTACACAGATGGGAAAGACATAGCATCACGTACCTGGCAGAAGACATTTTCTTTGACGCACGCAACTGTGACAGCGGAAAATTCCTTCTCCATTAAAAATTCTTTTGGAGTTAAAAAAAGTTGAGAACATTGAAATCCCATTTCTGTTTGTAGCCCAGCCCGACTGTAGCACGCAGGGAAATTTGAAGGCTACTTTTAGCGAGTGGCGGCGCCCGTTAGAATCGTGCAAATACGGTAACAACGCATAAATTTGGGTGAACCAAAAATGAGCTAGTTGGGGCTGCCAGCTTTGCTGCTTGCCCAATCTTCGCCCTACTATTGCGAAGCCGCCAAAATGTTTTAGAGCGCATGCTCTTAAGCGCCTGCTCCTTTGGTTTTGTGGCGCCGTCGTGCCTCGATGTACCTGGGTGAACAAAGAAGACAGCGAAGGCAGACGAGGTAGAGCGGCAGGAAAGCGGAGGAGGGCAGTATGACGAAAGTATGAGGGGGAGGGCAATAGGATGAAGGCGGTGCAAGGCCTGTGTGGTAAGATCACGCCTTGGTGTCAAGGGCCGCCCGAGAAAGGAGACGCAAGATCAGGCATCCATGAACGCAAGCGTCTTGTTCTTTCGAGTTCACCAAAGCGATGAAGCCCCGCACTCCCTGCGTGCTGCACGTCCGTCGGTCCTTCGTCGTAGTTTTCGTTGAGTGGCTCATCGGAACAAGGCGACATTTGCGGAGGAGGTTGAAACCCGATTTACAAACAACCAATTCGGTAGCGGCGACGCGCGGTCAGATAACCCCAGCGTAGCGTGCATTGTCGTGCGTTCGCTGACCACGCATCCCTTCCTGAGCCGCAGCAGCTATGCACCGTGATCCCGAAGACTGCAGTTCGTGCTGCGCTCACATTTCGCATTAGGGAATATCTAATCGAGAGACAATTTCTTAAAATCATTTTTCAAGACCAATTTTATTACAGCTACGCTTAGCAAATATTCGGTCCAAGCTAAGTGACAATCTTTTTTTTGGAATGGAAAGTGGGTGGTCAAGGCTTGGTTTGCCTCTTATTGGCTGGTACCATAGAATCAACTTACGCTATTGGTTAATTCGCACTAGAGTAACAGCCGGGGCTTGAGAGAGTATAATGGACAATAAAGCACCAGCGCTAACGAGTGCTGATGGCGTTGTTTTCTCCGTGTCGCCTCGCTTTGCAAGGTGACGCGGGTGTGAATCTATACGGAATTACCAAATGGTTAACCTTTTAACGCAGGGGTAGGAAGATTTTCCCAGACCCACCAATTCAGGGCACAGTGGCCTCGCCGCCAGTAGCCTCGCAGAAACCGGTTCGCAGACACGCCGACCGAGGGCGCCGTGGTCTAGCAGGGGCATCAGATTTGAGATGAGAAAGGAAAATTTGTACGATAATTCCCAGGGAAGTGCTTTGTTTTTTGAGGATAGAGCAGGTTGCTTGAGAACTAGGAGCTTTGTGGTGAAGTATTCACAAAATGATGGCGTGTGCGTGGTCTGCGTTAAAAAAACAGAAACTATGCGGCACATAGTGTTAGAATGCGAGGGTGTCCATCCAAATCTACACGAGGAAAATCTTCGGCTTCCAGAAGCCCTAGGATTTAAGGGTAGCACAGAGGAAGTTAACTTCAAGGCTGTTGAGGGGACGAAAAGAAGATTAGAAAGCTGGTGGACGAAAAGCAGAGAGGGGAACATTGCCTAAGACAGTTACCAGCTGCAACAGGGAAAAAAGTATTTTGTGCCTAATAAGTTTTTGTGCCTGCCCTAAGCAGAGCTATTATTAATCCAAGAGCATAAAAAATAGGTATATTAGTCCTCTTTGGTAAGATTACGTCATCACCCAGCTACAAAGGGGAAACCAATAGCAATCATTAATCATCATCATTGGTGCTTCCTCTCTTTAACGGTAGAGGAGGGAAAGGGAAGGGAGCTTCCCGCCGTTGACGTTCAGCTGCTGATTCATTTGCGCGAATGCGTGGAATTTGCGCGTCAACGGCGCTGCCGCTCTAGGGAGAGCGTCTGCTGAAGTTCTAGCAGGCACAAGGGAACCACAGCTACGCCGTTTCAGCAGATTCGACGCTGGGCCGAACTGGGTTCTTCTTTTTACGGTCCCCTTCTCGCTGTGTAGCTTTTCTAACAGTGCACAAAGTTATATGAATGGGGGTAGTTCTGTCGACGCCTTGTACTGGAAATGTTTTGAGGCTGTGAAGTTACCAATCTATTGTTTACATGCACCAGGTTCTCTCACATGCCTTGTCCTTTGCAGCGGCGAATTTTTGTCTGTGGACGTATTCAGCTGGTACTGGTACTAATCAGCGGTGCACGTAGATCACGTGTTTTTGTGATTCCTCAGACCCAAAAATATGTCTCGTGGGCTTCCATAGGTGAGAGTCTCCTCTCTCTTACCTTCGGCCACAGAGGTCCTCTGCACCATCGGAAAATACGCCACAGCCACCCTGTACCCACCCGACCGCCTGTGTCTGTACCTTTATTACGCCCCCGTTTTCATTGTGAATGGACTAGTGCATGGAACAAGCGATAACTCAAGTTGGTCCACGTTCAAGACGATGGCGCTGCAGTACAAGGACACAGAAGCAGGCATCGGCTTCGACATCACGTGAGTTCCACCTACCCTGTCGACCATCTAACTCTGCATCCTACCCATATACAGCGGTTGACAATGGTGTTCAGAACGTCAATCATCAGGTTTTGGGCCCCTATTGGTGTTAAGGATGTACTGTGGCGCGACCTATCGTCCGACGTGACTCGTACGATGGCAAGTCTGTGCCTCTGCTATGAGACGCTGCGTTTCCTGCGTTGTCGCTTTCTGGCCGAGGCGCGGGTCCGCCGCAAGCTTTCATTGACCCGACACATAAAAATATCCGTCTGGGCACTTAGTTTGACGCCCCAGCTTCCTAGTTGCCCCCACAGGCGGTGAGATCGAAGTCACAAAGAGGGATGAAACCATTCTAGAGGAAGGTAGGCGATTGTTTGAACTATTTCGCTGCCTATCCAGGGCAAAGTTGGGTCCATCGTGCTACTGCGTTAAAAGCCGAGCGCTCAAATTACCTCTCTTAAATTTTAGTGTAAACTACATTGCAATGTTGAGCAGCCATAAGCGGGATACATTACACAGTTACCTAGAAGAGCACACCTAGAAGGAGGGTCGCCTAAATTGCCACCTTTTCAGCCGTGTCATGTATAGCTGACGACAGTGTTCGGAGAGCGTTGAAAATATTTGACATTTTCTTGGCAATTCGAGGTGACGGGATGCTTATTTATTTCCGATCTACAGCTTGAAGCCCGCCACATGTGCTTTTTTCCATACATAGGACTGTATTTGTAACCATACCTGCCAGAAAGCAAACGGTACTTGAATTTTAAGCAAGCATATATGGCTTTCTTTCTCTTGTCCGAACAATAATTTTATGTAAAATTCTTTAGGCATTATAAGAAAGATCTTATTACAAGCCCACGTCTCTAACTTTGATAACTTGCATGCAGAATAGCTTACTACATGGCGGATGAAATACAGGTGTCGATGAGAAAGTAGATGGAAAGGCAGCTAGGGTAATCGGGTGTATGGTTCAGCTTGCAATCATGCGCTAGATGGAGGGTATTATAGGAAGCTGCTATCACTGGGAAAGTAATAACAACTCTGGTAGCTTTCTACGACAAGAGACCACCTCAACAAGCGAAAATTTCATTTAAACCGAACAAGTAGGTAAATTACGCAGCTCCCTACTAGATGCCTATTCTTTCCTACAGCTTCGCGTATGGTATTTCGAGTAAGCCTTGGGGCTTCGGAGATAATGCATTGCCAACTAATTTCGTGATTCATCCAGAGCGTGACTCAGCGCAAAGCACAAGTCGTAGTATGCAGCTAGAGACGCCACAATAAGGATGATGATGAGCGACTCTTTTGGGCGTGCTTCTCCTAACCTCAGTTTATCAACGCGGTACAGCCTGGCCATGAATTGAATTGACTGATTATGAGTTTTAACACGCCTACGCTGCACAGGCGATGCGGCACGCCATTGTAGAGGGCTCCGGATTAATTTTAACCATCTCGCGATCGTTAACATGCGCCGAAATTTCTATCACACGGCATCTTTGCTTTTCGCCTCCATCAAAAAAGCAGCCGCCGCTTCGGGGATCGAAACCGCTGGGCTCGGGCTCAGCAGCACAGCGCGTTATCCACTGAGCCACCGCGGCGGGTCGCCATGAACTGAAGTTTGACTTTAAAGGAGCGGAATGGCGGTAGCATCTTGTATTCCAGACACTGGGAATTCCAGAACAGTGGCTGACATCTTCCTTTCGTACAAATGCCGGACATCGCGAAATTACGCTTACGAGTAATATTTATTTTAAAGATGAGACAAAGAAAAATTACATCATGGTATATTATCACAAGCACTAATTTTGATGCCCAAAGGTTCGCTGATGGCAACACCAACGCATCTGAATAGGCGCTCGGAACAAGCCATCGAGGTTCTTTTCCAGGCTTAGCCGATCGATGTTAGAGCAATAAGAACACAAACGTAGCACTGACCGGCACCAACTTGAAACATCGACGTTAATCATCCCAATATGGGCATACTTTCAGTTACGTGGACTCGGGGTTGGTTCAAGCGGCCACTGCCGACCTGAGCGACATGGCCGCGGCCGCCAACAAAATACGGCACTATGGCGTCCTCAACGTCATTGGGACAGCCAAAAAGCTCCCTGACTTGATGAAAAAAGCGCAAGGTGTGCTGAAGGTAAGCTGTGGGTTGTTAGATTCTAGTCGTGGGTTGTTTGTACCGTGTCCCGATGTTCACCAAACTAGGCTCGTTAGCTCCCCTCCTAAGGATGGGAGGCTCACGCTTGTGTAAATTCAACGTTATCCTGTAGAATAACGGTATAGGCATCAGGAGGATGTCAGAAGGACAAGCAAGATCTAGACGCCCCGAATGCAGGTACGAGTTGCACAAACGAATGAAATTTGTCAGGCAACCTAAATAGTGAGCTGCTTTGTTGAGGTGACGTTATCACCCAAAGGACATGTGTTCTGACATACACCCTATTTCTACGAGACAGCTGGGGTAACCGTTCTTCCCATATGTTTCTGACAGGTAAGTCTTTCACAGTTTTAGTTACAAAGCTGTTTAAGAACTCCGCAAGCGAATGAGCGAGAAGAAACTTCAGAGTGGCAAAAACATAAATCAACTAAGCGCTACCGCAAACCACTGAAAAATACGTGGAGGGAATTTTACGTTCGAAAAAAAGATTTCCTACTAACACATGCAGCTTCTTCCTTTGGACACTCACCAACGTCGGGGATCTAAGATCATGCAATTACAGCGGTTGTGGACAAATACGAAGCCTTTAATATTAAGCAATTGCGCCTAGGGCGATGTGTTATTCAGGCAGGTTTATTCTCGGTGAATTGGAGTTCAAAGGCCAGCCTTGCCTACACGTACTCCCACTCTTCTCCGATGATATTAGACTAATACGGCTCCTGCACTCTAGGGAGCACAGATGCTGGTTTTGGATGCCGCCATCACCGAAGTTTCGCTTTCAGTTTGTTTATAAGGGATGAAAAGGTTTTATAGAAAAAGCATCGCACAGACGCTGCTCCTATAATTGAACACTCAATGTGAAAGTTGTCGGAAGTGCAGACCAGTGATTCGCCATAATGGGCTGTACCGCCGCTATCCGCTTACTGCTACCACCCCATGCAATTCAAATTTCCCGCATTCGCAGTGCTCACGCGCCCCCTGCCTGAAACTGCGCCAGCGGGAGGTCTGTTCTTTTTGTGCTTTCCTCCCCGCACGTGCCGGCGTTGCACTGCCACATTTTGCGTTTGCTGTCGTAAAAACCAACCCAACTGGCGTCCTTAACTAAAGTTACGTGGGCGCTGCCGGTTAATTACGTATATTTTCGCTCAAATGTACCTATAGTTTTTTTTTGCGCTTGGACACGGGAAGATGTATGACAAGCGCCAGCGTTTCACGAGTTTCGAACGCTTATGACTATATAAACCGCTTGGCTTTCGAAGCCTCTGGGGTACGCCGCAAACAACACCGTTACCCCGGGACGCTGCATTGGTTCTCTATACACTTGGATCGAGCGAGCGAACGAGCTAGGACGGCAAGGCGAGCACCTCAAGTGTTCTGCACGTAAAACTGCTACGGCACCGTCCAAACGCTGAGACAGAAAGGTGAAAAGATGATGATAACCATGCGAAAACACAATAGGAACTGCACACGAATGCTTAGAAATCACTAACTCACAAGAAAATGTAAGTTGTTCCTCGCAATTTACTTACGTGTTTCACTTGGTAGGAGAAAAGTCAGGCCTACAATTTGACTGCCCCCCTACGAGCAAAACAAATTGACATACTTGAATAGCTGTTATTTTTATGATACTTTCTCGACGGACCCACGAGGCAGGGAATTGACGTCGGCAACAATACCTCGTAACCCCGAAACTGCAGAAGAAGCAGCCATCGCCTTGGCAATGACGACCTGCAGCGACGAACATTGATATTCACCGACTCTAAGCGGCATGTCGGAACTTCCAGAAAGGACGCGTGTTACGGCTCTTAATATCTTAAAGACGCGCCCCAACTTCCTGACACCTACGTCACCTGGATCCCGGGCATGAAGGGATAAACGAAGCAGCGCACGCTGCAGCCCGAGACAACAACGGGCCTTCCTGCCACCCAATCCGTGCTGCAACGGGCGCAGCAGACGTACCCATCACCTACAGGGCCATACTTCAGCACTACCGACTTGAGCGGAGGAGATATCCAAGACCTTACCAAGGAAGAGAGCGTAATATTTCGTCGGCTCCAAAAAACGTACACACACGGAATAATCATGAACCGCATCTACCCCACGCAATTTTCATATCTCTGCCTTACTGCGACATACCCGACACCTTGGCACACATGATCCTGAGTGCCCTTGCGATGACGCCGTCAGACCCACCTGTGGATAGCCGAGCATCCTCAACAACCCTGACTGCCGCACCACAAGATATGCAAGCGCCATACACCGGTGACACGACATCGCTGAAAAGTGGGAGCACTGCTCGTCTACGAGGTCGGAGAACAGAAGAATCTGGTGAACCGGCGAAGACAGCCACCGCAAAGGTTTCCTGGATGAGGAGACCTACCACCTCGGACCGGCAAGGATCAAGTCTGCTAGTCTTTCAGCAAATAAACGTTATCTTTTTTACATGGCCATTCAATCAATCAATCAATCAATCAATCAATCAATCAATCATAATCAATCAATCAATCAATCAATCGATCGATCGATCGATATCGATCGATCAATCAATCAATCAATCAATCAATCAATCAATCAATCAATCAATCAATCAATCAATCAATCAATCAATCATCAATCAATCAATCAATCAATCAATCAATCAATCAAAATAGAACAACATGTCGCAAATCGGTGCAAGAAATCACTGGCCCAGAAAGGGTCAGAACGGATAATCGTTACGAGAAATAGGAAGTTACAGGCTCCCATGATGGACCTTCACAGCGGCGATGTCAATGGCGTTGGTTACATGTCCAGGCGCAGCAACGCTTTGCCGCACGCAGTCTGTTTTGGCTACCTGTTTCCACAAGAACCAGAGACCCGCCCGTGCTTGCAAAGTGGAAACTTTGCATTCATTGTGGCTGAATCTACGCGGGATTAACATAGCGGTAGCATTCTGGCCACATTGGTACTCAAGTAGTTAAAACAATTGCACCAAAATTGGGACACGGTCGATGTGTGTGCTTGCCCTGACTTCGTCGGTGTCGCCTTTCGTGCGCAATTTTCGAAATCGGATTAAGAAGGGTGATTTTAGATTAAGATCAAGCAAGGGGTAACTGGTCGACTTCATCAATTTGTTTGGAAACTGTTGTCCCATTTCCTGATTATTCCAATTCATAGATTCAGCAATATTTTCCCTGGAAGATTTTTGTCAAACTGTAAAAAATATTATGGAGCGCGACGAGTTGGAGCACCGCCGCTACATGCCTGCGCGTCCAGTCCAACATTAGCCACGCCTTGATACGAAAATATTTGAGGGGCAATTTGTAAATTCTACGCTCATTTGATCGAGCGCTACATTTATCCAAAAAAGTATTGCTGTGGTCAAGGATATAGATATTTCTCAATAAAATGTCAAATTCGGCTCACAGCGCTGTTTTGTTCGACATTTGAGCCCAAATATTACCAAAAGTACTTAAACTATAACATTCAAATTTTACACACGGGGGTTGCTTGCAGTTCTAAATAAACAGATGGAATATTATACTTGTATATCATAGCGTCAAGATACAACAATCCCGAGGTATGAGGAAAAAACTGAAAAACAAATTTTGAAAAACCTTTAAAAGCACGTTGCACCAACTAGCTCGACCGACAGTAAGCTTGTCTGAACTTAAGGAAGCTAGTATGCAAAAATCACACCTTAGATTTTTCTCAAATTCTCCCCAGATGTAGGCCATAACATGTATTTGCATAATCAGCAAAAACATGTGGGCATTATCTTGTTTCTACAGGGCGTACAACACGAGCCCTATTCACCCCGCTGTCCCCCACGTACTGTACTGATAGCAACTTTCCTCATATTTGTATAGATTATGTATGTTTTGTGTAAAAGACAAATCATTTCTTCACGGATACAATAAGAGATAATGTAAGAGAAAAAATGCCAATATACATTGTCCACGTTCGCGACATAAGAATGAATCTGGGCCAAATTTCAAGTATAAAAACTGGGGGAAAATGACAAAACTTTTAGGTTCAGCCCCATATTTAAAAAAGGCGCTTTGGTCAATTTTTGTGAAATTCTCCCAACATGTTGACCGCTAAATGTACTTCGGTTATAAGTAGAAACACCTTGGATCATACCGTCACTGGAGTGTGTAGTGCGTGGAAATGGATCTCTGTCAGCAATTCTCCTTGCGGGGTTCTCAGACTGTAAATAGTGATTTAGCTACATCCTTAATATATATGATTATTTTGTACAAAAGCAAAACGTCACAGTTCACACGAAATAAGGCAGACTACAGTAGAAAAATGGAAGTTTTAAAGTTACCGGTTGACGCCATGGACAATGGTCACGCTATTAAAAAAGTATACTGCGTTGTAGCACTGTCTAGCTAAACGGGCTAGCCATAAAGAAATTTAGAGTTCCAAAAAGGGTGCACAGAGGCCGTTCTGCTTGTAGAACACTGGTGCCGGCTTCTGATCCTTGACATTTTTCCCCACACGTGTGAAGAAATCCGGGGAACGCAAGCGCGGGTCGTCACTGCCTTTTTTGCCATGGTAGTTGAAAACTTCACTTCGCTCCACGTATGGGGAGGGTGCGCACTTGACTTTCTTAGGCTACAGTCACTATGTTTCTGGAAAATGGAACTCCAATTATAGAGTTCTTCCTTATGTTGTAAAATATAGCCTGGTGTTTAGATTCCTTCAACTACGTCGCATGCATTATTTGGAAATGCAATCCAGATTTCTCTTAGGGGTCAAGTGCCATCTACACAAAGTGGCCTGGCTCCCACCTGAGAACAAAATCCCCCACCCACCCGCCCCATGACCCTACATTATACACTAATATTCAGCTTTTGAGCATGACGAGACACGCCTTTGTGTACTTCTAATTCATCAACAATAGCATTCATTTGATGGCGCTACAAAAAAGAACGCGCAGTTTAATTCCCTGGCATCTACTGTTAGGTTCCTAGTATTATCTGTGTGTGCAAACACAAACGATAATTGTGTTCCTTCTCATTGTTGTGCTTTTCATTCATCCCCAATAGCATTGATTTGATGGCGCGCTGAAAATCAACGCACAGTTCAATTAGGTTCAATTTAGAGTTAGGTTTCTAGTATTAACTGTGTATGCAACACAAATGTGCTAATTGGCACTGTAAGCGCAGGAGCACATTTATCGCTGTTGATTACATTTGACTCACCCAGGTTGCAAGGAGTAAGACATTGAACTTGGTTTGCCCAGTGCTCGTACATGCAGAATAATTCTCCACTTGACCTTGGCTTGAAGCTTTCCTTCACAAGCTTCCTCGCCACCGCGTACAACCCATATGATGTTTGGTCTGACTTTGGTTGAGAACTACAGCTCATCATTTGTGACGTATTCCCGCGCTGCCCCATTTTCACTCCCCAATCTCTCTGAGCGCCTCACAAGTGTGCGTGCGGGCGAGTAAGCAAAAGATCGCTACGTCGAGGCAGAGATACGGCATCCCGGGGAATGTAAAAAGCAAAAATGTGTGCAACTTGTCCTATTGTCAAATATTGAATTTTATAAAGTGATAAGAGCGCATTTAGAATTTCGGTGGGGTGATCTAGTGTGTGGGCGATATGAATTAGCTCTGTAAGGCGAGATAGCATATCAACGAGGGCACTATCAGCGCTTAAGAAAATCCAAAAATAGCTCAAAAAATTAAATTTGAAAAACATCGTTACTTTCTGAGATCATTTGCGCGCATTTCCAGAATACGTTAAAGCGGTGCTCCCTTTATAGGAATGGGAGGTGTAGATACTCCAGTATCAATGTGATGCAAGGTGTTTCTACTTCTAAGCAAATTAAATTCAGGGGTCGACATATTGGGGGAGTTTCACAAAAATTGAATATAGAATGGCCGTTGTAGATACTGGACTATCAATATGATGCGAGGTGTTTCTACTTACCAGTAAATTTAGCGGTCAACGTGTTGTGGAGTTTTACAAAATTGCAAGAGTGCTTTTTTAAATACGGGGCTGAACCTAAGAGTTGTGTCAATTTTCCTCCAATAAATGGACTTTAGATTGGGCGTGCATGAGTTGTTATGGCGCCAACGTGGACATACAAAAGCCATTTTTTCTATTACAATTTCGCTTACTGTATCCGTGAAAGGCTGTTTTGTCTTTCATACAAAACATACCTACTTGATACAAATATGAGAGAAGTTGCTCTCCCTACAATAAGCCGTGGACAGCAGGACGGATACGGCTCTTTTCTCGCGCTGTACGCCCTCCAAGAACAAAATGATGCAGCGTGTTTTTGATGATTACACAAGTAAAGTTAAAAGCCTACATCCGGGAAGAATTTGAGAAAAATCGAAGAATGTTTTTTAATATCAACTCCTGAAATTTGTTTTTCGCTATTTTCTTTAAACATGCGTGCTTCTCGGATCTTAACGGTACAGCACGCAATTATAATGTTCACTCTGTTTGTTTGTAAGCAGCACACCTGAGTAAAATTTGAAGGTTACAATTTTAGTATCTTAATATTTATGCTCAAAGTTCAAAAAAAAATTGCGCTGTGAGCAGAATCTTGATACTTTATAGCGAAAAAGTATATCCTTGACAGCTGAAAAAGCTTTTAAGATAAACTTAAGGCAAGCGTGAATGGAGTGTAAAATTTACGAGTGCCCCTCAAAATAGTTTTGTAGCTAGAAATCGCTATAGTTGGCGTAGGCGCATGGGTATGCAGCGGCCGGAGTCCACCTTGTCGGGCTCCAAACTTTTTTATAGTTAGACAAATTTTTTCCTAGGAAAATATTCCCGAATCCAACATTGGAATGACGAGGGAATGATATAAAAAATTCCAGTAACTTGAAGAGGTTGACCCCGCCACACTCTGTTCGATATTGCTGTATTTACTTTGCTGTATTTAGTAACTACCTTTAGTTTGCTCCAGTATGTCACAGAAAACACAACGCCTTTGGACATCAGAACGTCCGGCTTCTTTGATTCGGTGCCACGCAGTTCCGATTTTTGCAGTACCTACGCAAGTGCCTAAATTAGCCGCGTACGCCATAATACGCGACAGAAATAATACAAAAAAAAATCATGCACCCCTCCGTATAAGGACCTAACGACGATGATGTTTGAATGCGTAGCTTTCTCATGACGGATCCTTTGATTATGGTCTGAGTTTTCCAACCGCAAACTGCTTAGACTATGTCGAAATGGGGAACAAAGAAAAAACGAGCATGTTGAAATGCAGCGATCGGATAGACACCGGCTCCATAACTCAAGGGACTCAGGATCGATTCTGGCAGCCGCAAGCGTTTTTCTTGCACTGCACCCGTGATCATTGATCATTACTGTCAAAAAAAGTTGGCTTTCCCGCAGGGAATTTCCACGTTACAGGCGTATCATTGAGGACACTTACGCTTACCTTTAAAAGGCTGCCTCCCACTTGAGGGCGATTGAGGTGTCTACAAAGGCAACAAATCTTTTGCACATTCAGCAACTCACCACCTCCTTCGTAGTCGATATATCATGCCATTTCTACGGCAATATATTTATCTCAGATTGACATGTAATAAATAAGGGAAGACGTGTATTATAATTGACGGTGTGAACGAAATATTCGCCACACTACGGCGAATTTCTGCAGGAGCTCAAAACCCTTCAGGGCAAGGATGCTAAGAGAAAGACCACGCTCGCTGTGGGACTGTATCTCTACAGCCAGGACAACGCCCTCTCTGAGTACAAACGGCTGTTCATCGAGGCCGTGAAGTGAGTTTGAAGTTGCATGTTCGTTTTCTATTGATGGGCCGGGAAAAATGTGAGGTTTTCTCCTGGAAACAGTTCACCCTGCCGCTACATCGCCGGCATTGCGATGTGCTGGCATGGCGGCGGTGGTGTTTTGGTGAATACAGGTAGGCAGTCGGCCGGGTGTCCAACAGAAATAGCTAACACCGCATTTGGCATTACGATGGGGCCCTTGCCAGGCGCTTAAACCTCAGTAAATTTTGGGACGAGCCGGCACGCGACGTTTTGTTGTGAGACTGAAACACTACCGGCGCTGCAATACTTGTCTGGCGCAGAATTAACAGATTCAATTAATTTGTGTTTGGATAGAATCCTAAGGGCATAGAATGAAATGAGAGGAAATCGTCTATTTTCTTCTCATCAGCTTTTGCGTTAATCTCCTGTTACCAGCGTGTGAAGTTCTAATCCGTCATATTTTAGCCATTCTACATTCTCACAGGAACTGTATGAAGCTCAAAATCAACAGTACATTGGCGCATAGGTTGTAGTTACATACTTTTATTATTTCTTGATTACGACAGCTGCGACTTTTAAAGCGCAGCTTCATTATCTTTCTCCCGGCCTGTCGAGGGGCTACGACTGGATGTGCTTCCCTGGGTGAATGCGCCGCGCGTGTTTGACAGCTCCTCCTCGCCCGCACCTGCGGTGGCGAGAAGAAACTTCCCGGTTTCCCCACAAAATCACCAGATGGCACGCAGGTGCACGCGAATGCTGCCGAAGCTTCGGCTGGTGTCCTCAATATGTCAGAAACGCACTTGAACCCGCGCCATCGAATTTGCCAAATATGCTCCTGCGCAGTCATCAGAAGAAGTGTCACGCAAAAACACTGAAACTTCTCGCTAGCAGAGCAGTGGCGCAGACTACGAATGCGTGCTGGGTATGCTGGCCTGGTGACGTGAGTCAAGGCAAGAACGCGTGGCGGCAACAAAAGGTGACGAGGGCCGTGAGATATACGCCCAGCAGCGACGAAGAAATAAGAGAAAATGCCGCACGAGCTTTCTTTACAACGTAGGTTTGCCTGTCCACGCGTGGTATGATTACAAACGTTGCTACTTGAACTCGATTGTACAGTTCAGAACATTGATATTACCGGCGATACAGCCATCATTGAATATTTCGCCTAACGCAGGCTCCCATGTGTGCGGGGGTCCGCCATTTTTATCATTTATCTTACGCGGGGAATGCGCCCGCTACTCAGGTTTATTAGCATTGACGTGTTATTTTCATCTACGTTAATCCAATGACACCCTAATTACTGCTGGAGAGCTCCTGTAACTAGCCCAGCCTGTTTCCATCGGTACTAGACAGTGGACTTCCTGATTCGTTTGCTCGTCGGCTTTGCTGACGGCATCGCCTTCCAAGCTAGACTTTGCTGCATTAATGTGTACTAGCTCTAAGGGGTACATCCGTGATCTTGCTTCTAATAATTGTACAATGGCCTTGACCGTTCACCTATACCGCGCCGGTTATCTTTGGCAGTGTTGCCCTGATGTTCCTGACACCACTAATGCAGTATCTTTTTACTGACTTCCAACCTGCGTTTGAGGAAGTTTATCAATGTGACCTGGTCATTCTCTATTTCAAACAGAGGGGAAGTAGTGTAAGGCGGTTTATGACAAGACTGAATGTCTGAAGGCTGAAGGCAGAAGGCTGAATGAGGATATGCGCTCCCCAGTAGGAATTTCCTGCACTCGGTGCCGGAAGGAGGGAGGAATATCGTATGCGCACCTCAGACTCCTGTGATCAGATGTAGTTTTGCTGTATATGCACTGCACACTAACTGTACCGCTCTACAATGTCCTGATGTGATAACTTCTCCACAAAGACACCTGTCCTTGCCTTTGTATTAGTGCAAATCGTTGCAGTCAATGTTAGATAGTACCATCGTTCAAACTTTTCGTCTTTTGCACAACGTTTACACTGAGAGAGAATCGTCGATGTAAACAACCTCAGAAACTACGTTGGAACCATGCTTACTTTTAAAATACAATGAGCCAGTGGGGAAGTTAAAAGGGCGAAAACGAAATAATGGGCAGGCCTTCGTACCACTATAAAGGAAACTTGCCTAACCCCTCGTCTCACACCGCGCTTTACCATTATTGCTTATGTAGTTTGCACGAAGGTATTTTCAAAGTTAAAGCCCACGTTACAATAGCTGCTCCTGAACTGGATAAATCCTGCATGTTTCTGTCAGGTGAACTTCGTCATTGTAAACTTGGATGAACGGGTAAAACTTAAAAATCAATACATAAATTCGTAGCACCTACGCCGTGGACACAGTCATCGCCCTGAGCTCGGTCGGCGCCATGGTGGACGACAAAGACTGCACAGTTGTTCCGCCGGGAATCAGTGCTCCTTTCTCCACCAAGTACCCTGGCCTAGTAAGTTGACTCGTAAAAAAATGACCTCGTATCTGCTTTCATCGCAAATGACCTTTCATCGCAAATGTCGACAAAAGACGATACTCTTTGTGGTCATTTGCCAAGTAAATCCCTCCTTTCGCTTTCGGCTCACCTCTTATGTTGTCCCTCTTGCGTCGCGCTCCTGCCAAGGTAAAGACGCTCAAGGTTTGCTCAACACAATTTAAATTTACCGCGCTCCACTGCTCCAGGCCGGTTTCCTCGATGCCACAGCTGTCGTACGGCGGAGACGCGCGTGAATCGAGGCACCCTACTTCAACGTTTATACAACGGCGTTGCCGTAGTCTACGTACGTTCCAAGCAGAACATGGAACCTATCTAGTGGAACCTTTTGTAACTGCTGCCACTTGAATACTTAAAAGTGCCGCCAGAAGCTATAGTGGCGCGGGCGCCAGCAGGCGACGGCGGAGTGAATTCTTTTTCTGCAGTTGATGAAGTATTTCATTTCGCAAAAATCAAGCATATATGAATTTCTTTATAAAGGAACACTGTAAATATTCCTTGTGTATAATTTTCTGTCTCATATGTTCAACAATGTTGAGAAGTATGAACATACAAACCGGACTCAGACCAACAATGTTGAGAAGTATGAACATGCAAATCGGACTCAGATGTTTGGATGTGGCTTTGAGTATATAAGACTATTGAGCAGACTTTGTTTCGCTTTGGAAGGGTCGCTGAATCGAGTCACAGGCAGACAGACAGACAGACAGACCGACAGACAGCACAAAATTTCTTGGTTTAAGTAGCCCAGGAAAGACTATCGTCTTTGAAATACGCCGCCTTTGTGTAGTGGAGAGTATGCATAATCTGCACTCCGCTTCGAATAGTCTATGTGGGGCGGGAAAGTTGTTTGTCGTATGCGCCGAGCGCGTGACCAGTAGCCCTGCGGCCGCGATGACTCGTTCGGTAGGTTTTAGTTTTCCTAATAGACCACACCGCTGTCTCACGCGCTTCCGGCAACCATTGACGGCGAGAGAAAATTCATGAAATCGCGCGAAGAAGGAAATGCACTTTTCAATTGGTAATTTCTCGGCGATTAAAGCATCTTTCGCCGCCGAATAAACACCTAGAGGGCTTCGGGGAAGTTCAACTTTCGTATGAGCCCAAGTTGCTAATTGCCTTCAGTGTCTCTTTAATAATCTTTAATAATAAAATTAAATTACCCATGGTGTTTTGTATGTATGGCGTAAACAGTTACAACTGCGGCGCTGTATGTATTGCCATGTTACCGGAAGACCCTCGGAAGACATGTCATGTCGGTCGGAGTGTTTTCTTCCGCCCCTTGCTGTGGCTGGAGACCATGCTCTGGAGGAGTACTTGCTGTCCGCCCCAGACTAACTTTGCGGGCTTTCAAGTGCAGTCTTCTGGAGTAGCGGGCACCTGTGGGCGCCACACGTGAACCAGGTTATACCAAGAGAAAGGCCACTCGAGCTGTCAGAGCAAAGGTACAAACAATGCAAACTACGCAAAAGGATACGGCGAATGAGTCAACCTAGTTATCTGTGAACAGTTTTGCTATGTCAGAACGAAGCTTGTTATAGTTTCACATCACATGCAGGTCAGCGAATGGAACAAAACACACACGCAAGCACGCGCGTGCAATCTCTTATTTGCACCCATTCCTCGCAAGGATCCATACGCTTGACCATTGAGGCTCGAATTCAACGCCTTCGCAGCTGCAGTACCACGAACTGGTGACGACTGGAACTCAATACCAGAAAGACAAGGTTCTGGTGGGACTGTCCCTCGAGATGGGGGCGCTAGTCTACAGTATTCTCGGCGGAGGTAAATGGGAGGACCTATTCGACGGAAAGTTAACGTGCGACGGCTTCAGCATCACCTTCCCGGATTCGGTGGGTACAGTTACTATACGCGATCACCAATTTCTGCACCTCATCGCTAGTGGGTAGAGGAATTTCAATTTTAAAGCAATGCAGCTTGTACATATCGCGCGTTTTTATATCTCCAGCGCATTTTTAACGGTTCCACTGCACATTGATTTAACATGCCCATTTCGCTCAAGAGCATTGTGAGTGGAAAAATTTGCTTACAACCTCCTCGTACTTTTCAACGTTTCGACACCCCATCTGCAGGTACATAGTTAACTGTGTGTTATTGGTGTTCTTGAAACTTCTGGTCAAAGGAGAAGCGCTGCACTTAAAAACTTTGGAACTTGCTGCTTGAGAGTGCCCCAGTTTTACAGATTATTTCACTCGTAAAACTTCATTGTGCTATTGTTATCCATAAAACGGACAGAGTAATACCTTCCACGTTTACAAAAAAAAATAGCAGTGGCTTTGCTCTGCTATGTCAGGATATACGTACCGTGAGCTAATGTTCAGCTCATTTACAATCTAATGCAATCCAATCCAATCCAGTCTAATCCAGTCCAATCAAATTTATTCCAATTTAGTACAATGCAATCGAGCGGCGGCGGCTCCTGCGCGCCAGCTGTGCGCCGTGAGTCGTGCGTGCTCCTCGCGCAAGCGCTTCACGGGTATCCAGGGGCCACTTGAAACTCCTCACCCTCGGCCACGGTAGCCCACGCCACAAAATATGAGGAATGCTCAATACTTATGGCTGAATGTAGGCATCATAGGTGGACCATTCATTGATATGTTGAACCTTCTTTTGAACATTTCTGGCCGTGCCCCCGCACCACCTGACCCACCCCCTGTATACAGCACCCTGCGAGGATCATTCTGCTCGCTGGCCATCGCCAGGAGCCTCCTGCTCGCTACCCTCCTTTAGCGTTCCTGTTGGCCTCTTCCGGCGCGTGCTGCGACGCCATTTTTCGCAACTCACATCTGACCCTCATCACTCAATTCGGTGTCTGCTTCCCGACACGCGCAAACGGCGGCAAAAACGAGTGTTTTTAAGAGTGAGGCTGTTGATTAAATCATTTCTGCGTGGTTTCCGGAGTCGAATACACCAAGCGCTCGGGCACGCGTGCCTCGAAAGCTAAGCGTGACCACTTCGGGAGAGGGGCCGAGAAAAATTCCAGCGTTCGCCGCGTGCCTCGAGCGCACGTTCGTCAAAACAAGCATGCCCACTTTGCGAGATTGACCAACTTTGGCCACAAAATAAAATTCCAGCCGTCGCCGTATCGTGGCAACAGTTTCTCGGAAAGAGAAAGACGCGTCAAGCGTTCGCTCCGCGTTCGTTCGTCCTCGTGTCGTCGCGCACATGCACTCTGTACTGCACAAGAGCCGCGACTTAAATGTCGGAGTTGCTGTAGTGATCTATGACTCCACATTGCCCGGGCGGGGATAGTTCGCGCGGCCGAAGAGGCCGCGATGCGAGAGGCTCGCCGTGCAATGCATCCGCTACAGACGTTAAGACGCGCTTTCAGAGTGGCGTGCGTACGCAAACGTCGATCAAATCGACGAGCTCACTGTAGCCTTGCTCAACATAAGGTCATTAAAATGCCATGCCGCCAACGTTAACCGCACCACGACGATACTAAAACTCAAGTTTGTCTCCGTCAATAATCACCTACAACAGCTTCGCCATTCAAGTGCTGTGCGCGAGTGCAAGCATCCTTGAGTTTTCTAACACTGGTTTTCTGTACCTAATAACGAGCATGCTTGATACACAAAAGTGTAACCCATTAAACGTTATGAAGTAGCGTTATTGATGCGCACATGAAGGAAGCTTTACCGGAGTGGTGAACCTTCGCGCTATTAACAATCGCGGCACACGCAGCGAATTCAGCGAATTAATAATGTACGCGCGTTGTTTGTTCAATTAAGGGATTCTGGACTGATTTCTCCCCATGAACAAAGAAGCAGGTCGACAGTGGACGCCGTTTTGGTCATCTCACAGCGGAAACACATCAAAGTGCCAAATGTGTATAACTTGAAAAGTAGCCATGAAATGAACACTACAACCTTTGAACGTGCTTGACTTTAGCGTTGTGCAAGAAGAGTGGTGGAGGGCGTTTTTTTTCTATACGGCCAAAGAGGTCAGAAAGCAAGTCCTATCTACCACGTGCTTTTGCAGGTATGTTCGGGAGAAATTCTGCCTAACAGGTCACATGACCTGGAAATTGGAAGGGTCAGCCCTAAGATAGATAAACGCCTATACCTCCGGGAAAACGTCGCCTCCGTACACATGAAGGTACGTCCTTGACAGTGCAGGCAGGATTTATATGCGTGCCCTCAATTACAGTGTGAAAGAAACAGCTATTAGTGCAAAGAGTCTTCCTGGGGTTCACAAAACACCTGGAGGAGGACTTACCATGACGCTACCTGTGTATGACGCGCTGTATATGTAATACCGCAATTCCTGCACTTGTACCACCACGTCCTTTTTTGCTGGCCCCTCAGCGCGTGCTCTCGATGCCGTTTTAACTAAATTACTGAGGAAAGTACCCTGCTGGCTTCGGAAAAGTATCCATTGGACAAGGAAACAGCTGGTGAGGACGCAATGTATTAGTATATATACAGCCTTCTGCCCGCAAAGCATATGCCATGGTGTACGAGGCAACGGCTTTCTAGAAAAGCACGTTTATTGATTATGCTACACTCAGCAAGCACGAAACGTTTGCGCAGTTAACGTACCAATGGTCATCTTAAACTGCAATAGAAGTATGCCGCCGAATTTTCCACCGCGCCATGCGCAGCGCATGGGATGCGGGGACGTTTTTGAAGTAACACAGTTGGGAGGTATGGAGAACTGCATCGCCGAGACGCCCAGGTGCTGGTACAGAGGGTGATGCGGCTTCATACGCGCCGTTAGGAGCACGATTAGAGGTCTTTTATCGACGCTCTGTTGCGGTTAGGCATTACTGCTGGTTTCTTTACGTTTCGTGTGGCTTGAACTGTATAGTGAGGAGAAAGAGAAGGATGAATGCTTGGCGTCTTGGGGCAACCAGAAAACGCAATGAGCAGTTGTGGTGATGATGATGATTAGCGGCTCTACCTTTGAATTGGGGTGTCGTTTGTTAGCAACCGACTTGCCTGTTTTATTGCACCTAATTTCTCTACTCCTAGCATACGTAATATATATTTGTCTCCCCTATCTCCCCTTAACCACTGTTTTAAACTCCCATCGCTCCCTCCCCTTTTGTTCCTCCACCCCTGTTCTAAATTCTCATATGTATGATTTCTCCACCTTGCGTACCTATCTCTTCCCTACTTTTCCTCCACCCCCATTACAGCTGCCTCTCCGTCACCTGTATGGCCCCGAAGTTGAGGTGCCCCCTCACCTGTTATGCCAAAGACTCCGCCAACGTCGTTTCCCCCTCGATCCACGGAGATTGTATCTCTGTGTAGTTGCTTACAATTTGGTCGATTGTTTGCGGATCTCTGCCACAGCATACATGTTTCATCCTGCTTCCGGCAGATACCTGTGTATGGCCGGGTTCTCAGTCATCCCGCCAGTGCTTCAGTGACCAGTACCATAAAAACGATGCTACCTTATTTCTAGTTTCTTTGTCCTATAAGTCTCCAAGTTTTTTTTTTCACTTCCATTCTCTGTGCAAACTTCGTCGTCTCTGGTGCCTTGACCTTCTTTTTACTGTTTTGTATGCCCCACTTTCCCCTAAAAACTTTCCGTACAACTTAGTCAGCTGACCAGTCTTCCGTCTTTACCACGTGTCCATGCTCCTCGGATCATTATCAGCCTATCTACGCCCACCGCAGGGCAAAGGCCTCTTCCATATATCTCCATTTATTCCGATCTTGTGCTAACTGCGACCAATTTATCCCCGCAACCTAATGGATCTTACCTGGCGATATAACTTTCTGCCGCCCCCTGCCACGCTGGCTTCTCTAGGAATCCACTCTGTCATGCTTAATGACCAACGGTTATCTTGCCTTCGCATTACATGCCCTGCCCACCCCCATTTCTTACTCTTAATTTCTACTCATATATCCTTAACACGCGTTTGTTCCCTGACCCACTCCACTCTTTCTTTGTCCCTTAATGCTACACCTACCATCTTCCGGTCCATCGCTTGCTGAGTCTTCCTAAATTTAAATTGAACCCTCTTACTGAGCCTCCAAGGTTTTGCCCCGTACGTGAGTACCAGTAAGATGCAGCTGTCATACCCTTTCTTCTTCAGAGGCAATGGTAGGCTGCTATTTATTATCTGAGAATGCCTGCCAAATGCACCCCACCCCATTCCTATCCTATTAATTATCTCTGCCTCATGGTTCAGATCCGGGGTCACTACTTCGCCTAAGTAGTTATATTCGCTTACCACTTCCACTGCCTCGCCACCTATCTCAAAGCGTTGTGCTCTCCTGAGGTTATTACGCATTGCTTTAGTTCTCTGCATATTAATTTTAAGGCTCAAAATTCTACTCTGCTTGTCCAGTGTGGTAATCAAGCTTCGTAATTCGTCCCCCGAGTTACTTAGCAAGGCAACCTCTGCAGCAAATCTGAGGTTACTGAGGTATTCTCCATTAAGCCTTAAATCCACCTGCTCCCAATCCAATGTTCTGAATACCTCTTGTAAACATGCAGTGAGTAACATTGGACAGATTGTGTCTCGTTCTCTGACACCCTTCCTTATTGGTATTTTACTGCTCTCCTTATGCAGGACGACGGTAGCTGCGGAGGCATTGTAGATATGCTCTAGTGTTCCTACGTAGTGCTCGTCTAAACCCTGATGATAAATAAGAGGACCAAGGGCCGAGACGTCCCGATGATGCGATGGTGTTCTATTTACAAAGATGGCGACTGAGAGGAAGACGAAGCAGCGCGAGCTATGGCTGCTAACGCGACTATGGGTACCGATGATGATGATATCATCGGTGCAGCGATGATGACACCTATAAAGTTCATACATCTTTCCCAGCCACGCATAGGCTGTTTTCAGTTCGCGTTCAGCATGTTCACAAAGTCCCTCCTTGTCGATCCGGTGAGGCAGTCAGAAGGGGAAACTGCTGCAGGTGCCGTCTTTTGAATCCTCGCTGGGAATATCGGCGCAGTCAACGCAGCCAGGTAGAAATTTGTAAGTCGTCTTCGACGCTTTTGTACTCAGATGTTAGTTCTTCAAATGCAGATTTCGAGATCCGAAAACAGTTTCCCTGAGACGTCTGCGTCTTTCTGGAGCTCTCTTCACTGATAATTCGGTTGCAGTTAACAGATGTTTCCTGTTCCTTTAAAGCGTACTCTCCGCGAACTCTTTTTCTGACACTGGGTTGTCTGGTCGGTTCAGCAGTCCTCTTAAGGTATCTCTCGAAAACGTCAGCATCCCACTATTCAGCGTCGTGCATCGGTTTTCCTTTTTGTGTCTTATCTTGCCCTTGAAGCTCTCCAGGTTCAAAATCCATGGTCTCCCACTCGATACATTCGTCAAACGTAGCCTGTGCAGCTGGTGTGGAACTCAATTCACTGTCTCGCTCAAGCTAGTGTCGACGGATTCTTGTAAGACACATGAGCGTAAGCATCTTCAGTTTCAAGATCAAGCGCAGCCAGCGAGGCAGTGGCATTCTGCCATTCTGTTTGCGGTAGGAAATCTGACGTAACTGACGTTTCTGTCAAGACGACTTCTTCATCCGTGGTTATGAAATCACGTGGGTCGTATCATTGCTCTGTAACCGTAACAAAAACTCGCCGAAAGTTCTAGATGAATTCAATTTCTCGAGGATCTTGCAATGTCCTGTTGTATCGTAGTTTTGGGTTTTCAATCGATAGTATATGCTGAGCATAACGTGAGTGATATCGTCATCGTACCCTACGTTGTTTGCGAATTATCCAAGTGGTCGATGCCAATAGGCGGTTCAATTCCCTCATTCAACCGTCTCAGTTCTACTTCAATTTTCCGCAGCCGGCGCAGAAAGCTCGTCAACAGCTCGCAACATCGCTCGTCATTACCGTCAGCCGTAATGTGGCTTCTTCGTTTCTGCGTAGTTCACGAGCAATTGACCGAGTCCTTTCTCTTGTCATCTTCAGTTCGTGCAGGCGCATCTAAGATTGAGGAACACCCGGTTCGTGCATCAAAGGTAGTCTGTTTTTCATTGCGCGATGAACTGCGGCACTCCCCTCACCTTTTGCAGAATCGCTTTCTAGACCCATCGAAGAAAATCCTTGGAGGGGAGGGATGCCTCGTCGTCTTGTCTGCCCATCGCGTCGGTCAGTCATGGGTAGCACCAGCTTCGATATGTCCATCAAACGGTCCGTCGTCGGCGTCGACGGGGTCCTCCTCCTCGTAGGCCAAAGTTCGGATGACTCCGAATCGCACTGGGCCTTCTTCCCGGGTTTATCGGCACCAAAATGATAAATAAGAGCACCAAGGGCCGAGACGTCCCGATGATGCGATGGGGTTCTATTTACAAAGATGGCGACTGAGAGGAAGACGAAGCAGCGCGAGCTATGGCCGCTAACGCGACTATGGGCACCGATGATGGTGATCTCATCGGTGCAGCGATGATGACACCTATAAAGTTTCTACACCTGATACCGCACTGCCTGAATGAGTGCTTAGGTTTCGGCAGAGTAAAATGCTTTTTCATAATTTATGAATGCTATATATAGGAGTTGAGTGTACTGCGCGCATTTCTCTATCACCTGATTGATCGTGTGAATAGGGTCCATTGTTGAATCGCCTTTACGGAACACTGCCTGTTCATTACGTGGACTGAAATTTAAGGTGGCAAAAGTTCTGTTTGATACCTTGGCAAGTATCTTGGTAGGCCGCGAGAGTGTTTAAGAACCTGATTATCAGGAGCGAGAGAGAGGAAATCGCTCCTCATATACAGGTACTTCAAAACCCTCGCGGCCAATTTCTCGTCCTCCATGTCAGAGTCGTGAAATTTAGTGAAATGTCGTGAAACACACCAAATGCGGACAATGTTTTGCACTTGCAAAAACTACACCATTGGTGAGGTCAAGCCAGTTAACCACTAGAGTAAAGTGCATAATGGAAAAAAAGAAACACTTCGAAATTTGCGATGTCTGAATGCTGCAGCTTAGTAAACAGTTCTTGCTATATCTGCGCCTTCCTCTTCTCTAGAGATCTGTAGGCAGGATGCTGCAAAATTATATTAGGTAAATTAGAAGCCATTCCGCTGAATGCAGGTGAACGAGAAGCGAAGCTCCTTAGCACATTACATAGTGGCGGCACCAAATTTAAGGGAAACGTATGATCAAATATTATTTCTCTCGAGCGTAGTTTGCGGTCAGCCCAAAGGAATTGCTTTGCTACTCGGTCACGATATAATTTTGCAACGGTAGCCATGAACTGTAACCCACAAGGGATTACTCTTTCACTGCGGATGCTATCTGGCGTCGGCGCTGCGAAACCGCACAAAGCCACCAGGCGCTGACCTGACCTTGACCACACGAGGCACTTGCTGAAAGGTCAGAGGGACTTTACCATCGTGCCTGGCGCATTAGGTTTTTAGTTAGAAATATCTCCCGCGCAGGCAGCATTAAACAGGATGTTAATTGGGCTGAATTTTTTTCCAGGTTGAGTATATCAACCGTCGCTGGAAGAACTACTACCCTCGGCGTGGAACCATAGCGTGGCTCGTTTTCAACGTGCATTTTGACGCGAACTTGACCAACTGCAATCAAGCAAATACGCCATTCCCCAGAGTGTCGGCTTTGAGCCGTGCTTTAGGGCTGGGCTAACATATTTGTCAAGAAGAGACAGACGCGGTTTTTCTGTAGTCATTTCGTTTTTTTTTTGTTTACGCTAAACAGGCTCTTCAGAGTGATATTAGAGATTACTTTACGGCGGTGGACTCAAGGAAGAAAGCACACGCGGCCAACAATTACGAATACCTCAAAAAGAAGTACTCCTATGTACAAGGCTGATAAGGACCGGAAAATCCGGCTAAGCACGCGCAGTATACAGACTACTGTGCTTTTCTGGGCTCACCAAAGGTTTAATGGTGTCCTTTTTAGGCCCCGCAAGCAGTTATGTTTTCGTTTTTAACCAAGCAACCTCGGTTGAAGTGGAGAGAATACTGAAAAATTGTGAAGGTGTAATAGTGTATAAGTGTTAGTTTACGCGGCCCGCGTACACGTGTTTTTTGTTTGCAGCGCAACATTAAAACTGAATAAAATTCTCCCTAGAGATCTCATCCTTTGAGCCGGTGATGTATCTGAAGATTCATTTGAGTGAAAGTTGAAGAAAATAGATGATTTGATTGATTGACTGGTTTTCTATGCACAGCATTTGCGGCAGGCACTGCAATAATGCAAGCTTGCCAGTGGCCTGCGATGACGTCTGCACAGGAGATGAACTCCTCGACATGTAACTGTCCTTCACAGTGATGCACAGCTGGAGGGCGGCTTCAAGTCCGGTAGAGAGAGAGGCGAGTACCAGTTAGTGTAAAGTAGACAGGTGCAACCATATCGGGGCGCCCTTCTGAAACATACCGTATGAGGAAGGATAGATGAATGTATAAATGGAGGAAGGGGGGGCCGATCGAGGGTGTTTGGGAAAGAGGGAGAGAGGGATAAAAGGAGGGAAAGAGGGAAGAAAAAGTGACCGGCAGGCACTAACGGAAGGAAGGAAAAAGGAAAGAAATAAAGAAAGAAGAAATGAATAAAGAAAAGAAATAGAGAGAAATAAGGAGAAAGGTAAGTGCAAAGAAAGAGAAAAGAAAAAGCATGAAAAATTAGCAAGTACCGAAGAGAAGGATGGGAAGGAAAGAAATAGGAAGGGAAAGGAAGGAAGAAGGAAGGAAGGAAAAAGAAGTAAAAAGGAAAAGAAAAGGAACGATGAAAGAACGAAAAGAAGAAAAGGCAGGCAAGAAAAACAAGTACAGAAGGAAGGAGGGGTAAGGAACGAAAACGGAAAGGAAAGAGGAAGGAAGGAACAAGAGAGAAGCAAAAAGGAAAAAGGAATGAACGAAAGAACGAAAGAAAGGAAAGAAAGAAAAGGCAGGCAAGAAGGGGGGTTAGGCGGAGGAGGATAAACTGTATTAGCAGCATCGTAATGTGGTATACGGCCCTCAGTTCAGGACTCCATTGGAGCGCCCTGCCACCACGGCTCTTTCCACCAGTCTAAAGCCCGTTCTACATGGTGCGTTTTTCGCCTACGAATTCGGTGGAACGAACAATCGCACTTGCGAAGTTCGCAATGGCTGGAAATATCCTCTACATGGCCTGCGAAGCGTCGCGATTTTCGCACTTCAGAAACACATTGTTTGCAGACCTGAATTAGGTGTGCCACGAGCAAAGCTTGTCGTGATGTGGAAAAATAACTTTTATTGTAATTCCTGGGGAAGTTGTTTCAGATTGTTTGACAGTAAATATGAGTTTATTAGCGGTTTCATTTAACAATCGCAAATTATTTTTCAATATACGCACACATAGCAGAGAAGACAAACTTAGCAAGCAACCCTGGATTCGCTTGTTGTACGTGCCTAGCACTATAGTGCCTAGAATATTCTAGGCACTATACTAGCACATTTTCGTGTACCTCGGACGGGACTTCCTTGGTTCTTATGTACTTCTTCCGAACTGCTGGGATGTCCGCGATATGCGCGGACACCGATTAAGCATTCAGTTTAAACGGCATGCGACAACGCGTTGTAAAGACGCGTACGTCTGTTTTGGTGCGCCCGCGCTCATGCCGCGCGATAGGGTGCCTCGATGCGCGCCAGCGGAGCGGGCGCGCATCGAGGCACCCTACCGCGGGTATGCAAGCAACGCCATCCGATTGCAAGCGTGCAAATGGTGATGCCGTGACGTGGACATGACGTTTACCTAGCTGTGTTCCTATTGGCCGCAAGTTCCGGCCCCTCTACCGCCTGCACGCCGCACGAGTGGCGTTCGCCGGGGATGCTTGATCGTTCCAAAAATTTGGCACTTTGCCGCAGCAACAAAAAATGGTCGTTTTGCCGCACGAGCGGCGCCGAATCTGCGAATTCGCAGGGAAAATCGCACCATGTAGAACGAGCTTAACCCTGGCAATCGATGACCGGAGCTGGACAGCTCCTTCTCCCACTGCTCACGGGAAGGGTGCGCGATTCTTTAAATTTTGGGGTTTGCCGAACACTCCCGTACCATATGGTACAGGGTGCCCGGGGCAGCGCAAAATTTGCACAGCGGGAAGTACTGCGTTGGATGAAGCAGTGGAGTTTGGTCGTATGAGAGCGGGGGGGATAGATCATTCTGTGGTACTTATCGTACTACGTTATGCCTTGAATATGTAACCAAAGGACACGTATTCTCTAATTACTACCCTCGTGTCGCCTGGCGGGATAGATCTCGGGTGATGCCGTGGGTGGTCGTGTTGCCCTGGAGGGTTGAGTGGGCTGGCGTCCAAACAATCCTCACTTTTCTTTCGGCAGCAGGATGTCCAGAGCCGCCTGGAAATTCTACCATGAAGGAAGTTTCGGCAAGCCTGTTGCGAGTCCGTAATAACGGTATCCGCATTTGTTTTGGAGATGGCTAGAGCAATTGCCAACTTCCTCTACCTTGGTGGTGGTTGTGAAGGGCAAGGTGTCGGTAGGGAGGTGTTTCACCGTTGAAGTAACCACGGCGGTCATGGCTCCCCATCTGGCATAGTCGGCGGCGTAGGTGTGAACCGTGCGGTCTCGGTCCCTGTGTCATTTCTCGAGAGTGCGCACTCTTGATTCTCTTCTCCCTGCGTGCTGAGTAGGGTCCAGCTTACGGGGTTTAGGGGTAACTCCTTTGTTTATTCTTATTTTGTGTAGGCACGTCGCGTAGTTGCTAGAATCTTTCTTCGGGGGATGGCATTCCCAGTTTAGTGAGGAGACTCCTCCAGCAGAATGTCGTACTTAGTCGAAGACGCTGGCTGGCGAGGTGGGCCTCGGCTACTTCAGTTGCTACTTTATTCAGAATTTCCGAAGCCTGTCGGTCGAAGTACTAATAGGGAGCCTCAGAGCATGCTTATAGGCTTTTCGAATCATGGTGTCAATCTTGACCAAGTCGCCCTTGCTTAATATAGCATAGGGAATGGCGTAGGTAATGCGTGAGAAGACGAAGGCCTCTACCAGAACAAGGGTGTCCGCTTTCTTTATTCTCCTCGCTTTGGTGGTTATTCTTCGGAGTATGTGGGTAATTTGACCCGTTGTGTGACTCAGCCGGTTGAGAAGAATGGTGTTTTAACAGTCCTCTTATAAAGTCATACCGAGGACTTTGATGTGAGGTGACGGCAGGATGGGAATGAATTAGACCGCGCTACGTGCTTCGAATGCAATGGCATTGTTGTTCCGGCGGGCCACATTTTACTGCTATAGGGCATATGTGCCATGGTGGTTTCATGGTGCCACTCTAATGCCAAGCTCGCAGCCTCTCAACACGATGTTGAGAATAATTTACCGACGGGTTGCGTACCCACTTAAAGGGATTGTTGAAGGACAGCGATAGCTACCTATAGGTACGAGTTTATTAAGCACGGGATGGCTACTGAGTCAGCTGCCTCGCTCCAGGCTGCCGCTCAGGGATTACAGTTTCCACCAGTTGTCGTTGTTGTTGGGGACTCACCGTAATTTCCACGCGCGCACTCCGCAGTGAAATTGTGTGGTGGGGGAGGGTAGTGGGCGTCGTGCCACAGATGGTCGTACTGGATAGATGGGTAACGCAGTTTGAACATAGTGACACGGGGTTATCTGGTGTGCTCTGAAATACATGGAGATGCATGGGTGGATGTAGTGCATATGTTTGTGCCTGCTGAATGGCTACTAGGTCGTGGCCGGTAACCCCGGCGTGGACAGGGACCATGGCTTGTTACAAGCTATGCCGTGTTAGCGAGGGAAAGGGAAGGACACGCGTTTTCTGTGGGTTGTCTTGAGAGGGCCCCGAGAAAAGGTAATGAGCCCGTTCGTTTCTGCAACGCCTGTGTGATCAAAGATGAAGTATACGTGAAAAGGCGTTTTAACGCTGTTGAGGAGGGCGCGGATGGAAAGCGGTACCCTGAGTGAGGCTCTAGCATGTTGACATTGAATTCGTGTATACAAGGGTGGTGCGGAAGGGAAGGTTTTGCCACAAGAGGCAACTGCAACAGTGAGAAGTATTGCTATGAAAGCGAGTGCACCGAGGTCACTTTGAAATGCGATATCCGTGAATTCGTGGCCGCGATCGGCATCCCGGTTGATTTTCTTGGTGTAGTATGCTGCACGAATAAGCTCCCTGCCGATTTACTCCCACTGGGCTTCAACGCCAACATAGCTGCCCCTACCTGCGCCCATACACAGCCCAGTTGATTATCCCGTGGAGATAAGAGCTGCTATCACCGGCTCATGGTAGATTCCCCAGTTCGCGTTGTCATAATGGTTTCACTTTCAAAACACGTGAGTGGACTCAAGTACCACCAGTAGTTTATTATTATTATCTGAATATATATTTGTCGCTGAATTCGCGCAATCCCTTTTTTCTGGGCACTATTTCTCTTAGTAATGGAAAGAACAAGAAAAAGACTAATGGCTCAGGGGATAAATTATTTTTTTAAGATGTAGTGGCTTGGGAAAGCATTGAGTAAAATCGGCCTCCACGGAGGCGTTCGCACATCTGCAATAACGTTCGACTTCGAAATTGTAATGGTGTAGATTTTTTAGGGTTACAGTCCCGTTTCTCGCTCAGCTTCGGCGTTGTAACAACTGATGCGAGTTTAAAAAGTGTGGTCCGACCAGATTCCGGCAAATCTGCACGTGAGGATTTCCTCTTCTCGGCTGACTCCACTGTCACCACCGCATTATCGGTATCGCCATCAAGCCCCGTGCACGGGACTAGAGGAAGAGGCATTGCAAGCGGCGTGTATCGAACCGCCTCGTCGCAGCCCCAAGAGCCGCATCTGCATCCCGCAGGGGTAAGTTTCCCGCTTTTTCCGCCCTCCCTTGACCCTATTTCGGCGCACGATTTGAGAAAAAGGAAGCGTTGAGTGTATTTAGTGCCGCTGACGTGTTGAGTGAAAGTTGTTGGAACGAAACCTCCGTCCACAGGCATGTTCGGCTAGGATTACCTCGACGGCTTTGCCGACTGTAAGCATCTCATCGCTCCCACATGGCCTTTAGAGGTACAATGTTTTTACTCATGCAATGATACGCCGCGGGCAATGATTCGAGATTTCAAGTGGTAGATAGCATTTCACTTTCCTGGCAACGCGAGTTTTCAATACAAACGTTTCTGCGGCGTAATACTCAAAAGAGTAGTTACCTCGCAATATGAGCTATAGCAATTTCGCTGTGTATGCTTATTCGTAACCATGCAGTTAGCCAAGTAAATAGTGAATGTGCACCGTATTTATTCAATTTTAAGGAGGCAATGTTTTTAAGGTGAGGGTGGAGTTTTGAGATAAAAAAAAACTAAAAGTAAATTTCTCAGCTTCGATCTTAAGGCGGGGTAAGTCTTTGAGACTACCGATTTTTTAAAAAAACCTCGACCTATATTAGAATAAATACGGTACTATCCTTCCAGAGTTTTCATAGGTGAAGCATTTAACTATCGGGATGGGCAAAGATGCAGCCCATATGTAAAGGTGTTGCTCAAGGTGGTTACCACGTTTTTGCACTAACGGACCTTCAGACTCTCTTGCATATGGTGACTTGTACAGTCACGCTCAGAATGACCACAAATGGTGATTAGTATTTTCAAAACACTGACTATTGAGATAAATATTTGTATAAGGCTCGACTCATTGGGACGTTGTGCTCCTAAGGCACGCTTGGTCGCTAACCCTGGGAAGAAGGCAAAGTTGTGTCAAGCAATGAATACGAATCAGCGCTGTTGGTCGCAATGGGCGTCACTGTGCGTGGCTTTACTGCTTTCATCCTTGTAATTATGAAGCATCCTCAGCCTTGTGTTGTACAAGCTTAGCAACTCAAGTAGTGCGTACTCAAAGTAGATTTCGGACACGCGTTGCGGCCGCGCCTCGTCATAAGGTACGCCGGCACTGCACAGTGTTTGCGATGCCGCTGCCATGGCGGGTGCATTGCTTACACAACCGTCTTCTCTGCGGCGTAAGGTTAAATTACTGGCTGGCTCACATACGCCACGTGTAAATATTTTGCGCAAGTCGGACGAATGTGGCACCTGTACTCTCTGCTCCTGCTTTCTGCGGCCCTGCCTCAGTTGAATTGCGGAACAGCTGCTCTGAGGACTTAATTATTTTCTAAGCCGATAGTGTTTCTTGGGCTACTTCTTGGGCTACTTAAACCCAGACATTTTGGCCTGCCTGTCTGTCTGTCTGTCTGACTCGACTCAGCCACCCGCCCAAAGTGAAATACAATCTCCGCAATAGTCTTATATAGTCACTGCCACATCCAAACGTCTCAGTCCGGTTTATATGTTCATACTTGTCGACATTGTTCAACAAGAAGAAGACATTACGCAAATATAGGATAGAAAATTCATACACACGGGATTTGTGCAGTGTTCCTTTAAAAAAATGATGGATTCTTGATTTTTTGCGAAATTAAATACTACATTCAGTACAAAAAACAATATTAACACTGTGCCTGCTGTCGCCCGCGCCACAATAGCTTCTGGCGGCATTTTAAGAAATCAAGCGGCAACAGTTACGAAAAGTTCCACTAGATAGGTTCCACGTTCTGCTTGGAACGCAAGTGGACTAGGGCAACGCGGTTCTATAAACATTGAAGTAGGGCGCCTCGATCCACGCCCGTCTCCGCCGTACGGCAGCGCTGGCATCGGGGCACCCGGCCTGCAGCAGTGGAACGCGGTAAATTCAAACTGACTTGAGCAAAACTTTAGCGTGTTTACCTTGGGAAAAGAGCGACGCAACAGGAACAACATGAGAGGTGAGTGGGAAAGCGAAGGGAGGTATTTACGTGGCAAATGTCGACAAAGACTATCCTCTTTTGTCGACGTTTGCAACGAAAGGAGCACATACGCGGCCAATTTTTTTCTTTGGGGGGAAGGGAATCACTGACCAATAAACGAACTGAAAGAGCGACGAGAGTTGCCGTCGCCAGGTTGCGCATGCGCGTAGCATGTAATCGCTGCAATACTGGCCGAAGGAAAACTGAGGCAAAGTTAAGAACTGCCTTAGAAATTCCCGACTTTATGTAGTGGTTTTTAGATCGAAAGCTTTCTTACTAGGACCGGTGGCGTTCTGTATAGAAACTAGTGCATTTGTCGATAGACCGGTTGGTCGACCGAAATTCTCATATCTGGACACACAGCAGTGCGTCAAACCGGGGTTCCATTGTGTCAAAACAGTTACTAGAAAATCTCAAAAAGGAGTTGTTCTAGGTAAGACATTACACGCATCGATCATGAAGAAATACGATAGTATAGGGAACGAGGGGGCTTTCAAGATGGTCACCAGATAGAAATAATACTTTGGAGAAGGTAGCGGCCTCAGACCTCTGCCAATGTTTCGACAAGGGCACTTGTCTTTTTCAATGCCTTGAAAAAGACAAGTCCCCTTGTCGAAATATTGGCAGAGGTCTGAGGCCGCCACCTTGTCCAAAGTATTATTTCTACGATAGTATACATTTACCTCATAAACTGTGTATCCGTATCCATTTATATCGTTCGAAACCGCCGCTGTTGCTGAGTGTCTAAAGCGTTGTCCTGTTGAGCACGAGGGCGCGCGTTGGATTCCCGGCCGCGGGGTCCGCTTTTCTTATGAAGGCGAAAAGAAACAACGCCCGCATGTATGAGATTTCGCCGTACGTTAAAGATCCCCAGGTGGTCAGACTTAATACGGGGCCCTCCACTACGGCGCGCCTCATTGCCTGCGTTGCGTCGGCGCGTTAAGCCCTGAAGTCGGCGTCGGCAAAGTTGTTCGTGGTAGCGTTGATTCAGTTGGCAAAAAATCGTCGCGCAGTTCGTTCTTCGTTGGCGATTTGTGTCATTGAATGTTTGGTGATCGATATGAGGCAGAGATCGTGAGGCAGAGATAATAAAAGGATGAGAATGGGGTGGGGTGCATACGCCAGACATTCTAAGATAATGAACACCAGCCCACCATTGTCGCTGAAGAAGAAAGTGTATGACAGCTGCATCTTACCGATACTCACCTACGGGGCAGAAACTTGGAGGCTCACTAAGAGGGTTCAACTTAAATTGAGAACGACTCAGCGGGCAATGGAGCGGAAAATGATAGGTGTAACATTAAGGGACAAGAAGAGAGCGGAGTGGGTCAGGGAACAAACGCGTGTTAAGGACATACTGGTGGAATTAAGAAGAAATGGACGTGGGCAAGGCATGTAATGCGAAGGCAAGATAACCGCTGGTCATTAAGGGTGACAGAAGTGGATCCATAGAGAAGGCAAGCGTTGCAGGGGGTGGCAGAAAGTTAGATGGGCAGATGAGATTAAGAAGTTTGCGGGGATAAATTGGTCACAGTTGGCACAGGACCGAGGTAATTGGAGAATAATGGGAGAGGCCTTTGCCTTGCAGTGGGTGTAGATAGGCTGCTGCTGATGATGATGATTATGATGATGATCGATATGATGCACTTCGAACGAAGGTTGGACCAAGTTTTATCTTTCGCTCTTCTCTCCACTTTGTTTAGGAAGGGGTGGTATTTTTTATGGGGTACGCAGTCAGTTATCCGCTCACGATTTTCATTGCCCAATTTGAGCCTGATATTGCCTTTTCTGACATGCGTGCTTGTGCTGTAAATGATGGCGTGTCCTTGGTTCTGATTTTTCGCCACCATGTTTGACTTTTTTAAACGGAAGCGAAATCAGTTTTAATAGCTTCATTCTAGTTTGCCTGAAAACTTGGTACCTATCAAGCCCGACATTCTTCGACGCGCGACATGCAGAAACAATACAGTGATTAGTGGTGTATTTGCTGATAAAAATAGATGCGTTTTAAGAATGGCTACGTTTTTTCATGATATCGGTGAAGCATTTAAGAGGCGCACGATACAGCAGAAGTGTTTTGTGAAAGATTCTTATCTCGCGTACCAGATAGTATAAATATTCATGATCTTCACTGTTTGGAAAGTGCCTATGAGAATTATCTACTCCTTTACATCCCCTTCCCCACCCCCCCGGGAGTGATAAGGGGCAGGCAACCCACGCCATACAGTCTCGGGTACTTTTCACCCCCCTCCCCCTTAAAACCTCAGAGCAGAGCAGAGGTACTGCAGTCGATGTAAACGTAATGTTTGTTCTTCGCTGGTGTGACAGCCCTGGGTTTCAGCGTTATAGGGTACTAAATAATCTATGCGACATGAGACTGACGCTACGAACATGGGTGATAGCAGGTCGTGCAACGTGTTCGGGCTGTTGTCTATCTCTCAATAATTTGTAACGTTGTGTGCAGGATGGCGCAGCAATTTAGTCAAGTTCTTGCCGTGTGCTGGGCTAACGTATTTAAACTTTTAAGCAATGAATTTAAATTCCTAGGTACGAAGTCATAGGCTCCGAAACTTCAGACAGTTGTCCTGCAACTTTGATTGGCAAGATCCCAAAGCTTACTCAATGTTCATTCCTGACAACCACTCGCCGTGACGTCTCGTACGAAGCCCTCACGTGGTCTAGACTTTGTTAGCCATAGTGGGATTAAGGAAATTGGATTTTCGTTACAGCCACGCTGTCTCGTGCTAGGGTCTGACCAAACTTGTGTGCGTGTATTAGATCGCATCGACAAGGAATCTCACGCGCTCGCTCTATAGCTGGTTTAACGGAGTAGTGACCCGAACTTTCAGAGCTTACACAACTACGCAAAATGCTTCGTTTTTATAAGGAGATGTCTCCCAGCAAATTTCAACGGTAACAATTCACTGTAACATATTTGAAATCCACGTTAAACTTTGCCCGCACGAGAAATCCCTGAGCGGGCCGACATCACATAATGTGCTCCTGGCCCCAAACTGCCGACGTCGGGGCACCCGTGACGTAGGCAACGCACCGGCTGTGGTTGGCGGGCGCTGCTACGCGCTGTGTATGACGTCATGAGTTTCGGACGGACGTCATGCTGCGGGGGCGCGTGCGGATGGTGAAGACCTCGGCCCGTCTGGACACGCGCGTCCATAAAAATTCAGTTGTGAGTGCCGCGCTGTGTCTGTTACCTTCCTCGTCCTAGTCTTCCTTGCGCTGGCCTTTTTCTATCACCATGAGCGTCCATACCGGCCGCGGTGTGACAAGAATGGTGACGGCACGTGCACCCTCCTGTCATGGCGGCCGCTTGTTTACGCGGCGATCGACCATCTAATGTGCCTGCCTATGATTAGTGGGCTGGTAGGTACCCATAGGAGCGAAAAAAACGTAACACTACAATTTCGTGTCCGTGCTCCTTTAAAGTGCCCTGTTCGCCGGAATCTAATGCAAGTATCTTGAATGAAAGCGGCACTAAAATTGGCCGCTAAAACGATTCTATCGTTACTCCGAGTATCACTTTCTTGTCGGAAATAGGTAGTTCACATTTTAAGTTGTAAACGCTGCACAATCCACGCCTGCTGTCAATACATTGTGACCGATTTAGGGAGTATGGTTCCCGAAAAATGCTGTAAGCCTTGTTTTAGCGAAACTCTCGCTAAAGAAATTGTACGAGCTTTTTTTTTTCTTTTATGGGGGTTTAACGGGCAGAAACCATACCTGGGTTTTAGAATTAATTTAGACCACCTGGGGCCGTGTCTTAGAATGCTTTCGAGTATCGACAATCGGCGTTTTAGCTTGTCGCCTACATCTGGAAAGAAGGCACCACGGCGAGGACCGTACCCCCGTCATGGTGTTCAACAGCAAAATGCCTCCAGGAGTGAGCCACCGCGGCGGCTAATCATGTCAGAATAATATAGAAATACTTCTAAGCAAGTTATGTCTATGTCTTCATTCGATTAATGTAGTAAGTTCCCGAAAGTAACTACGTGTAGTTCTCCACCATACTGCCTCGCTGGTCTTCCATTTCACAGTAATGAAAAGGCTGCAATTTTTTTTCGCATTGATATTCTTGCAATTCCGGGCGAAGCAGAGGAAGCGTAGGGCACTCCCGATAAACGTTTTAACTCTTTCCTGTGGCTGGGTGCCCTGCAAAAGCTTTATGTACCGCCAGCACGGAGTTGCCATGCGTGATTTGCACGTTGCAGTAGATACACCTTCCAAATTTTTCTTTGTCTTTATTGCGATTTCCTTAAAAGTGGCTATAGAGAGCATTTTTCTTTCAAGTGAAAGGACGCCGTGGAAAAGCGCCGATATCGCTCGCTTGACGTCATTAGAGCGCGAAAACAACGCCTAAATCCGGAAAAAAAAATGTTTTCAGCAAGTCTCTAGGATGTCTCAAGGATCAATTTTTGGGTAGGATACTTTCTCACCCCCTATTTAAAGTAATCTATGCAGTTATTGACTACGTTCTGGAAGCATTTCAAGTTTAGAAAAAAATGGTGCGAAAAGCGTTGCAAGGTCGCTCCATAGGTTCCATAGGTTGCGTGCGGCTGCCGGCAGACGCGGCCACGCTACCCTCACCATTACTCGCATTGGAAGGCCACCACGTAAGAACGAAATGAGCAATTCACCGCAGGTGTACGCTTTTCCCCGGTCAGGTGACACTCAAGAAAAGCTTGAACTGCGCCACGGAAGGCAGCGAATGAAGCAGCTCGACATTGTATTTCTTTTTGCAGCCGGCCAGTTGAAGCAGTGAAAGAACGCCACCGTAGACCACGATGCTTCGTCGATTCGTCCTCTCCACGGTGGTGCTGGTCTACTTTTCCACCACAACCAACTGCGCTACCCTTTCAAAGTAAGCATGCTGAAGATCAAGCGTTTTCGCTGTCAAGGGTCTCTAATACAACCGTCATCGAACCCTTTCATTCCGAAGGGTCGTGGAGTAACTTGAAGAATCGAATTGGAAATTTGAACATTCCTGCGTTTTGCATCGCCGATACCAGGCGTTTGTGTAAAAGCATGCCAAGTTCTTGCCGTATTTCTGCGATTTCATAGCGGGAGTTAACAGTCAGTCAACGCCCATTTTCTCCGCAGGAGCTGTTCAGGTGACAATTCGCTCCTTTGCTTAGCCAGACATGGTCGGGCTAAATATGATTGACATAATTCGGCACGTTATGTCATCATTAAACAGCAATGTAAAGATACTAACCAAAACATGGCTCACCGATTGACTAACGGACGCGGAATTTAGTCGGCATGACATTAAAATTTAATTATTTTTTTCGCGCTTAACTTCAAAGAGTACTTCTAGGAGTGCGTAACACGTCAGCCAAATACTGATCCAGGTTTCTTCATGTGTTCCAAGCAATATACTGAACAATCTAAGATGCTAATGCTCCTAACACCCTACTTTCCAGCCAACTTTTTGGCAACTCAAATATCCCTAAATTGATTGGCATAACGCCTTTCGTCAGCAAACCAACTCGCAACGACAGTATGCTGACATGGATGATTTTGTTCACAGTGCTGCGGTCATTATGATAACTTTGCTAAGGCCTCTCTACCTTCAGCGTGCGTGCTTTCATCATTGAATTCCCTCTGCGCTCAGGAAGTGCGCCCATTTTCCCTTCTTACCACTGGGATACCCTGCGTAAACGTTTCGGTGATGGAACCACCCGATAGTTTCTGGCGGCACCGCTCGCACGGAGAACGTTATTTTGGCTTTTCGTCCGCGAGGGTCACCTTCGTTCTTCTCACTCTACACGGGCTGCCATGAAAGCAATCGCTATTGGCGTGTCAAAGGCTTATAATCGTCGCTGATTGATTATATGTCCCTCAAACCTTTTCTCGCATTCCAAAGCAAGGCTCCGTTTTTGTGAAGTTTGAAATTAGGCAGGCACTCGCCATCTGCGCGATGCCTACCAAGACGGTCAATTCTGGCCACCTATTTTTGTCTTTACGAATCTTCTGCAGAGAAAATGCGTAGCCATTTTTCGACTCGCACTCTTTGTTGTCTTCCTGGTCACCATAAATGGCGAAGTTGGGTGTGACACAGCGATCTTGAAAACCAAGTTTTTCAGCCTTTTAGTGTACCCATTATCTGAACAGAGGCGATTCCCTCCTGAAGAGTAGACTTGCGAAGACTTTCCTCGAATGTTTGCCATCATTTTGTCAAGGTTGTTTTAGTGATTACAGTACGGTAGTTATTGTACTATCACTTGGTACTAGTCTACACTTTTATCGGCATGTCCTCCCAGTATTGCTGACTGGCCACTTCGCAGTTTCGCGAGTTTCCTCGACAGTAGATCCGGCATATTCTCCGACATTTCCGACCAAGCACCAATTCGCAAGAACAAAAACACTGCACGCTATCAGAACACACGTCCTCGAGCATTGCTAAGGCGCAACAAACAGAAAGTCATCACTACGTACGGCAGTAATGGGCAAACAAACCTGGATAATTCAAAGGGGGAGTTCTGTAGCATTGCTCTTACTGCCTCGCATATGGCCACCGCTGAAGAATAGTAGCTGCATTTTAGATGCGACGCTCAGAGCATCTCTTGTCGGCGACCCTGTCCTACCTGCGCGCGTCCGTTGCTGTCCGCGTGTGTCCGTTGTCCGCAGCCACTCTCTCCCTCTCCTGCGATAGCGAACACTCTCTCACGAGGGGCATTGGATTGAATTCGATTGGATTGGTTTGGGTTGGCTTGGCTTGACTTGACTTGATTCGACTTGACTTGGATTGGATTGGATTGGATTGGATTGGGGATTGGATTAAAGTGGATTGTGTTTGATTGTGTTGCGCCATAGCTTTGGCCGGTACTCTCTCGGTGGTCTCCTCTCCTTCGGGGGGGCGCTGGCGATATAACCGTGTGCCGGTCTCCGGCAGCCTTTCGGTCGACGGTTGCTCTCCGCTTGCGTTTAAACCCCCCTCAGCGTCGCATCACACCAGGATTCCCGCGAGGGGAGGTGGGCGTAATTTTTTTTACAGTGCGATCTTGTGACGCCATTGGTGAAGGGAACGTAGCTGGCGAAGTCTGGGAATCTTAGGTAGCAAACAACCCTGATACTTTGAGTCGTCCTTGCTGCTCCTTCAGGAAAGAACAAGATGTTGAACCCACAACGTAACCGCTAGTATTACCTTGTGTTTTGCTATACTGGAAAGTGCAATGTAACATTTTAGGAATGAATTCTTTGTCCTTAAAAGCATGTGGTGCACCAGATAAGGACCCTGCAATAAATACCTCCAACAAATGCATAAAAGTATCGGTACACTGTGCCCGTGCCCATCGACTTGAGCAGCGCATTCGAACTATTCGGATATCCCGCGCTCAAAACATAAACCAGATGTTTGAGTTTAGTCTGCAGTCACTATGGGGCTCCACACTCCGTCGGCGCTGATGGCTTTGTGAGTGTCCTCCCTTGCCTTTTTTTTCTCTATGGCGCAAGTGCAAGGTATCTTATACCCAGCAGCCAGCACAGGATGTCACAAGTAGGCTTTAGGGTCTTACATTCGTGCATAGAACTCCCCTCCATAACCCCTCATCAACCATTTTGAGTTCCAACGCTTCGCGGGAAAGGCACCCGTCAAGCATGCAGGAGCCGCCGCGCCGTCTGCAGCGGTGGGGCTGAGTCAGCGCGTGCATGCGTGTGCTTATATCGCATAAGCCGACCACATCAATCGCTGATGTCATCGCGACAGCACCGCTGATGCCACTCATTCGGCCGTATTAACGGCATTAGCGGCCCTTGCGCGGGACAGCCGCAGCCGCTGGCCTGTGCACTACTGGGAAAATAGTTGGGTGCGCAGCACTGAAAGCGGGCTTGCCTGCCTTGTTGAAAGAGGCGGCGCGGCGACTCGTGGAAATGATGCCTGCAACTATGCGAAGCATATACAGAAACTCTACTGAAGCCGCGCGCTCCCTTTGCCTTGACAAGCCTGACACGCACTGTTGTAACTTGACAGTATCTGCCACGCGAACCGTGCGTCCGTTAAAAAATCGGGGACTTGTAAAGGCATTCACTCCTCTGTACTCTACCTCTCAGGAGGGACGCCTTCTGCGAGCTGCACCGTGATACGTGCAAAGCAATTTCCAATTCGCCGAAATTCACTCAAACCTGCGACGGAAAATCAGTGGCGTGCGACATCCCAAGTGGTAAGTACGCATCGAATTAGTTATTTTGATATCAGGAAAAGGGCTCAAAACAATGGAAGTTTATCTTCATGTACGCTCGGCCGGCGAGAGCGAAGGCCGGGTTGATGCTTCCTTGGTAGTGGGGGAGGCGGTGACGTCATCCAGCCAAAATAGCAGGCTGAATTGAAACCTGCACCGCCCTGTCATACAAAGTACCCGAGCTTCTCGCGCCCGAAACGCGGAATAGTGTCTAGTCTCCAGGCATTCGGTGCAGCCGGCTGCAAAAAGAAAGAAAAACTCAAAAAAGTAACAAGTCATAGATTAGTCACTTTTAAGTGCTGCCGAAAATTTCTGTGATTGAAGCGAACGGACTCTGCCTGGCAATGAATTCCATGCTTCTATGGTGCGAGGAAAAAAGCTAAACTTAAACGTGTTGATGCGTGGTTTGATTGATTGATTGATTGATTGTTGGGTTTAACGCGCCGACGAAACGCAGCCGCTGAGGCGCGCCGTTGTGGAGGGCTCCGGATTAATTTGGACCACCTGGGGATCATTAACGTGCGCCGAAATCTCCCACACACGGGGGTTCTCACTTTTCGCCTCCATCAGAAAAGCGGCCACCGCGGCCGAGAATCGAACCCGCGATCTCGTGCTCAGCAGCGCAACGCCTTAGCCACTGAGACACCGCGGCGGGTGTTGCTGCGTGATTGATAACGGCAAATGTTCAGGGGGTTACTGCTTCTTGTTGTCGAAGGCTTGGCCAGAGCAACGCCGCTTGTATGAACATTGCCTAACGCGTCGCGCGCTTTTCAATGGGAAGGGTAGGGACGCTTAGTTCAGGCACTCATCCGCTATGTGGCGCGGGCCGGCGGACATCTCGCCTTACGTAACTGCTCGCGAGTCGCGAACGCTGCACCCATTCCTACGACGTGTGTCTGTCAGCTTGCCTGTTGGGCTTCAAGGGTCGTTTCGCGCACATATTAGCCGCGGCGGCGCGATAGTTTTAGGGCGCAGTGGGGATCTTGTTCAATGTGTCGCTCACTTCATAATTGCTGCATTTTTTTAAAGATAACTGACGGAGGCGGACTGACAGTGTAAGAACATATTGATTGTCGGATAGACATATAGCTAACAGAAAAACTATATTTTCGGATGGGGAGCCATCATTTTACTGATATTTATCTCTCTGGAGTATTTGGAGAAAAAAAATTGCGGGCAGATTTTTTGTTCAGGCGGTCACTTCTATCATTACTTTCCAATAACATCACGGGGTTGCAAAATTTCACGAGATTATAGAAAAAAAGGATAAGCAGCTGAGGGTCCTGCCACGCTGTCCAGGCGCTTCTACAGTACAGTCCTCAATTTTAGAAGTGCGTACCGATGCGGAGTGCGAAGAGCGGGGGCAAAACAAGACCAGAATGCTGAGGGAACAGAGGGGGGATGCCCCACTCAGAAAATTTCGGGGCCTGTGATCGAAGTAGATAAGCGCGCAAAGCTGGCATCAGCCTGTGGCCGCACAAGTTGCTTGGTTTCGTGGCAAATGCGGTTTTATCAGCAACGGACCAAGACAGACAGGCATGGTGAAAAACAAGAAGGCGTAGGAGCACCTCCTGGGAAACGCTAAACAAACTGTCAACTATTTTGCGTAGTTTCCGAAACGTGGCGCTGGCCGACGGACACGAAAGCACGCAGGAAGGCTACGGAGCGGGGAAGGGTAGGAGAGAGCAACAGGAGAGTGGCTGTTTGGCCATTTTTCGCTCACGCGTTAGGCAATGTTTATAGAGGCAGCGTTGGCCATGGTGATATGATAAAGAATGCGTACAATGAACGACGCGGTGAAAAAAATTTAGTGATTTGATGTGTCGGGGGGCAGACTGTTTTTAGGACTAAGCGATGGTAGGGCTGCGGATGGGGAAACGTGGCGGTCGTATCTGCGGCGGATAAACCGGACGGCTTTCTTTTGCACTGCCTCGATGCGGTTTATGTCACATTTTTTGTGCGGATTCCATACGATGGACCATGTTGTAATATCGGGCGTAATATTGCGTTATACATTAATAATTTTGTGCCTGGAGGGGCCTGGGTCAGTGTACGTTTCAGGTAGACAAGTTTTCTTTGTGCTTTGGTAGAGATGGAATCGATATGTTTGGACCATGAAAATTACTGGCCAATTAAACGCCTAGATATTTGTAGTGTGGGACCTTTTCTAAATCGACACCCTAAGAAAAGTACGTGAAATCGGACGGCGATGCGCTTTGGGTAAACGACATGACTACGGTTTTACTAAAATTGATAATCATCTGCCAGGACTCGCACCATGCACAAAATGCAGAAAATGATTCGTTAAGACGATAGTGATCTTGTTTTGGTGTGATTGTGTCGTATAAGACGCAATCTGCGTAAAAGCGAACCTTAGAGTTGATGTTATAGGGCAGGACGTTTATGTAGAGTATGAATAACAAAGGACCGAGTACAGGACCCTGGCAAACACCGGAAGGCACACTGGAAACTGGTGTTTCGGCCCCGTTATAGTTTACATGCTGCGATCGATTGCTTAGAAAATGCGAAATTCAGTTGACGATTTTTCTAATATTTCAAACGGCTTTTAATTAAGATGAGTTTTGCGTGAGGCGCTGTATCGAAAGCTTTCGAAAAGTCGAGGAATATAGTATCAGTTTGGTTTCCGCAGTTTACATTGTAAGCAATGTCGCGCCCTAATTTGGTTAGCTGGGTGATGGTACTGAAGCCTCGTCGGAACCCGTGTAGAACGTTAGACAGTATGTTATTCCTTTCCAAGTAATCTATTTTGTGTTTTTAGAATATATGCTAGAACAATTTGCACGAGTAAGGTGATAGCGATATTGGTCTGTAATTACTAAATAGTTTCTTGCCGCCGGACTTACCTATATAATACCAACATATTTGCTATTTTTCATGTACTGGGGACTTTACTTGTTTCAAATGATTATATGATAGTTAGGTAGCGGCATGTCCATAAAGCGTACCGAACAAGAAACATGTTGGGAAATCCATCCGGTTCATTGCATTTTTTTGTGTTGACGTTCAGGATAAGGTTTAGGACGCCTTCCTCGCTAAATGTGAAAGGATCCCAGGATATGGAAGGGTTACGGCTCACGAACTGTGGACACTGGTCGTTGCCGCAGTTAAACACAGAATGAAAGAAAGTATTGAAGGCACTAGAGATTATAACGGGATCACTGATAATGTCGTTGTTTATTTTAAACGAATTTGACACTGTGCTTTTAGGCAATATTGATGACCTAAATTTGCGGGGAGAACTGCTTAGTAGGTGTTGTAACTCTACCCCGAAGAAGAAATCTTTAGCGCACCTTATTTTACTCCCGAGTTTTTTCTTTGCCTTTTCGAATTTGGCCGTGCTATGCGGGCTACTAGTAGATTTATCACTCCTTAGCCCGCGAACGCGACACAGTAAATGAAGAATTTCACGATTCATCCAGAGAACGTCAAAATTTTTCTTTTTTGTTTTAGTAGGAACGAAACGTTTCATGCAAGATTTAACCAAGATCTCGCATGCGCTGACCCAAAAAAATCAACATTGCTATTGACGCTTAGGACAGAAAAGGATTCAAAGGCCTCGGCTAACGTGTCGATAAGTAGAGTTATCGGCGGCTTGGTTAAAATCAAAAAAAGAAGGGATAGCAAAGTGCGGTTTTTTTACTGCACATAGGAGGGAATCAAGTACTGCCTTGTGCTCGGAGATTCCATCGAAATCTTCACAGTGGAAGCCTTTTTCGTTAAGATTTGAGCTTAGGAATACCAAGTCTAGTATAGCGTTTATTCGTGTGTTTCCGGCTACTATGTGAGATAGCCCAAATGACAGTGTTGTGTCTATCAGTGCATTGCAAACATTTACTTCACGCACAGAAGCGGTAAGGGAGTAGCAGTTAATTCAAGGTGTGTTAAAATCACCCATGAGGACCAGATTCCGAAAGTTGGATACATGCTCGTGCATGAACTGGTTAAGGCTATGCAACTCATCAATGGAAGATCCGAGGGGGGTGGTAAGAGACACCTACAGCAATAGATTTCCGATTCATATGGATCTTGCACTATGCAGAGCTCTACTCCCTGAAAGGTCCGGAATGACCGTGAATTTTATTTCGGAATGTACGACCACTGCTATGGCTCCTCCTTTCCCTCTCTAACTACCAGCGCGAATTGCGGCGTAGCCGTGAGGGGTGAACTCAGTGTCGTAAATACCTTCGTGTGACCACGTCTCTGTGACTCCACCTATGTGAGGCGAATACAAAGAAGGAAGGGTAAGCAGATCACGAAAATTACTGGCAATGCTTCTGGCAATAATGTTTATTGCGTTTAAATTCGAGCTAGAATTATTTGCAGTCAACGGGAAGTTGCGAGAGGTGTTTCTGAAGAGGAATCATTGAAAGATGCGGATCGTGGTGATGGCGACGAAGTATTTACAATCTGTTGGTCCTTCCGTATCTGTAATTTGGTGACTGGCAGCCACGACTAGTTCTTTAGTAGCGTCATCCCAGTTGTTGCGACGATAATCAACAAATAAGTGGTGGAAGCGCATTTTTACGGAGCAGCCTTTGCTACGTGAACCAACGGAAGCTTTCCACAGCTTCTTTTGGGTGGCGTGTACTTTGATCGAGAAGTCCTCAGTAATGCTCAGGGTTGAATCCTCAAGTTTTTGTGTATTTTTTAGTATCGCTATTTTATCTCCAAAATTCAGAAACCTAATTATCACAGAGCGGGAGAACCCTGCGCGTGATTTGCCGAGTCTGTGCAAGCGTTCGACACGCGGGGATACTATGTTTAATTTCTCCGAAAAGAACTGGGAGGCTTTGGCCATAAGCATTTCATTGTTTTCATTACTGTCTTCAGGTAGTTTATGTAAAATGACATCATTGCGTCGTAAACGACTTTCCAAGTCGTCTACTTTGGAAATAAGCTTTGTTACCGTTTGATTGGCTGAGGTGTCTTGGGAACTACAGTTATGACGCACAGGTTCTGTTCTCTGTGTCAGTGACGTAGATTCGGGTACCGCTACACGTGCCTCAAGCGCCTCGAATGGTGCATTGAATTGTGTCTTGATATTGGCTATGTCTCGAGCAAGTTCGTTTTGGCTAGCAAGTAGTTATTCAAACATCGAAGCTACAGAGGGGCTGGCAGTGCTATCGTGGCCCAACTGGTGCGCGGGAGGGGCCTGCAAGTTGGTATTAACCCCGGTCTTGGAGCGAGTTTGAGGGGTCTCCTTCGGAGGACCCGGGTTTTCTTCAACGTCACTGCTCCGAATGAGACCTTTAAAACAATAAAATGCACATGAAAACGATCAGCAAGGTGTGGTGAGCAAAGAAGTCGCAGCAAAAAGCTATCATCAGTCCGAATGCAGTACGCATTGTTCAAGTAACAGAAGAACTTGAGCATGCTGCAGTTGCCGCTGCAACATTGCCCACTGGTTGAGAGCACCGTGGCCGGGGACTTTATACCGCCGATTGGTGATGTCACTCGTCAATGGGGCGCGATTGTTCGTCAGTACGAGTTGCTATCATCCAGACGAGGAACTTGCGAGCCTTCAGTGCACACTTCAACGCACACATCTGCGCTATCGTCCGTAAGGGGACGGTATGGTAGTAGTGCGCGCTGCTGACAAGCTGAACTCGTTCCGCCGGGTGATCATATACTTCCAAGGCGGTTTAATCACTAACGAGCAGTAAAAGCGAGAGGTGGGCATCAGCACAGTCTGTTCCAGGTGAACCGAATAGGTGATCGCTGCTCTTAGCACACGAACGCCCAGAGATGATGATAGCGGGATTCTTCCGGCGCATACGAGCAGGGATTGGCCGATCGAGGTCCGTAGATCCTTTCACATATCTTCATTACAATCAACCCCCAACGAAGAGAGAGCCACCCTGGCGACCTACGGTCGAATGCAGCACAATAGGATCGTAATATGGCTTTAGGCGAGAGACGTAGACAGTTTCGAAAAAGGCTAATTAGGAGTGGAAGGGCGATGTCCGGTTTATTAATTCGCGACATAGCGCGAGTGTATATCGCAGAAGGTGCTTTTGTAATTTGAACTGCTTTATCACTGCTCGTTGAAGTGGTTTAATTGGCAAGTTTGGCAAGAATGAAAACAAAGCAGCTTTTTTTATTTTGATCCGGTTATTTTGGCGTGCTCGAATACAGTGGTTCAGACCATTTTTATTTTTTTTGCAATGGTGCTGAACAGTAACCGAATTGTTGAACTCGTAAGGGATGTAAAAACGGAAAAGAAAACAATTTATTCGGGCAGGATTATCTAAACAGTGAGGCCAGCATGCTGAGTTCGTATATCTTACACTGTCTCCAAATGCTGTCTCTCCACTGTAAGCTGCTAGCTTTCAGTGCAAACGGGGCTCAGAGGCGTCTTGTAGTACATGTCCTTTCGAAGCGCGGTTGGGAGAGGAAAACAGAGCGGCGCATGCTGTACAAAGATTGCTCAACAGTGGCTCTGCTCCCGGCAGATGTACGAATGAACGAGCGACGGAGCCGCGCTCCATAGCATGTCACGTTTATTTGCTTCGGCGCTAGCACCCTCCAGCAAAACGTCCGTGTGTACGAGATTTCGGCGCACGTTAAAGATCCTCAGGTGGTCCAAATTATTCCGGAGCCCTCCACCACGGCGCGCCTCATCGCCTTCGTTGCGTCGGCGCGTTAAACCCTACAATCAATCAATCCTCCAGCTTTTGCAAACCATTTGATTTGCTGTCATCATTGTGTTCTAGGATCGCACAATTTCAAAACTCCTCCAACATCCTGTCTTTCCAAGTGAACTCCGCAGTCTTCATTCTCACATACAGCTGATCCTCGTGGTGGCAGATAAAAATACACGGTACTGTTGTCAACACAAAAAATCAACTTATTCAGTCGGTATATTCTCAGTTCTTTATCTGTTTGCTTATTGCCTTTCTGTAAGTTTTGACAACATCCTAAAAAGTGTGAGCATAAATTTTTGGCCTAGTTCAATATCACTTAATGCTATAGGCTTATATATGGCTAGCGTATAAAGTTTTCTTCGCTTCGGAAGCTTCGCGTGTTTTCGAACCATGAGCCCTTCTGCAGCGTGAGGCGATGGACCCAGAACGTCCCAGTATCTGTTTGCTATTAGCACGCGGTGGCCACAAATCTGCACTCCGTTCGGTACATGATTTGTGCCTAAAGGATCGAACACATGGCTGAAAAGCACGCGTTTCCGCGCGCGTCTCCTCGCCGGGAACCGGTTTGGCTGACACATGCCCGTCCGAGCAATCCGGTTTACGACGCGGCGCGTTGAATCATATAGCACGTTGGATGCCCGCGGGAGAGGGCGACGCGGCGGCTCATCCGGCAGCCAAACCGGTTGTGGACGTGGAGAGGCGCACGGGAACCCGGGCTTTTCCGCCTATGTGTTCGACCCTTTATAGGTCTTTTCGAGTGTTGAAAATGCCGCTAGTGAACTAGGCTGAGATAGGGTATAAGCGGTACACTACTACGTCCAGCGGAGTTCGAGCCTTAGGTCTAGCCGGGACCGCGGGGGAGCTGACGCAACCGCCAGCATTGCCGCCGCGAGGCGAGACAGGGAGCAATGAAAGGAAAGGTCAGGCAAAGTTAAGGCTCCCACTCACGGAACGGCACCCGCTGCACCCATTGGCATTTTTGGCGTTGTTCTTGGGTTTCCCGACTAGGGACCGGATAGCTTTTCAGGGAACAATATGTGTGGGAACGGGATCTCGCTGCACCCTCTGCCGGAATGCTCTGGGGCTGCTTTTGTTAATTTTTGTTACACAAGTGTGAGTGTAACCACGCTACGCTATAGTTTCTTTCCCTTTGAGGTTCATCCTGAGTAGTTAGTTAAGAGGCACGCTTTTTAAGATAGGAATCTGAACTTAGCGCTCAAACTTGTGCGTCTCAGGACTTGTATATGTATCTCAGTAAATTAGTTATCAATTGGTACCATTTTTAACACAAGTAAACAAAAAACAAGGGTGTGTGCGCTCATGAATGTGTCTTTCTAGATTTTACTGCCATCAAAAAATCGAGAAAAAATAAATTTGCCCATAACTTTCATCAGAATTCCTGTCAAAACTATGACGTGTGCTAAACGTTTTGATGGTTATTCACCTTAAAAAGTTGGATGTACATCTAGCTTTCTTCCGGTCGTCTATAGTCAATCTGTAATTTAGACGCAGTTTTGCTTCGCAGTTGTCCATGAGAACGCCTATCGCCCATGCTTCAATGGAACCCGAGGGTTTATACCCGGTTATGGCCACTGAACACATGTAGCACAAAAATAAAACTTGCTTACAAAATGACGTCCTTGTCTTATGCTATTGTGGCAGCCGTTTTCTAGCTTAGGGCTGAAAACGACCGCACCGGTAACGCTAACTTCTAAAGGAAGGACAACTGAACGAATACAAGAGCTTGGTTTGGATAAAAGTTTGGTTCTTCGAAGTCCTTCTAAAAAACGGTCAAAATATTCTTTGCTTGTAAGACACCATATGTTCATAGTGAACATAGAATAATATTTGTTTTGTTTCTGGGCCATAGAAAAAACTGTGTAGTTCAATAGTACAGCAGCCTTCAGTAGCATAACCATCTCCAGGACCTTATAAGAACAATAAACGGCAGCCTGCGACATTATTTTAATTTTTATTTGCTCATTGTACAAATTAGTTGAGACTGGGATTGCTTATGCTGCTTTTACACTTCCCCACGCAGCCAAATGCAAGGACAAGGCAGGCTGTGCGAAAACCTGTCCAATTCCACATATAACGTAGCGTATACAGCCCATTCCGAATGTGTAAACAGCCCAGCCGGCCATTGTCGCTGCAGTTTCAATGCGGGTAAGTTTGAATATCATGTGTTTTTTGCTTTCTGTATGGGAGGCACACCTGGGTCTTCTTAAATTGAAAGGACCCGGTAACGCTTTTTTCAACTTTTTCGAAACCTTAAATACGTGCAGAGCGCAGGCAACAAACACATCCAGCGTTAAGATAAGGGGCTTGCCAAGTACCTCATCCCAAAATTACTGCTAAGCCCATCGGATAACTTGGAAACTCGCTGAAAAGATTTTTCTCTCTGTCCCTGTCTTGGCGTTGTTCGAACCGCTGGCATTACGGAATTACCGAGGAGAAGCGGTCATTGGCCGGCTTTCCATCTCTTTCAGCAACGAACGCATTCGATAGCCACTTCAAAAACAGAGCCACAAAAGCAAAGCAGCTACGGAAGACCTATCTGCTGCTACGAGCAAATTGTCCTAGTGCCGCGCCGTGCTGGCTAGAAATATAGCTTTCAAAATGCTTCCAGACGAGAAGGAAAGAGTGGAAGAGTTTATCGAAAGTGTTGTAGAGTCCCGTTAAGCTCCTTGCCTGGTCACACGACCGCGCTTGCTCAACAGTAATGGTGCAACAAAGAAGAGGCAGGGAAATGACGTGGTGACGTTCGGAGAAATGTTATTAGCTGCTAAATATTTTCGCAATGACCGCGTGATGGCTGCGGATAAAGAAGCGTAGTCCGAGTTCTCGCTTATCTCTACAGTTGAATAGAAACGGGCATGGAGCGTTGTCAAAGGCTAACTCCCCCTTCACTCTTCAAAGGAGCAAGTTTCTCGTAGACTGACCGCGAGACAGCAGCCTCGGCCCATCGCTTAGAAATGGTCGACGCAACCTTTTTCCGCGAGTTTGGCAGAACATGGCTGCTGCGGTGACTGTGCCTTTCGAGCCGGCTGAACTAAAGACGGCGTGAAGTCAGAATCAAAAGACATAGGCGATGCGTTTCCACACACGCGTTCCTCCCTAAAAAAATGGCCGCGTATCTGCTCCTTTCGTTGCAAATGTCGACAAAAGACGATAGTCTTTGGTCGACATTTGCCAAGTAAAGGCCTCCCTTCGCTTTCCCGCTCACCTTTCATGTTGTTCCTCTTGCGTCGTTCCTCTCACCTTTCATGTTGTTCCTCCTCCCAAGGTTAACACCCTAAATGTGTGCTCAAGTCAATTTAAATTTACCGCGTTCCATTTCGCGTGCCTCGATGCCAGCGCTGCCGTACGGTGGGGACGTGCGTGAATCGAGGCGCCTAGCTATTTCTGCGTTTATAAAACCACGTTGCCCCGCTCCACGTGCGTTCCAAGCAGAACGTGGAACCTATTTAGTGGAACTTGCTGTACGTGTCTTTTATAACCGTTACCGTCGTAATGATTCCCGAAAGAATTTAATGAAACTAAACAACATAATGACACTGCAAGCTCGCCGGAAATTAGATAGACTTAAGAAGACGCGCTTGAATCGAGGCGCCCTACTTCAACGTCTATACAACCGCATTGCTCTAGTCCACGTGCGTTCCAAGCGGAACGTGCAACCTATCGAGTGGAAGTTTTCCTAACTTTTGCCGCATGATTTCTTAAAATGCCGCCAGAAGATATAGTAGCGCGGGCGATAGCTGGCGACAGTGTGATTTTTTTTCTGCTGGGGATGTAGTATTTCAAAATCAAGCATCTATGAATTTTTATAAGGGAACACTGTAAATATCCATCGTGTATTAATTTTCTCTCTTATATTTGCGTAACACCTTGTTCTTGTTCAACAATGCTGACAAGTATTAACATATAAACTGGGCTTAGGCGTTTAGATTTGACTCTGAGTATATAAGACTATTGCGAAAACTTCGTTTCACTTCGGCCGGATGGCTGAATCGAGTCATAGACAGACAGACCGACAGGCAGGCAGACAGACAGACAGACAGACAGACAGACAGACAGACAGACAGACAGACAGACAGACAGATCAAAATTTCTGGGTTTAAGTAGCCCAAAAAAGACTATCGTCTTTAGAAAGCGGCCCGAACTTGGTAAGTTACATGTACCGGTATTGCATAGGGGAAAATTGGCTGGCGACACGATGCTCCCAAAACGCGATATTGACCGCAGCCCGAACTGCAGTATTTTGGTGACTGCGCTTAGCTCCTGCTTCTGCACGAAGTAATAGCGTCATCAGGGTATGCACGACGGAGCGCTATTCTGTAGTTATCTCGCAGCACGCCGCCGCCGCCGAGCATGTCTGGTGTGGCCTCGGCATACCACCCTCCGCCTCGCACTTCCGCCGTACGTTCCGGCTCCACTTAACTACTTGCTCTATCTCGTCTATATTCGGTGTTCTCTTCGCTGACCCGGTTACCCCGATTCTGGAGGCGACGCGAAACCACAGGAGCGGGCGCTGAAGCCCTGTGCGCTAAAAACAAGCGCGGGAATGCGGCGGTCTGCGCACATACGTTCGTTCTTTGCTCTCCCCCACGTACTGTTCGCAGCATTGTTCTTTCCATTCGCGATGACTGCGAATGTGAAACGTGAAAAGCTATCGTTCCAGAGGCGGGGCTGTCTATGCAGACAAAGTTTCGTTTTTGTGAAGAAGCACCTTAGGGGCTGGCTGTCGACGTCTCCTGCCGCCGTCGTCTGTCGTCAGGGTAAAAGAAGTTGTCAAACAATGGTCAAAAAACAAATGTATATCGGATAAATCCGGTTCAAGATAAACTAACATGATTTGAACGTATTTAAAATACAGGAATGGCCATGGTTTAATTGCATTAATAACTGAAATTTGTTAAATTCTATCCCAAAGTTTGCGTGAAGCGCCAGGTTTTCTCCTGTAAAGCATACTTAGCATTCCGCGGCGTGTGACATCTAGACATCCTACGGCCAGTCTATCTCTCATTTATTTGCTTAGATCTGGTTCAACTCAACACAGGGCGCCACTGCCTCGGTAAGCGGACTATTGTTCCTCTCACCGGCGCTTCTCCGGCGCCCAATCAGCAAGCGCCGTGCGGCAAAAGAAAGGCGACGGTGGGCGTTGGCTCCACAAACGCTGTTTTCTGCGATGGGCACTTGCCCATTAGCAGCGATTTTTTTGTGCGAAGCACCGGCGCATACTGCATGCTTCGCCCCTCCCCAGGTGTCACATTAGTGATGATGGCCCGGTATGCTTTTTCTGTCCAAGGCGACTTGAGTCAACGCGACAACTGGGACAGCGGCAGGCGTTCGGGCCCCTAAGAAGCCTTCGGGAGAGGTTTCTGGAGTTGTATATCTCGGCCGTACATAAACGATGTACCGGAGTTTAATTCGACACCCGCCATGGCATTCCGCCATGCAAGGCAAATCGGGATTTTAAGACCGAAAATGGCTGTTTGTTACGGGCCACCGAAAGCGTCGTTACATCTCCCGAAGTGGGACGTGCTTCCAGATGTGTTCGCCTGCAGACCTGAATTGAGTACAAAATTGGCGGGGGGAAGTTCTGTAGGATTGTTTGTCAGGCGGCGTCCCTTGCTATCGCTTTTAGTCCAGACACGTGTACGTAGAATCGAAGTAGGAAGGCTAGGGCACACTTAAGCGCCACGCATAGCAATACTGTTTAATCAACCTCACGGTAGGCTCACTGGGTCTCCTCCCTGTTGTCCAGTGAAGTGTAACAATCCCAAATTCGCACGGTAGTGATACCTTTCCAGTTATTCTGAAATTACGAAACAACTACACTATTCCAATTCATGCGCGCAGGTTTCGAGAAGAAGCAGATCTGGGAGTGTTCAAAGAGCTGTCAAGTTGTCGTCAACATCAATAAGACACGCAGACAATGAACAAGCAGCACAAGTGTTTACTGCGCAACTCATAGAAGCTGCCGAATCCTGCATGTGCAAATCCCAAGTAAAAGTACAGTCAGATTCAAGCCATGGCGAAATAATGAATGTAAGCAAGCATGGCAGGAACAGAACAGGGCTTCGAGAGACCCTAGAGGGTACCCAACCAGCGGGAACCTTAGAGCTTCAAACCTTAGAGCCTTCACATTTCTATAATCGATTAACTTATACACTGTTTCTCAGAGAGTCTCCAAACAAGAATAAATCACTCCAAGGCCCTACAACAAGCACCTTTCCATTCCTTACCATGACTGGAGACACCTTTCAAGTTTATGTCGTGTCGGATTTTATATTCCAGAAATTGGTGAGAATTACCCGGAAACGCTGCCTTGGCAGCTTGACAAAGCGCCGTAAATTCATACAAGGAAATAGCAGCTGGCATACAAAGGTTAAAACAACGTAGAACAAATTGCACAAATTCCCCCGGGAACCCAAACGTAAAGTAGAAAAAAATCCAACATGTACATCGAATACAGTGCATGTAAAATATGCATTAACCTACAACAAGAAGTAAAAATAACGGTAATGCTTTGTGGCATTCGCAAGAAGCGATAGAAATGCATACGTATTGAATACAGATATACAGGCAATACAGACCTACATTACAAATACAACAGAACCGAGGGCGGCTATTACGTACAGCATAACAAAAGCATCAACAACAAAACATAGGAATCACACAAACAAAATTTAGTTGAACTGACTGAAAGAGTTAAGAGTTACTTTTGTTAGTTATCTTTGCATGGCTATATATTGTGGCTGGGCCAGCACATAGTAGGTAATGGTCTAAACAGTGTTGCATCATGGCCGCCATGCGAGCAGTCAAGTTGAATTCACCCAACCTGACCAAACTTTTCTTCTCACTAACTAGCTACAATCACTGTAAATTATTGATAGTGACGCTGGCCAGTGAGTTAGCGCGAGTGGTTTGGCCAGTTCGGTAAAAATCAACACACACTGCTCCCATCCAGGACAGCAATCCTCGTCGGTGTCGTTTCGCAACTGCAAGTGATCACTCTGCATTGATTTTACCAACCGGACAAACCGCTTCCCCTCACTGACTAGCCAGCCTCACTATCAATAATTAACAGTGACTGTGGCTAGTCAGTGAGCAGAAGCGGTTGGTCAGGTTGACTGAAATCAACTACAACTGCTCTAAAGGCGGCCATGATGCAACACTAATTAGACCGTTGCTTACCTGGACGACCCTCCACACCTGGAAGCCGTGGCTACGGCGCCGAAATGGCGGCCGGGCAAGAGACAAGGCTAACGGACCGGAATACTCAAGAGGGTGTATTGTCAAATGTAGGGTGGAAGAATACACTGTCCAAGAACTCTAACGGGGCCTTCTTTCCGGTGTCCCTCGGTGGTTCACATCAAAAGCCTTTTGGCTCGTCCGCGAACTGGTAGACGATGTTGGTCGAGGCTAGCTGAGAAGAGCTCGGTTAGTGCGACCTACCTGCAACCGAGCTCTTCCCACTGTGGCTCTGTCACTGTAGGTTACAGAAATTTCGGTCTAATTAATGTATGGGACAAAACAAGTTTGAACGCATTGTCATAGTCGCATCTCCGAAAGAATTACCTACACGTAAAGCATTCACGAATTATAAAATGAACAGCAACCACTCGCTAAATCGCGCTAACATTCGAGGTTTAGCAAAACTTGAAGGTTGACTCTCTTAGGGCGATAGTGCGTATTTACCAAACATCATTTCTTAGTTGCGCTTGCCAGCAGTCGGGTAGGTATGGGCAGGTAGTAAAAAAGTGCCCCTGCCAAATGGTATGTAGGTCGGACCACGTTGTGTATGCTCAACAAACGAGATCAAAAGACAGAACATTTTTCTACACAAATTTATTTACATCGGAAACAAAGGCATTTTCTGAGCTAAGTTTTGCGTAGCGTTTCCAACATTATTGTTTGAGTCCGAACGAGCTTTCAAAATCTCATCATTCATTAGTCTACAAAAGTTCTTCACGAGAATGTCGTGCTACACCACAACACGTGCTTGAAAACTAGCTCGCTGCTGTGTCCTTCGTCGTATGTGTCATAATCTGACGACTCGTCGTTGGTCAGGAGCTCCGCGGTGAAGTCTGTAACCACTTAGAGCTAGTTTGATAGCTTCAAGAACACTCCATTTTGTTATAATTGCCCCACGATGGCATAATATTACAACATACATTTCTGGATTCACTAGATCTCCTTGATACATAGCTGTGATGCGACATGATGCTCTTCTGCGACTGACACTAATATCGCTTTAGTCAGTGTCGGTGTTTTGCTGCATTACTCACACTTCGGCTTGTTTGCTCGTCAACGTGTGAAGTCCTTGAATCACATCTTCCGGAAGGAAGTGCAGGTCGCAGACCTTTAAAAAAATACAAATCCTCGCTTAGATCAACCTTTCCGGGTATGCGCTACGTTGACTTCCAATGTGCTTTTTGAAGGTTTAACGTTGCGTGCTCTAAACTGCGCTCGAAAGCACGAAGAAAATTCTGCGGGATAACCCACCGTGAAATAGCTGCTAAGGACACAGGCTTCTCATGTGGAATAGCGCGCACATATGTTCTCCGTAGATCCTCGTCTGGGGGAAACCTGACAACGTGCACCTTTCACGTGCGGAGTCGTAATTTCCACGACACTGAGGGACGCAACAATTGTTCGGCATGGCGAATTCAAGAAGCGTGTTGCTTCGAGTTCCAACCATCGCCAGAGCACGGCCCATATTCACAATTAATAAAAAAAAACAGGAGTGAGGAAACCCACGCAACCAGAGTACAACGCGCACGCACGTGCACCCACATGTGCCTGCAACAAACTCAGGTGAACAGTGTGCTGCGCCACTACTTGTACTCAGCAGCAAAATATAGTGCTCTTTCACCAAAAAGTTTTCCCGCTACATGACTGCATTTTGGTAAAATATCGCTGCCATGTGGACAACGCTTATAGACCGGCAGAGAGCGTTGTTCTTTTATCTTGTTGAAATATCGCCCCAAATCAGCAATATATATTTTTGTTGTTATTGTGGCTCCACCTAGTGGAGCACCATGAAAAGGGGCGGAGAAAAATTACTTCAACCCGCCCTTTAGCGAGCGCCACAAAGCGCCTCCCCCTCCGTCTCCTCGTCACCTCCCAGCGGCGAGGAGACGGCCGCCGCTACCCAGCGACGTCTGCACTCCGGGACATCGGCAGTCCTCCGGCTTGTAGTCTACAAGGTTATGCTTTCCGTGATTCTCCGCCCTACACTTCCCTCCCTTAAAGCTGTCATCACCTTGGTTGCGAGATTGCGTCAGAGAAAACGATTTCGCCTGCCTGCACGTGCCGAATTTTCGCCGGCGGGCTTACGCAGGCGACCGCGGTGAGCAGAGCGCTTGAGCTGCAGCCGCTCCTCCATCCGAGTTGTTCAGGGCGCCGCCCTACCACTGGGCGATCTTGAGCGCTCGATGGAGTGTTGTAGCTGTGAGGCGGCGGGGAATCCGCAGATTGGGCCTCCGTTGGTTCCTGGTTACGTGATTCTTGCGTGTCCACTGCCGTCGCTTCCCTTTGAAAGTACTGCTTGAGCTCCCTCACGTGAATGAACCTTGTGACTCGTCCTGTGTTGCGGTCTCGGAGCACGTAGTTCGGCTGCGAGATTCTGTCCGCCACACGAGCGGTCCGGCCCATTTGGGTGCGAGTCTTGCCGCAAATCCGGCGTTTGCGTCGCTGAGCACGTGATTACGCCTCACCCTGGTGCCGTCCCTTATTCGTTTGCAGTCGTCTGAGATCGTAGTTTGACGCGCAGCCAGTTGGCACTTTGATTGCAGCGGGCTTGGCTTTGGAACTTCGCGATACGATTTTAGCCCCCTTCGCAATTCGACGAGTGTCGTTCGTTAGACAGAGGGGATTGCACTTCATGCCCTCAATTCCGAATGTTTTCGCAGATCACCGTTTACATCTATGTCGATCTAAGTGCATTTATAACGTGGTGAGTGCAGGCATTTTGTTTGCACTTACCAGGTACACAGTCATATTTGTATTTCTTTTTTTCTGCGTGTCTATTATTCCGGCTGATGTATATTATTTTTCTCCTGCCTTTTTCTACCGCCTCAGATTGCAAGCTGATCTGCGATGAACTCTGTAAGATGGAAAAAGTGCCCCAGGATGTCCCGGTAGACTGTGGGTGCCCATGCGAAGGTACATCTACAATTTCTTTATTTTTTTCTCCATCACTGGAGGGGCAAGTGAGTACTAGATTAGTTGCTTACACAGGAAGCTTTGTGCTGCAGTATATTTCGAATACGACAATGCTTTATTGTTATCCTATCTCATTCAAACCGGCGCTTGGCTGCAACGTCAAGCAAAAGGAATTCGTTGCCAAGAGTCGACGCATACAACGTCGTTGCAACCGGCGTATATTTTCCATTCTATATAACGTGACGGGACGCTCTGGCTAGTAGCATAAAAATCTTGAGCGAAATTAGTAATGAAAAAGCCAGGAGTGCCCCAATTCGCGACAAAGCGTCGTTGTTGTCCGGTTAAGAAAATAAGCGCCGCTGTAAAGACTAAATCAAACATACGGGATCCGATGGCATCTGAACCGGTGTCCGCAAAGAAGCAGCCCAGTTATCTACCAACTCCGATGTCTCCGCACTTCGCCAGCGTTAAAATTTTGGTCGTTGTTCTTTTTCAATGCTGCTTTTCCTGACCAATCTACTTGGAGGCTCGGCCAGAAATCAGGGACTTTGAGGGGCTAATGTGCCCCTTTCAAAAAATTCGCAAACCCATGTATTGGGAACGTAAAAAAACTCCCACCTCCCCTCGCTGGAATCCCTGTGTAGATGCGACGCATAGGCGGAGCGGCGAAAGGGACCGCGTTTTATATCGCGCATAACGTTGAGGGGACTGCGTAAGCCGGTTCCAGTCGATGACAACGTTGGCGTACTTGTAAAGCGGCGTGGACTCTAGGTGTTTGAGCCAAGCGTGGATGTTGCTTCGCCGGAGAACGGCACACCGGTTATATGCGCAGCGCACCCGAAGGAGAGGAAACCGCGGAAGAGAGAGTACTGAACATGCGCCGGCCTCAGCGCGTCTGCCGCGGCTATGACGCAACGTGCCGCGGCTATGACGCAACACAATCCAACACAATCCACTTTAATCCAATCCAATCCAAATGCAATCCAATCCAGCCAATCCATCCATCCAATGCCCCTCGCGAGAGAGTGTTCGCTATCGGAGGACGTGTTCGCTATCGGAGCGGCAGAGGGTGGCGCGGCGAGGAGAATGGGGGAGGGGTGTACAACGCCGACGACAACGACGACGACGCCGGAGGGACAAGGCGAGTGAATCAGATGCTCTGCATCTAAAATTGTAGAATAGCGCGTGACGCGTGAAATCGGAACGCGATAGCACGAGAGTAGATCAGTGGCACACAGCCACGCAGTACCCTGGGCAACCACGCGTTTTCTTGCTCACGTGGTATTCTTCCTCTGTTGATGTCTGTTGACAGGCTTATAAAGGAAGAACGACGCAGCGAAGACCTGGGCCATGGCTGCCCTTAGCGGTGATGACAATTTAATGACATGGGTGCTGTCATGATGATAATGGTAAGTGACTAGCTCATACCCATCGGGAGATTTAACAAGGCCGCCATCAGAGACAGAGCTTCGTTTCCGCCTGCCATCGAACAATGAGAACGTCTGTGTTTCGAAAGAGCTTCACATGACCGCGATATATGTCCACAACACGAACCATCAATGTCAGGCCGCATGAGTGAGCTAACACTTAAAATGTGTAACTGTTCCTAAAGAAATTACACACACTGAAACCGACTAAAATCAACCTCGTGTTTTGGGAGAACCTGTTGAGAGTTTTGTCCCAGCTGACTTATCGTAATCACAGAATCGCAGTCTATTTCACCCAACCGCATTAAGCTCAACGCCGTTTCTGATATTGATATCCACAGTTCCCGTTATTTTCGCACCTCTCAGTTGGCCGCTCCCCTCTCCATAAGGTAGCCCGGTTTATACGCTAATAGTCTCCTTGGCTTTGCATTTTTTTGTTAGTTTCCTCAATGGGCTAACAAACTGGTTATAGTGCGATGTAAGGTACAATGAAAAGGTCTTTGGTGATTTAGCGAGGCTACAGTATAAGGGCAGCAAAACTATAGGAAAAAGTGATCTACTGATAGTGATCTACTGAAGTCATCTACCGATGCAACGTGCCCTTTAAGGATTACGCTGCTCATCTTAGGTATCCTTCATTATTACGCGGCAAATATTAGATGCAGAACATCTGATTCACTCGCCTTGTCCCTCCCGCGTCGTCGTCGTCGTTGTCGTCGGTGTTGTCCACCCCTCCCCCATTCTCCTCGCCGCGCCAGCTTGCGCTCTCCGCCGCTCACCTCCTCTACTCTCCGATAGCGAACACTCTCTCGCGAGGGGCATTGGATTGGATTGGATTGGATTGACTTGGCTTGGCTTGGCTTGGCTTGGATTGGATTGGATTTGGATTGGATTGGATCAAAGTGGATTGTGTTGGATTGTGTTGCGTCATAGCCGCGGCACGTTGCGTCCTAGCCGCGGCAGACGCGCTGGGGCCGCCGCATGTGCAGTACTCTCTCTTCCCCGGTTTCCTCTCCTTCGGGCGCGCTGCGCATATAACCGGTGTGCCGTTCTCCGGCGAAGCAACATCCACGCTTGGCTCAAACACCTAGAGTCCACGCCGCTTTACAAGTACGCCAACGTCGTCATCGACTGGGACCGGCTTACGCAGTCCCCTCAACGTTATGCGCGCTATAAAACGCGGTCCCTTCGGCGCTCCGCCTACGCTTCGCATCTACACAGGGGTTCCCGCGAGGGGATGGTGGGAGTTTTTCCTTTAGTCTTTGCGACCGGGTCTGGCTCAAACATCTGCCCACCAAACTCTCATTACTTTTTTGCGGGTAACGAGAATGGTGCACTTGTTTTTAGTAAGACGACTGAAACGCTGTTCTCTTCACGTAAAGGGGATGTAATTATAAATTTCAGATAGTTATCAAATTTCCTCTTGAAATTCAGCTCACTCTTGTTCAAATTTTGGTACCATAAAGGTGCCGTCCTGATATCTGGGGAGCCGCCGAGTCGGAGACTTAAAAGCTGCTTACAGGCAAAAGCCTTTCCCTGCAATGTTCATTGCCCATAGCTAACCTTAATTGTGATGGCTTTGGCAAGTGATAAGACCTAGTGTTCATATTGTCACAGATTTTGGCCAGCTTCCTGAGAAAGTTACACGGAGCATGCCCGCATATCCGAGTGGCCAATCTCTCCATATCTGGGTATGTGCTCCGGTGGAAAGACGCTGGTAGATGGCCAACAGAATGAACAGGAGCTATTCGAAGTCCGAGCTCCCGCTGGACTGGGTTCGCGCCATAAACCCGTCGCTCTCCCGGTGACTACGGTGCCTTTTGTAAATACACCTACTTCCCGACTACCTATATCCGCGTTGTCACGTGACATCTTTGGTGGAGGCGCTGGACTTCCTGTTTCCTGTACCTCTTGCCGGCGAGGCTTCACACCAATACGGAACTGCAGAGTGGGCGCAATGCTCGCGGCCAAGTGATGCCTACCAATGAGCCCGGACCCTCTTCACTGTTCATCGTTGTGTCCCACCCTCGGGACCCCGGTAACTTCACTGGCACGGACGACACTGATGTAGAAGATAGGTTCCGTAGGTTCGAACGTGTGAGCGCTCACAACAGACGGGACGACACGTTTAAGCTCGCCAACGCTGCTTTTTGCCTCAAACAAACAGCTGAGACATGGTTTGAAAGGAATTAAGCACGACTAACCAGTTGGGATGTTTTCAAAGAAGAGCTTCGAAAGGTGTTCGGGAAGCCCGTTGGTCGCCAGCTTGCGGCAAAGCAAGAGCTCTCAACACGTGCTCAAACATCTACTGAGTGTTACGTCGCCTACATCCACGACGGTTTGGCCCTATGCTCCAAAGGTGACCCAGGAATGTCCAAAACGGACAAGGTTGGCCATATCATTAAGGGCATCGCCGACGACGCCTTTCACCTGCTCATTTGTAAGGACTGCGCCACCGTTGATTCCATCATCAAGGAGTGTCGGCAATTTGAGCAGGCCAAGGGACGCCGTATAGCTCCCCAATTTGCCCGGCTCCCGCACACTGCTGCGACGTCTTCCGGCGATGACGTCCATCTACCCGCTCCTGCTCCACGCAAGCCGGACCCTGTCGCCCCGTCTGCGGATATCACCAGAATTGTGCGCCGCGAAATCGAAGCTATGGTCCCCAACCCCTACACCGCCATATGCAGATGATCGCTGCCAACTTCCTACGATCGCTGCAATCCAGGCCGTCGTTCGCGAAAGAAATGGCAAGCATGGGCCTTCATCAAGTTTGCAGTATCGGGCATCCCCATCCTCCTTTTACCCAACAGTTTTGGCCGACAACGCACAGAAGCCCCCAAGCGCCTTTTGGCAACCGCCGCCGCAATCCTGCTGAATGGAGAACGCCTGACGACAGACCCATTTGCCTCAACTGCTCCCGTATTGGCCACATCAACCGTTACTGTAGGAATCGCTGGACTCCATCCCCGCCCAATGCGTCACCTCATTACGGCTCTCGGTCTTTCTCCTATGGCTACACTCCCGATGCGCAGCGCCGTACTCCCCCAAGCTCGGATACCCAACACTTGAATGCAGACCCTGTGCACATCCGGTTCAACCGCTCACCCTCTCCCCAACGTCGCCAGTCCCGATCGCCGCAACCTGGCCGCTTGTCCCCGATGCCGGACCGTGCCGCCCGATACTCCTGGGAAAACTAGGCAGTGTAGCTCCCAGAGGTGATGCTGCATTTCCGACCTGGCCCGAAAATCCTCTACCTCCTCGTTCTGGAAAGCACAACTATTAGCCCTTCATGTCGAAGGTGTACCGGTAACTGCTTTAGTCGATACAGGTGCGCAGTTGTCCGTCATGAGCTCGTCCCTTCGCCGCTGCCTACGGTAAGTCCTCACGCCTGCCCCGTCCCATGTTTTGAGAGTTGCCGATGTGTACTGTGTGCTGTAATGTGTACTGCGCGTGTTGAACTGGCCGGCCACGAAATCCCTGTTATGTTAGCTGTCCTGGACACGTTCCCTCATGACGTTATTATCGGCCTGGACTTACTCGCGGACCACGCAGCCTTAATCGATTGTGCCTCGGGTGTTCTTTGGCTCGAGCTACCCAGCCCCCTTACAACTGATGTCGAACCTCAGCCCCGGCTTCATTCCACTGAGCATATTTGCCTGGCCCCAAAGGCTGTGACCTACCTCCCTCTGACCTCGTCTCCGCCCGTGCCGGATGGTAATTACATCGTTTCACCGGTTACGGACGTGCTGCTCGACCGCCACGTGGCTCTCCCGTTTTCGGTCCTAACGGTTGCCCAGAATCGGATCACACTGCCGTTATTAAATTTAGGACTTTCGACACAAGTCTTTCCTCAAAAAATAGCGCTTGCCCTGCTTTCACCAATGGATAACTGCGATATTTCTGCCATGGCCCTTGACACAGCCCAAGTTGACAAAGCAAACTAGCACAACCTCGAAAAATCAGAGGAGTTTGTGACAATGATTTCCCCGGACCTTCTAGCTTACCGAACTCACGAGCTTCGCTGTCTTCTTGCCAGCCATCGCGACATTTTTTACTTCGACGGACGGCCCTTAGGTCAGACGTCTGTTGTGACGCATCACATAAACACCGGGGATACCAGTCCTATACGTGGACGCCCATATCACGTTTCTCAGACCGAGCGAGGTGTCATTCAGCGGGAAGTCGACGAAATGCTCAGATGGGATGTTATTGAAGCCTCCTCTAGCCCATGAGCATCACCGATTGTTTTGGTCAGAAAGAAGGATGGCTCATGGCGCTTCCGTGTTGAATACAGGCACTTGAACAAAATTACCAAGAAAGATGTATACCCGCTCCCTCGAATTGATGACGCCTTCGGCTGCCTACAAGGTGCCTCCTACTTTTCAGCCATCGATTTGCGATCCGGATACTGGCAAATAGCTGTTGACGAAAAAGATAGAGAAAAAACCGCTTTCGTAACACCTGACGGTTTGCACCAATTAAAAGTCATGCCATTCGGACTGTGTAACGTGCCTGCCACATTCGAAAGGATGATGGAGTCTCTTCTACGCGGATTCAAGTGGACAACTTTTCTTTGTTACCTGGACAACGTCGTTTTGTATTACGCACATTTGAAACTCGCCTGCAACGTCTCACGGCCATTCTGGGTGTTTTTCGCAGAGCCGGTCTGCAACTGAACTCCAAAAAATGTCATTTCGGATGCCGCCAAATCAAGATTCTCGGTCACCTAGTCGACTCCACCGGTGTTTAACCCGATCCCGAGAAGATACGCGCCGTCAAAGACTTCCCCATTCCGCGTTCAGTGCACGGCGTGCGCAGGTTTTTAGGGCTGTATTCGTACTTCCGCCGTTTTATCAAGGATTTCGCTGCCATAGCTCGCCCCCTCTCTGACTTTCTTGAGAAAGATGCACCGTTCTCTTGGGGCCCCGCGCAAGAGTCGGCATTTTGCGCGTTCATCGGCCAGCTATCGAACCCGCCTGTCCTGGCTCACTTTGACAGCTCTGCTCCGACGGAAATCCGCACAGACGCCAGCGGCCATGGCATAGGAGCGGTGTTGGCCCAAACACAGGCAGCCCTCGAACGGGTGATAGCTTACGCAAGCCGTCTGTTGTCCCCATCCGAGCGCAACTACTCTATAACCGAGCGCGAATGCTTTGCTCTGGTGTCGGCCGTCGGCACATTTAGAGCATACCTGTACGGCAGGCAGTTTACCATTGTAACTGACCACCACGCCTTATGCTGGCTTTCTTCTCTGAGAGACCCCACAAGTCGCCTTGCTCCCTGGGCTCTATATCTCCAAGACCATGATTATTCAGTTGTGTACAAGTCCGGTAAACTGCACAGAGATGCCGACTCTATCTCGTCATCCCATCGACCAACCTTCCACTGATGAGCCCGAGACTGATATTTGTGTCTTCCTTTGTCGGACTTCAAAGACATCGGTGACCACCAGCGCCGTGATCCAACGTTTCGGCCTATTATCAACCGTCTCCACTCACAGCCGGCGGACCTTTCTCTGAACGCGTTCGTGCTGCGGGGTGGTATCCTATACCGTCACAACTTCCGGGCTAATGGACCTGACCTGCTCCTGGCGGTACCTGAGCAACTTCTCCCGGATGTTCTCCAACAGCTTCACTACGTGCCGATGGCTGGCCACCTTGGCGCTGCTCGCACTTACGACCGCATCCGCCGGCGATTTTACTGGCCAGGGATCTACTGGACTGTGCGTCGCTATGTCGCGGCGTGCGATCCTTGCCAACGTCGGAAAACGCCCCCATTACGTCCCGCCAGCCAGTTGCTACCTTTGGACATTCCCACTGAACCATTCATTTTATCGTGTTGGCTTAGACCTTTTAGGCCCCTTTCCGTTGTCCTCCTCTGGGAATCGTTGTATTGCGGTAGCCACAGACTATGCTACCCGCTACGCTATCACCCGTGCGCTCCCCACGAGCTGTGCTACAGATGTCGCCGATTTCCTCCGGGAGGACGTCATCCTGCGTCATGGTGCTCCGCAACATTTGCTCACGGACCGTGGCCGGTACTTTTTGTCACAGGTTGTCGAGGACATCCTTCACTCTTGTGAAACAAAGCACAAACTGACGACTGCATACCATCCTCAAACAAATGGCCTTACTGAGCGGCTCAACGAAACGCTCACTGACATGCTTGCAATGTACGTTTCCACAGACCATCGAGATCGGGACGTTACACTACCTTACGTCACATTTGCCTATAATTCCTCCCGGCACGACACTGCTTGATATTCCCCTTTCTTCCTTCTTTTTGGCCGTGAGCCTACTTTACCGTTCTACACCACCCTACCGACTTCAATTGAGCCAACCACGGCATATGCTCATGACGTCATCGCCCACGCTGAACTGGCACGCCAGGTTGCCCGAGAACGACTGTTGGCATCACAAGCATCCCAGAAGTCTCGATACGACGAACGCTACCGCCCTACGCACTTTCCTCCTGGCTCTGGTTCTTTTGTGGACCCCTTCTCGCCGTTGTTGGACTGTCTGAGGAGCTCATGTCCCCCTTCACTGGCCCCTACCCCGTCGAGCGTGCCGTCACCCCCATCACCTACGAAATCGTGCCTGTGTTGCCTTCAACCTCGTCTGGGTACTCAGCACCTCAGCTACTTCACGGGAGCCGCCGCAAGCCGTACCACCGAGGAAATATACATGCTACTGCTCCCACTTCATAACAGGCACCGGGACGGTGCTTCTGCGGCGGGGGAGTTGCCACAGACTTTGGACAGCTTCCCGAGAAACTTACACATAGCATAACCGCATATCCGTGTGGCCAATTACTCCCTATATGGGTATGTGCTCAGGTGGAAAGACGCTGGTAGATGACCAATGGAATGAAGAGAAGGTAGACGAAGTCCGAGCTGCCGCTGGACTGGTTTCGCGCCATCAACTCGCAGCTGTCCCGGTGACTACGGTGTCTTGTAAATACACCATCTTATTGACTACCTATCTCCGCGTTGTCACGTGACATTATCATACCAACATTACCCTTTATCTAGTAAAGTGTTTTAATAAGAGCACATATTTGCATCACGCATGTACGATGATTGAAGAGGGAGATCAATTTCCCGAGTTCATAGGGAGAGGAGTGGGTAGCATCGGCGCATGCGCAGCTGGTGCCCCGCTCCACCCAGCGGCTCCGCTAGGCGCAAGCAGCCTAAGCTGAAGCAGCAATGGTGAGAAGTGCTTTGTGGAGTTTCGTCAAACTCTCCTAACATTAGCGCTCGCTGCAGGGTCGAACACCTTGACTGTCGTCATCATCGCGGTCGTGGTGATTGCCGTCGTGGGAGTGATCGCAGGCGTCGGCATATACATGTACTTCTTTCGCTCCCAAGAACCTGCATAGAGTGTGCCGGTGAGCGGGGTGAGCTATATCATCTTCGAACAATTTAGTCATCAAGGCAATAACACAAATTGTATTGTCACGCAGTGAATAACGAAGGAATATCTTTGTTGAAATTAACGTTTATTGGTAACTTGTGCTCCCAATGAACTTTTATGAGTGCACAAACGTCGATGAAGTAATCAACAAAGTCGCGTGCACAGTTGAGCGTTGGCTAATGAATGTAGCGACGCTTTTTCTGCACGCATTTTCACAGAGTGATCTTGGGTCTGGTAACATTGGCGTAGATCGAGAACATTTCATAATAAACAAGAGCAGTGCAGGATAGTGACCGCAAGACAACACCCAATCAAACAAGATTGCCAGTGAGGAATGCAAAATCGACCTTTGCACTACATTAGATAGCGGCCTCTTTATCTGCTATCGACCACTATATATGTACTTGTAAGCCCTAGAGAATTGCCGCAAGGAGGGGCTCCAAAACATCCACGAAATGTAAAAAAGTATTAGCATTCTGTGTTTGCACACCAGAAAGTATTATAATGCAGTGTCGTAATTAAATGTTTTCGCATTTTCAAAACCCATCTTTTCTGGATCGTCAGGCTGCGCATTCATGCATGCAGACTCGCTTTTAAGAGCAGCAGAATTTCCAAATCACAAAATTGGCTTCTGTATGTCATGAATCTGCTGCGAAATCGTTATACAGACTCTACCAGAATAGAGTTGGAGCAATCCGCACATGAACCTAATACGGGAACATTGCATTCTTAACCTCTGGGTCCGGCACGTTACTGCTCCACCCAAGGATCAGCACCATCTCATATCGGCAAGACTAGAGAGCCCCCATGTACGAAATATCAATCTTCACAAGCCTTGCTTGCCGTTTAGGACTACGAATAGATATAAATACATCTAACAAAATGCTGAAAACGCATGCTGAAAGGGCCCTCTTCAGCATATGTAATGAAACGCTAGAAAAAAATAGGAGAGTTTACATACTTGGGACAGGTTCTCGGGGCTAACCCAAACCGCGAGAAAGAAATCCAGCGTAGAATAGGTATGGGCTTGCAAGCATTGGGCAAGCATGCCTAAATCATGAAAAGTAAGCTACTTCTATCATTGAAAAAGAAAAATATACAGGAAATGCGTTCTGTCTGTGATGATTTGTGGAGCGGAAACTCGGAGCCTTACTAAGCATCTGGAAAGCAAATTCAGGTCGGGTTGAAGGGCCATGGAAGGTAGAATGATAGGCATAACACTTGGAAAAAGAAAACTACCTTCCTGGATCAGGGTAAGAAACTCCAGTAGACGGTATCATAGTTGAAGTAAGGAAAGCGAGATTTACTTGGCCTGACCATGTAGTAAGACAAAATGACGACTGGTGGACAATTAGGGTAACAATAGATACCAAAGAGACGGGTCTGTTAGAAGGTGAGGGCCATTAACTGGGAGGACGGAAGGAATAAGAAAATTCGGAGTCACAGAATGGATTCGGACACCGCATGCAGCCCAGGAGCGGGTGAAGATCATAAGGTGAGGCTTTCGTCCTACACAGGACCTAAATGGGATGTTGATGATGAAAATGGTGATGATGATGGTTATGACAAATAGCGGTGGTTATAGAAACCTCGAAGAACGGCGTACTTCTGTTAGAAATCTTCAGGGTTAGTTAGGCGGCAGCTTAGGAGGTTACAACAGGAGGGGAGTTTCGTTTTAAATCCGGGAAGTGTAGAGGAAAAGGTACAGTGAGAGAACCAAGCAGCAGCAGCAGCAGGAGGATAAACATTTCATGTGGTTTCCTTCTGGGACCGTATATTCTTACGGGGCAGTGCACATAAATAGAAGAACCAAAGAAGCAGAAACACAACGGGGCGCTTATTACCCACAAAAACATTTACGAAAGCAACGAAAACATATAAATGCTCGGCGGCGTGACGTGGCCCAACATTGTGGCTAGCTCGAGTCGTGCTACACTTGATGCATGTGGATGTATTACATCACGAACGTCCCTTTATAGATTGCTGAAAATATGGCGTCTGTCAACGTGCTTTTGGTACCGCAATACGCTTGGGCGCCTGAGCGTTAGCAATATTAGGATACAACGCGCGGTACGACTGAGAGGAGAGTGGGCCATGGCGGCCGTTTTAAACGGGGGCTCTGAAGCGCCAGACTGTTTTGCCCAGTGGCGTCACCTTTGGCGAAACAAAGAACCGCCCGCGGCGGGGACAAGGAAAGAATAAGTGCTTAAGGCACTAGGGACTGAGAGGGTGACAGCGAAGAGAGCGCAAGAATGTGAGCAGAGAAAGGTACTGCGGAACCAGCAGGAGGAAAGTGGTGGTACGCGGTGATCGCTTCCGCTGTAACCATATTTATGAAAAAATTGCCTTATGCGTTGTAGTCTGTCTGCAGCGACTACTATGAAACGTGCCCACGCATAGGCCACACGCTCTCCCGCTATATTTCCCTGCCTGCATTGGGCCAACCCATGCAATGCTCACTCCTGAATGGTCACTCAGTGTTACCTTGAACGCGTTATTGGAAGTAGCGCACTGTACCAGTACATCCGTGCGTGCCTCTCTAAAATTCCTTTCTTGAATATATTCGAAGAAAAACTCCTAAGCAACTGGTCACTTGTTTCGTACTTGGGGCTATCCTACTTGGCGAATTTTTAAGTTGGCACCAGCTGCCTTTGGCAATTGTCAAGGGTGACGAAGGCAACTTCATTTAAAAACCGCCTGTGTCTCCGAAACATCGCTTGTGATTTTGTCGTATATTTCAAACAAATAATCGAGATACTAGGAAAAAAAACTGAAACAGTGGCCACTCCCCCGTCACTCTTCCACCGACGTCAGTCATTGCGAATATACATGGCTGGATGATATTAGGGGTGCCTCTGTTCCGTCTGATTGTACCAGTATTACCTCAATGCTAGCGTGCAGTTAGCACACTAATTACAAGATTTTTACTGCAGGCACATAGTAACTACTGGCCATAACGCGTCCCCATAGCGCGAAATTTAAAAGTTCTTGAACATTCCTTCCGGTCTGTTTTTGTAAAAATGTGTTTCGTGGCTTCGGAGACTTCACGAAAGGCGGAATTTGGAGACTTCCCGAAAGGCTAGTTCTTTCCAGTTTTAAACAAGGTTGTGTTTTGTCGTTATAGCCCATTTACCTAAAGTAAACAAAGTCGAGCCTTCCGCAATCCGGAGCTCCCTGAAAAGTTCCAAACCATAGCAGTCGGAAGCTTTGAAGTGGTAATCAATAATTAGGATTTATAGTTAATTTCCTTCTACCTTCGTAGGTGGCGCATGCGGTGGCGGTTCCAAATTACCCTGGTCAGCGACATCCTCTCCCCGAGAGCAATGATGTATGCTGTGACACACTACCTCTCGCCACAACGCCTCTGGAAGCTGCAGACCAAGCGATTCACACGAGCCATTGACTGCTTGCAGCGTCCGCATGCAACCCACCCACTGCTGCCGCAACAGGACGCGCCACCACTTTAGAAATTCGAATTAAATTATAAGTATTGTAGTCACTGCATCGGTTGCCAAAGAGAAGTATGTTGCAAACGGGCAAAATCACACCGGAGCACGGTACTAACGTCCCACACAAAACTGGTGGAGGTGTTGACGCTGGGATCCCACCCCATCGACTTCGCAGCCGTTTTGACTTCGCAGCCGAATTGTTGCAAAACTACGTATAGTGAAAGTACCATCACTTTACGGATAGAGGCTATACCACTACTACAAGTCGTGTACAAAACGTGTACAAAAAAGCAAGTCAGTGCATTGCAAAACTTTGCCAATATTAGAAGGAATGTGGCCGCATACCACACACGTAATCCAGAACACTAAGAATTAACACGTAATTGTAAGAACAATGGGAAAGAAATGCTCAGATACCAGCTACATATCAGTTCTAAACAGCGTATCGTGGTGACTTTTCAAATATGTCACTGCCACATGTTCGTCATATGTTTTTATGAATATTGTTTTAAGAAGATAGCTTTTACGAAGTTTGTTTTTACAAAGGCAGATTTTTAAGATCTGATTTTACTAGACTTTCCTCAAGTTCTGGGTTGTACCCTATTTTTGGCCGCTATGTATTTGTGTACCTCTTTTTGTGTCCCTCTCATTGTGTACATTTCGCTATCTTGTCTTTGTAGCGTAAGCTACACGTGTAGGCCGAGGTTGAGCAGTTTCGCATGGACCCTGAAGGGCTGTGCTGCGCAAGCGCTAGGAGCATTGGATTGGGATTGGGTTGGATTTAAATTTGGATTATGCTGGATTAAATTTGATTGAATTGGATTGCAAATCCAATCCAAATGGAGTACGGGTGTGTACAGAATTGGGTCTGCACATTTGCCGGTCCGCGCATTCCAGAGGACTGACGTCATAGCCCCGGTAAACGCACAGGCTCCGGCGCGTGCCCAGCTGTGCGCCTCCGTTGCGCAGTAGACAAGTCTGACGCTGCGCCTGAGCCGCTCTATAGCCGTTTCGCGTGGCTCCTTCAGAGCCGTGCGGCGCATGCGCGAGGAGCAGTGACTGGACTGGACTGGACTGGACTGGACTGGGTTGTATTGTATTGCATTGGATTGCTGAACCTTAGCTCACGCTACGTATATCCATAGCCCAGCTAAGCTACTGGTAATTTTTTGTTGTGCTTTTATTAGGCATTAGGTCTTGCGCACTGAACGTTGCTGTCATTCTAAGGGGGCAGTCACCTACCTTGTCAAGCTACTCACCGCAGTTGCTTTTTGAGATTTCTCTTTTCATTGTCCGTGAAAGATAATTACAGCATTGATTTGAACTCAAATAAGGCTCTCAGCAGCGTGAAGACGTGTTCTTGGGATGTCCTTGCAGACGTCATAAAAACACGATTTGGCGGGAGAATCAAAATTTTAATTAAGATTGATTAATTTCTCAGTGAATACAATTTCGTTTGATTCCGGACAGCGCTATGGGCACAATAAAACAGGAAATCTTTCGAATAAAACCAACTCGTATTTTGTCTGCATGGCCCATTTAACAAGATGCGGGGTAATAAAGCAAAAATGAAAAATATGAACGAAAACAATAGTGTTATGTGTGCTGCGGGAAGCGCTAATTAACCAAAGGCGGCGCCGGAGCCGGTAGACGCTGAGCAAATGACGCTTCTCTTCCCCGGAAGTTGGAAAAAACGCCGCTCAATAGCGATATTTCTGCTTCGTGACGCAAGTGGATGCGTCGATGACGCACATGCCGGGAGATGCCCGAGTCCAAAAATACGCAGGAAAGGGTGAATACGCGGCAAAAAAAATGCAACGGAAGTGGGAGCTTTCCGCTGCCCGTAAAAATGTTATACTGGGTAAAGACGGCGTTGAACGCCCATTCAAACGATTGAGCCAGTTTATTTAGTGCGCTTAACACGCCTTCCAGGACCATTTTAAATTATATCTTGCCGTTTGCCTCCCTTTCCTCAAATACTAGTTTATGTCCGCCTGAACGGCTTCGTTCTTACATTAGCTATGAACCCCCAGAGCCAGTATATCCCTCGCCGTCTCACTTACGTTCGGGCTATTTTGGGGTTCTGGCTTCATGCACAGAATAGGATTTCCAAGTGATTCCTGGCATCATTACGCTTTTCCAAGTTTTCCTAACCCTCCCTACGTGTAGCCCCACAGTTCTCTATGTGTCATTATAGCCGCTTACGTTTCTCCTTTTTCCTCAGCCGAGCATGACGGCTGTGCGTAGAATCTCAGCCGTCTATGAGCTACAACAATTTATACACTTTTACCTGTGGTATTTCTGCGTTTTTGACGAATACCCATGTATGTTCCGTGTCATCGTTAAAAATAGCAATCTGATTTTGTATATCTATCTCGGTGCCCGCCATCAAGTGTATGTCGTCAGCAGATATTAGCGATGGGACTCGTTCCACCCCCTGCCCTAGTTTTAAGCATGATAAGCGAGAAAAGCCCAGCTTTATCTCATACAGATTCCTTTCTAAGCCGGTAACGTAGAGAATGAACAGCAGTGGACAAAGAGTACGTCCTTGTTTTGCACCTTTGTGGGCGTATACAGGCCCAGTGTACGTTAGCCCGTGCTACACCAATTACACCTGATTGTCCCTGAGCCTGTTAAGTCATCGCCCGTTCCCTCGTGTACAGGGTGCTTATCTGCGTTGTTATCTGCATTGTCATATCTGCGTTGTCATACGCCGCGTTGATGTCTAAGAAGTATAGCCACAAAGGTCGGCTTTTCACCTCAGCCACCTCTATGCGTTCGCTTACAAGAAGTGTGTTGTCATGTCGTCTTTTACGTCACCACAACCTAGTTTAAAGTTGCCCCTGTACGTTTTTAACTTCTATTAACTGTGTGGGGATCCTGACTCCATAGCCATTGCGCGATCACTGGGTTTGTGTCATTACGCGGCGCTCTTCCCCTCTCTCCTCCAAAATTCCGGCTCGTCTTGGCGCCACTGCGTAGAGCCGAGCCGTCTCTCAAACTCTTGCGTGAGGTGAAGCCTGCAGAGACCGTTGCGGCGATAAAACACTGTCACGCAGCGGGCGCTCCGCCCTGGTAGCGGAGCTAACCTCACCTCATTGGTCCGTTTGAACGATTCCCGAACCCGACTCTCGCCGGGAGGCGAACGCGCGCCCTGCGCGGGGGTCCGTTCGGGGAGACGCTTCCAGGACGCCGAAGGCGTTGGCCGAAGGTATGTGACGCTTTCTTTACCAGCCGGCGGCAACTCTGTTGCGCCGGCGAAAGCCCACCAGCCCTTCCGGCTGCGGCCCGTGCCCAAGGCTGCTCCTGTTGTCCCTACGCTTGCATATAGTAAGGCCGTACCTACCACTCGACGAACACGCCGTGCGGTACGCGCCTGTGAGCGAATGGGCCCCGTCTCCCTCGCTGCTGCGAGTCGATCCGGCCAGCACGGCGATGCGCGCGCGCACAACGTGCGAGCACCCCGGAATTTGCCCTGACAGAAGAGCCCACTGGCTCTGCGCCGACGAAACGTGCGCACTTGCGCGTGGCGCCCCCATCGCCCCTTTCACCTAACGGGAAGTACGTACCTGTACTGTAAATTGTGTAATTGGGACTGTAAAATATGTGACTAGAATGTTAGTATAAAATAAACGTCTTCCCTCCGTACCCTGGGCATATTCCTTTGTCGCCCCTTTCTCCACCTGCCCAACAGAGGCGGTGTTGATTTGGCGCGACGGCGTTTCAGTATCGTGAGCGTGCTCAACTAGCCCGAACCCACGGTGGTTCCTCGCAGTGTGCATGAATGCCTGCCTTGTGCAATGATAGGATTATGCATATTGTGAGGTAGAGAGACCACAACTGTTATAGTTCAAATCGTACTACCTGCAATCCTAGCCTGTACAGCACTGACATGACTGGAACTGGTCCATACAAGTTCAGTTTAGTCTCGTCTCCTTTCCCCTATAAAGTGAGCTTATCCTGCTCATGTGGATTTGACTGTATGTGTTTACTGAATGTTTACTGCCTTATTTGCTATCCCTATCCTTCAGGCGAGCAGTAGCTCTACCTTGCTCATTGGCCCTATTTGAAGAACTTCATAGGAATTTGATTCGTGCCACTGCGGTATTTTAGATGCGACGGCATCTCATTCACTCGCCTTGTCCCTCCATATGGCGTTGTCGTTGTCCGTCCACACCCCTGCCTGATTCTCCTCGCCAAACGAGCTGCGCTCTCCGCCGCTCACCCCCTCTCCTCTCCGATAGCGAGGGGCATTGGATTCGATTCGAGGGGCATTGGATTCGAGGGGCATTGGATTCGATTCGATTGGATTGGCTTGGCTTGGCTTAGATTGGATTGGATTTGGATTAGATTGGATTAAAGTGGATTGTGTTGGATTGTGTTGCGTCATAGCCGCGGCAGGGGGTTCACGGCACGTTTCACGCGATGGGAGAATCAACCTAACGGAAACAACGGAACCCCCTATGCGTCGCATCTACACGGGGGTTCCCGCGAGGGGAGCTGGGAGTAATTTTTAGAAACTCTTCCCTCTGCAGTTTTTGCAATCAGGCTTTTGTCCCGTAGAGGCATCACTGCGAAGATGACAGGTAGCTCTATCCGCATTCCGCACGGAGATATAGCATGCACTGCCTCCCAGCGTAGAAAACAGGAACTATAAAACCACTCGACCCTACAATCAGTTTACAGCAAAAGTGGCTTTTTTAGTGGTTGAAGGTCTTTCTTCTGCTTTGCTTGTTTTAGTGGCAGTTCACGTTCCACGAAATTCCTCTCCAGCGGTCAGTAAAGATGGCAGACAGAATAAAACAGATGGCAGAGAGTAAGCCTGCCCCTTATATACCCGCGGTCATTTGCCATACTGTACAATGACTCAGGTCAGATGAAAAAACAACTTGGCTTGCACTGAAAGATAAACGCTTCACACTGGTCGCTGATAAAAACTCGGGGAGAGAAAAAAGGTCTAACTTTATTACCCCATTAACGCCCTAATTGTGAAACTTTTGTTCAGTAGGCTTTGCCGAATCGGTCGCTGGAGTTTGAACTGGGGCAGGGGGGTTTGGCACAGGCAAGTGGCTACGAAGGTGGATGTAGGGGCATGATTCCTATAGACACCCCCCAGTTTCGATATTGCTATTTGGCATGGCTGTTAAATACAACGACCGTTTAAAATGACGCAATACTAAAAGGAGGAATAATGCACACCCCCGGCATATTAAAAAGCAAAAAAAATTCACCCCACCTCCCCGAAGGGAATCGTGAGGAAATGCGAATGCACCGGGATCGGCCCGGCGCCGCTGCCGCTTGGTCTCGGCCTCGCGCTTCTTCACCTGAGGATCGACCGAGCGAACGGGAGAGTGGGGCGAGCGTCGAGAGGAGAAGCACCGAAGCACCGCTCCTACCCTCGCCTACACTCTCCGACACACGCGGGAGCTCCGGCGAGCTCCCGCAATGCGAGCGCCCTCACACGCCCGAGCGCGCTCCTCCTCTCCACTCACTCGCCGCTGATCCGCCCGCACCACCTGCTCCGGTTGCTAGGGGAGAGGAGGAGCGCGCGCGCTCGCAGCTGTTGCTATGGGAGAGGGGGTGAGAGCGGAGAGATAACACCTGCGGGCGCGTGGACGCCGCGCGGCGCCTGACATGGCTCGATTAAGAAAAGCATTCGCATTTAATAACCCTGGATGGATGGATGGATGGATGGATGGATGGATGGAGGAATGGATGGATGAACGGACGGACGGAAGGGATGGATGGATGGACGGACGGACGGAATAGAAATATCGCCGGCGGGTGGGTGAAAGGATGGATGGATGTGTGGGCGGGTGGGTGAATGGTTGGATGGATGGATGGATGGATGGATGGATGGATGGATGGATGGATGGATGGATGGATGGATGGATGGATGGATGGATGGATGGACGGATGGATGGATGGCCAAGCACGTCTGTCATGCCAGAGAGATTGGCCAAGACTGTCCAAAATAATAACTGCAGCTTAATAGTCACAAAAATTTCGCTTTCGCAATCACGCTGCTCGATTCACTAGATGGCTCCGCTCACGATGTAGCGCTTTACTTTTGTCATTCGCATCCGTCTTAGAAGTGCGCCGGCTAAGTCGCAGGAATTCGTCACCCACGGGTTGTCCGCAGGACCAATACGGAGGCCGCTCGCCTCGAGGCTCGTCGCGCTGGGGATCGTGAGTGGAAAAAAGTCTAAAAAGCAAACACGGACCACGTGGCCACCGATAGTGCTGCCAAGAGACGTATCGTGGGCCCAACACACCGAGTTCCTTAAATGCAACCGGTTGAAGGTGCATGAGCGGTACCGGCCGCGTCCAGGCGATGCTGCTCGTCAGCAGCGGGGACGGCCGCTGGCAACGGGAACCGATTCTCGGTTCAACCGGGAGTGGTCAAACGTGCTAACGCGCAGTCAACTTACAAATTGCAAGAAGCTCAACCTTATACCGAGAAGATGACGCGACGATCGTTGCAACAACGAACGAACAACCAAATCGGCTGCAGTCGTGGAAATTATTGCGATGGTCATAAAGGCTGCTTAGGGCTTCGCTACCTTCAAGTCTTGTGCGTCACCGCGATCTTCCTTAATTTTTTTCGTAGAAGCTTAGGCAATCGCGCAAAACAAGATTATCTGGCATAGAAATATCGCCGGAATTGGTAGTGTAGTCACCTCTGCTTCATGTGTTTTCTATGTTACCACGATTATTTCGTCGAGGTTTCAGTTAATATGGCTAGGATTATTATGTGAGAATGCAGTCTTCTCAATGAGCAAAATCTGTGCTTTGTCTTCACGGCCTCTTTAAAGTACTGCAAGTGGTCCGCTCCGCTTTTCAACAAAACTGCTTGTGTGTAGTTAAGATGAACCAAGTTCAATGCTTGATGTGCTTTAAGAGGTAAATATGTGCTTACTGCTGAATGGCCACCGCCAACGAGTTATGAGTTTTAGTAATCTTTGAGGTATCCAAGAGCAATCATGCTTGTTGATATTCCGCAATAAAATATTTTTGGACTCGTAGTGACCATGGTCCATAAGCTGAGGGTTATTAATGACTTTCAATTAACTCTATGGAGTATCAAAGTGGATTTTATTATCACTGTGCGAACGGTTTCATGGAGCCCGATTTTACTGGATACTTTCCCAAGCCACTACATCATAAGAGAATAATTTCAGCTCTGAGCCATTAGTCTTTTTTCTTGTTCTTTCCACTATTAATATAACTAATGTCAGAAAAAAAGGATTGCGTGAATTCAGCAACAAATATAGATTCCAAATCATACTCATAAACTACTGGTTTTACTTGAGTCCACTGACGACAGTGAAACCATTATGACAACGGGAATTGGGGAATCGACCATCAGCCTGGGATAGCAGCTCTTTTCCCCACGGGATAAGCAAATGAGGTGGGTGTGGGCGTAGTTAGGGGCGGCTATAATGGCGTCGAATCCCAGTGTGAGTAAATCGGCAGTCAAGAAAATCAACCGGGATACCGATCGCGGCCACGAATTCACGGATATCGCATTTCAAATTAACCTCGGTGCACTCGCTTTCATAGCAATACTTCTTATGTTGCGTTTGCCTCCTGTGGCAAAACCTTCCCTTCCGCACCACTTTTATATACACGAATTCAATGCCCACATGCTAGGGCCTCGCTCAGGCTACCACCTGTCCCTCCGCGCCCTCCTCAACAGCGTCGCCTTTTCACGTATACTTCATCTTTGATCATACAGGCGTTGCAGAAATAACCGCCCTCATCACCTTTTCTCGGGACCCTCTCACGACGCCCCACCGCAAACCCCTGTGCTTCCCCTACCCTCGCTAACACGGCATAACTTGTAAGAAGCCATGGTCCCTGTCCACGCCGGGATTACCCGCCACGACCTGGTAGCCATTCAGCCGGCACAAACATATGCACTACATCCACCCATGCGTCTCCATGTATTTCAGAGCACACCAGATAACCTCGTGTCACTATGTTCAAACTGCGTTACCCCATCTATCCAGTACCACCACCTGTGGCACGGCGCCCACTACCCTCCACCACCACACAATTTCACCGCGGAATGCACACGTGAGTCCCCAACAACAATGAGAACTGGTTGAAACTGTAATCCATGAGTGGCAGCCTGGAGCGAGGCAGCTGACTCAGTAGCCATCCCGTGCTTAATAAACTCGTACCTATAGGTAGCTATCGCTGTGATTCATCAATTCCTTCACGTGGGCACGCAACCCGTCTGTAAATTATTCTCAACATCTTATTGAGGGGCTACGAGCTGGCATTAGAGTGGCACCATGAAACCAGCATGGCACATATGCCCTACAGCAGTAAAATGTGGCCCGGCGGAACCAAAATGCCATTGCATTCGAAGCACGTAACGCTGCCTAATTCATTCCCGTCCCGCCGTCACTTCACATCAAAGTCCTCGGTATGACTGTTCAAGAGGACTGTTAAAACACCATTCTTCTCAACCGGCTCAGTCACACAACGGGTCAAATTACCCACATACTCCGAAGAATAACCACCAAATCGAGGGGAATGAAGGAAGCGGACACCCTTGCTCTGGTAGAGGCCTTAGTCGCACGCATTGCCTATGCCATTCCCTATGCTGTATTAAGCAAGGGTGACTTGGCCAAGATTTACACCATGATCCGGAAAGCCTATAAGCATGCTCTGAGGCTCCCTATTTAGTACTTCTACCGAATCGCTTCTGGAATTCTGAATAACATAGCCCCCGAGCTAGTCGAGGCCCACGTCGCTAGCCAGCGTCTGCCCTAAGTACGACATTCTGTTGGGGGAGTCTCCTCACCATACTGGGAATGCCATCCCCCGAAGAAAGATTCTAGAAACTACGCGACGTGCCTACAAAAAGAAGAATAAACATTCACGTTGCCCTATACACCGTAAGAGGGACCCTACTCACCACGCAGGGAGAAGAGAATCAAGAGTGCGCACTCTCGAAAAATGACACAGGGACCGAGACCGCACGGTTCACACCGACGCCGCCGACTATGCCAGAAGGGGAGCCATGACCGCCGTGGAAACTTCGATGGTAAAGAACCTCAGTAGCGTCACCTTGTCCTTCCCTACCACACCCCCGGGGGAGGAAGCGACCATTGCTCTGGCCATCTCCCAGACAAATGCGGATACTATTGTTACGGACTCGCAACAGGCTTGCCGAAACTTCCTTCGTGGTAGAATTTCAAAGACGGCTCTGATAATCCTGCTGCAAAAGCCACCCGAAAAAAAAGTGAAGATTCTTTGGACGCCGGCCCACTCAACCCTCCAGGGCAACACCACCGCGAAGGCATCGCCCGAGATCTATCCCGCTAGGCGACACGAGGGTGTTGGTTAGAGACTGCGTGTCCTTTGGTTACATATCAAGACATAACGGAGTACTATAAGCCCCACAGAATGTCCTATCCCCCAGCTAATCCAAAGAAATACCTTTCCTCATCCGACCAAACTCTACTTGCTTCATCCAACGCAGTACTTCCCGCTGTGCAACTTCTGTGTTGCCCCGGGCAACCTATACCATATGGTATGGGAGTGTTCGGCATAACCCAAAATTCAAAGAATCGCGCACCTTTACCATGAGCAGTGGGAGAAGGAGGTGTCCAGCTCCCAGCCTTCATTGCCAGCTTAGGCTTGTTGAAGGGGCCGTGGCGGCAGGGGTATCCAATGGAGTCCGGGACTGAGGGCTCCATACCACATTACGGTGCTGTTGATAAAGTTCATTCCTTTCCTCCTGCTTCGTTCACCCTTTCTTTTTCCTTTTTGCGTCTTTTTACTTCCTTCCTGTTTCATTCCTTCCTTTTTCCTTCCTGCTTCCTTGCTTCTTCCTTCCTTTCCCCTTTCTTTCCTTCCCCTCCTTACTTCTGTACTTGTAATTTGTCTTCCCTACCTTTTCTTTCTTTTCGTTCTTTCTTTTCATTTTGCTTCCCCTCTTTCCTTTCTCCCTCTTTCCTTCCTGTTTCTTGCTTCTTCCTTCTTTCTTCTTCGTTTCCTTTTTTCTTCCGTTTTCCTTCCTTCCCATCCTTCCTTCTGTAGTTAAAATTTTTTGCTTGCCTTTTCTTCTCTTTCTTTTCTCCGTCCTGCTCTTTCTTTTTTGCTTACTTCTCTTTCTTTCTTTCTTTATTCTTTTCCTTTTTTCTTCCTTAGTTCATGCCTGCCTTTCCCTTTTCTTCCCTCTTTCCCTCCCCTTATCTCGCTCTCCCTCTCTCCCTCTTTCCCACACTCTATCGACTGGCTCCCCCTTCCTTCAGTTATCCATTCATCTAACCATTTACCCTTCCTGATACGGTATGTTTCATAAGGTCGCCCCGATATGGTTGCACCTGTCTCGTTTATACTAACTGGTACTCGCCTCTCTCTCTACCGGACCTGAAGCCGCACACCAGCCGTGCAGCACTGTGAAGGACAGTTACATGTCGAGGAGTTCATCTCCTGTGCAGACGTTATCGTATGCAACTTGCAAGCTTGCATTATTGCAGTGCCTGTCGCAAATGCTGTGCATAGGAAACCAGTCAATCAATCAAACCATCTCTTTTCTTCAACCTCCACTCAAATCACTAATCAGATAAATCAACAGCTCAAAGGATGAGATTTAGGGAGAATTTTATTCAGTTTTAATGTTGCGCTGCAAACAAAAAAACACATGTACGCGGGCCGCGTAAACTAACAATTATACACTATAATACCTTCACAATTTTTCAGTGTTCTCTCCACTTCAACCGAGGTTGCTTGGTTAAAAATGAAAACATCACTGCTTCTGGGGCCTAAAAAGGACACCATCAAACATTTGATGAGCACAGAAAAGAACAATAGTCTGTTTACTGCGCGTGCTTAGCCGGATTTTCCGGTGCTTATCAGCCTTGTACATAGGAGTACTTCTTTTTGAGGTTTTCGTAATTGTTGGCTGCGTGTGCTTTCTTCCTTGAGCGCACCATCGTAAAGTAATCTCTAATATCGGTCTTAAGAACCTGTTTAGCATTAAAAAAACGACGTGACTACAGAAAAAACGCGTCTGCGTCTTCTTGACAAATAAAAGTTAGCCCTGCCCTGAAGCATGGCTCAAAGCCGACACTCTGGAGAATGCCTTATGTGCTTGGTTGCAGTTGGTCACGTTCGCGTCAAAATGCACGTTGAAAACGAGCCACGCTATGGTTCCCCGCCGAGGGTAGTAGTCCTTCCAGGGGCGGTTGACATACTGCACCTGGAAACAAAAATTCAGCCCAATTAACATCCTGTTTCAACGCTGCCTGCGCGGGAGGTTTTTTTCAAATTAAAAGCCTAATGCGCCAGGTACGAACCCTGACGTCGCCTGGTAAAGTTCCTTTGCCTTACAGCAAATGCTTCGTGTAGTCAAGGTTACGCAAGTGCCAGGTGGCTTTGTGCGGCTTCGCGGCGCCGAAGCCTGATGGCATCCGCAGTGAAAGAGTAATGCCTTGTGGGTTACAGTTTATGGCTACCGTTGCAAGATTGTAATAATAAGGCAGAGAAATACAATTTGATCATGCGTTTCACTTAAATTTGGTGCCGCCGCTATGTAATGTAGTAACGAGCTTCGCTTCACGTCCACCTGCATTCAGCGGAGTGGCTTCTAATTTACCTAAAATATTTCCGCAGCATCCTGGCAACAGATCTCTGTAGAATAGGAAGGCGCAGATTAGCACTAACTGTTGCTAAGGGTGCAGCTTCAGACATCCCAAATTTTGAATGTTTCTTTTTTCCATTATGCCACTTTACTCTAGTGATAACTGAATTGACCTCACCAATGGTGTACTTTTGCAAGTGCAAAACATAGTCCGCGTTTGGCGTGTTTCACGACATTGCATGCAATTTCACGCCTTGACGTAGAGGATTAAAGTTTTGCCTCGCTCCACATATTAGTGAAGCAGTCTCGCGGCCTAACCAACGTACTTCCCACGTAATATCAAAACTAATTTTTGCCACCTTCAATTTCAGTCAACCTAATGAACAGGGCAGTGTTCCACAAAGGCGATTTAACAATGGACCCTGGTCACACGATCAGTCAGGTGGTAGAGAAATGCGCGGAGAATACTCAACTCCTATATATAGCCTTCATAAATTATGAGAAAGCATTTTACTCTTCCGAAACCTAAGCACTCATTTAGGCATTGCGGAATCAGGGTCTAGACGAGCACTGCGTAAGAATACTAGATGATATCTAAAATGCCTTCACAGCTACCGTCCTACCACAAAAGGAGAGCACTAAAACAGCTTTAAGAAAGGGCGTCAGACAAGGAGACACAATCTCTCCAATGTTCATCACTGTATCTTCAGAAGAGGTATTCATAACATTGGATTGGGAGCAGGTGGGCTTAAGAGTTAATGGAGTATACCTCCGTCACCTCAGATTTGCTGATGACTTTGCATTACTAAGAAACTCGGGGGACGAATTACAAAGCACAATTACCGCACTGGAGAAGCCCAGTAGAATTGTGGGCCTTAAAATTAAAATGCAGAAAACTGAAGTAATGCTTTATAACCTCGGAAGAGCACAACGGTTTGAGATAGGTGGCGAGACAGTGGAAGTGTCAAGCGAATATAATCTACTTAGGCCAAGTTGTGACCCCAGATCCCAACCATGAGGCAGAGATAATTAGAAGCATCAGAATGGGGTGGGGTGCATATGGCAGGCATTCTCAGATAATGAATAGCAGCCTACCATTGTCGCTGAAGAAGAAAGTGTATGACATCTGCATCTTACCGGTACTCACCTACGGGGCAGAAACTTTGAGACTCACTAAGCGGGTTCAACTTAAATTTAGGACGACTCAGCGAGAAAAGGAGCGGAAAACTATATGTGTCGCTTTAAGTGACAAGGAAAAGGCGGAGTGTGTCAGGGAACAAACACGTGTTAAGGATATATGAGTAGAAATTAAGAGAAAGAAATGCGCGTGGGCAGGGAATGTAAAGCAAAGGCAAGATAACCGTTGGTCATTCAGGGTAACAGAGTGGATCCCTAGAGAAAAGCAAGCGCGGCAGGGTGCGGCCGAAATTTAGATGGGCAGACGAGACCAAGAAGATTGCGGGGATAAAGTGGTCGCAGTTAGCACAGGATTGGAATAAATGGAGACCCATGGGAGAGACCTTTGCCCTGTAGTGGGGTAGATAGGCTGATGATGATACGAGGAGTGTGGACACGTGGTAGAGACGGAAGACCAGACAGGTGACCAAGCGGTACGGAAAGTTGGTAGGAGAAATTGGGGCATGCACAACAGTAAAAAGGAGGTCAAGGCAGCATAGATGAATTGGGCAGAGAGAATGGAAGCGAAAAGAAAAACCTGGAGACTTATTTGACAAAGAAACTAGAAACCAGATATGAACGTTTCTATGGCAATGCGAGAGGCCGTGCACTGCTCATTGAAGCACGTGCGGGGTGCCTGAGAACCCGGGCATACAGGGGTATTTACAGAAAGCAGGATGAAGCGTGTATGCTGTGGTAGAGATCGGGAAACCATAGAACATATTGTCAGGGACTGCACAGAGACGCGACCGCCGCGGATCGAGGGGGAACGACGTTTGCTGACGCTTCGTGATCAGGTGGGAGAGGGAGCCTCAACTTTGGGGTCATACAGGTGACAAAGAGGCGGCTGTAATGGTGGTGGAGGAAGAGATGGCTACGCAAGGGGAAAAAGATACGAATGAGAATTTAGAACAGCGTGGGGGGTGGGGGAGAATGGAGGAGGGAGCGATGGGAGTTTAAGACAGGGGTGGAGGGGAGATGGAGGAGACAAATATATTACGTACGCTAAGAGTAGAGAAATTAAGCGGAATAAAACAGGCAAGTAGGTTGCTGGCAACCGACGCCCCGTTTAAAATGGTGAGTCACTAATAATTATCATCATTGTCATTATTATTATCATCATCATCATCATCATCACAACTGCTCATGACTTTTTGGCTGACCCGGGACGCCAAGCATACACCCTTCTCTTGCTCCTCACTATACAGTTCAAGCCACGCGAAACGTAAAGAACCAGCAGTAATGCCTAACCCCAACATAGCGTCCACCAAAGACCTCTAAAACGTGCTCCAATCGGCGCGTACGAAGGAACATCACCTGTACCAGCACCTGGGCGTCTCGGCGGTGCAGTTCCCCGCAGCTCCCGGTTTTGTTACTTCAAACACGGCCGCGCATCCCATGCGCTGCGCATGGCGCGGCGGAGAATTCGGTGCCATACTTCTATTGTAGTTTCAAGATGACCATTGCTACGTTGCCTGCGCAAACGGTTCATGCTTGCGTGTAGCAAACACGACCCGTTGCACAGTGTAGCCTAATCAATTAACGTGCTTTTCTACAAAGCCGTTGCCTCGTACACCATGGCACATGCTTTGCGGGCAGAAGGCTCTATATATACTAATACATTGCGTCCTCAGCAGGTGTTTCCTTGTCCAATGAATACTTTTCCGAAGCCAGCAGGGCACTTTCATCAGTAATTTAGTTAAAATGGTATCGAAAGCACGTGCTGAGGGGCCAGCAAAAAAGGACGTGGTGGTATAAGTGGAGGAATTGCGGTATTACATATACAGCGCGTCATACACAGGTAGCGTCATGGTAAGTCCTCCTCAAGGACATTTATGAACCCCCGAAAGACTCTTTGCACTAATAGCTTTTTTTCACGCTGTAGTCGGGGGCAGGGATATAAATCTCTGGCGGCAGTGTCAGGGGCGTACCTTCATGTGTACGGACTCGACGTTTTCCCGGATGTATAGGAGTTTATCTGTGTTGCTGCTGACCCTTCCAATTTCCAGGTCATGTGTCTTGTTAGGCAGAACGTTGCTCGAACATACCTGCAAGCGCACGTGGAAGATAGGAGTTGGGTTCTAACCTCTTTGGTCGTATAGAAAAAAACACCCTTCAGCATTATTCTTGTACAACGTTAAATTCAAGCACTTTCCAAAGTTGTAGTTTTCATTTCACGGTCCACTTTAAAGTTATGAACATTTGGCACTTTCACGTGTTTGCGGCTGTGCGATGACCAAGATGGCGTCCACTGAGGAGCTGTTTCTTTGTTCATGGTGAGAAATCGGGCCAGTATCCCAGAATTGAACAAACAATGCACATGCATTATTAATTCGCTGAATTTGCTGCATTCCCCACGATTGTTAATAGCGCGAGGGTACACCACCCGGTAAAGCTTCCTTCCATGACGCATCAATAACGCTACTTCAAAACTTTAATGCCTTATATTTTTGTCTCAAGCATGCTCGTTATGAGGTACAGAAAAAACAGTGTTAAAAAATTCAAAGAAGCTTGCACTCACGAGGAGGACTTAACGCGAAGCTTTTGTAGGTGATTATTGACGGAGACAAGCTTGAGCTTTAGTATCGTTGTGGTATTGTTAAGGCTACAGTGAGCTCGTCGTTTTGGTCCACGTTTGCGTACACCACAATGAAAGCGCGACTTATCGTATCCAGCGGATGCTTTACACACCGAGCCTCTCGCAGCGCGCGTCTTCGGCCCTGCGAACAATCCCCGCCCGGGCAATGTGGAGTCATAGATCACTATAGCAGCTCCGACATTTAAGTCGCTGCTCTTGTGCAGTACAGAGAGCATGTGCGTGACGACACGAGGACGAACGAACGAGGAGCGAACGTTTGACGCGTCTTCCTCGTTCCGAGCAAGCGCTGCCACGATACGGCGACCACTGGAATTTCATTTTGTGGCCAATGTTGGTCATTCTCCCTAAGTGGGCATGCTTGTCTTGACGAACGTGCCCTCGGGCCAGGGGGCGAACGCTGGAATTTCTCGCGGCAAGCCGCCCTAAGTGGTTATGCTTAGCTTGACAAAAGTGCACTCTGGTCACGCGTGCACGAGCGCTCGATATATTCAACTGCGGAAACCACACACAAACGATTTAATCACCAGATTCACTGTTAAAAGAAATTGGCTCCAATCCACGATGTGAAAGTGGTTGGAAAGCAAAGCTTTAAACGACACCCACAACAATTTCCCATGCGACGCCACTTGAATTCATTCCCGTGGCTCTACAAAGAGCGAAACCAGATATTCTGCCATTCGTTACCTCGAATTCGCGGGCGCGGCGTTGCGAACGCACCAGCAGCGTCGGCAACGGCCGGGCTAGAGCGGCGGACGCCGCCGCTGTAGCCCGGCCGTGAGTAGGGATAAAGAAAACGGATAGGAGCGTCTATCGAAGGGTGAGACAGCGGGACCCTGCCATCCTGATGTGCTAACTTGGGGCTACACCACTGCGCGATACAAGCCCAGACACCGAAACATTTCGGCATGCGAGTTTAGTGATTCGCGTTTATACCGATTTAAACTAGTTAGTTTAGTAAGTTTCAGAATTGCGCGAAAGCTGACGGAACTTTTCTGATCGCTATTTATAAGAACCAGTTGCTTCTTTCGCATTTCGTTAGCACCTATTAAAACACAACCGAATCGCTACTAACCAATTTCGAAAACGGAGCCCCATTCGTTGCAAGCAGTGCCTTTCTCTATCGTTTTTCCAGCAGCCAAATGTATGTGGTCTCTATAGTTTTCCCACCCTGGAAACCAATCCTTAACGTATCTTTGCCGTGCAACCATATAATTCCGTCGGGCCCGGGTTACCCAGGAGGTGCTGTGGAACAAGCTAATCAAGCCGTGCGAAGGAAGTGCGCCATGAACGCGAAGCTGCGTCTAAACAGGCCCAAAACAACGGTCGCTAAAGCAGGTGATAAAGCCGACGGAATGGTGCCGCCGACGTGACCGCTGAAGTGACCAGCTCCGGCACTCGGGGAACGCTGGGTAAATTCGCCGCGCCATCTACACTGTACTCCACACGTGAAAGCCTCCGCACCCCCGCCTCGCCACTCCCCGGCCGGCGCCTCCGCCGCGTTGGGAGTTTCTTGTCCCGCACGCCACGAAAGAACCATTGGCTGGCAAGGTACAAAGCTTTTCTTTAAAACACTTGACCTTGTCACTGTGAGCACGTATCGGGAAGCTGACACCGAATTGAGTGATGAGGGTCGGATGTGAGTTGCGACAAAGGGCGTCGCAGCGCGCGCCGGAAGAGGCAAACAGCAATGCTAATGGAAGCTAGGCCGCCGCCGCACATGCGAAAGGCGCGTCCTTGGGAGGTAAAGGTACCGATGGGGATAACAGGAGCGCCTGGCGATGGCCAGCGATCATAAAGATCTTCGGAGGGCGCTGTGTACAGGGGGCTGGTGTAGTGTTGGCGGGCGCGACAGCAATGTAGCCAAAGAAGGTTCAACATATCAATGGATGGTCCAACTAGGATGCCTATATCCATCCATAAATAATGGATATTCCTGATATTTTTTCTAAATGTGGAAGGTGTTACTCTGTCGTTTTTATGGATAACAATAGCACAAGGAAGTTTTAAGAGGGAAAAAATCTGTAAAATTGCGACAATCTTAAGCAACATGTTCCAATGCTTTTTCACATGCAGCGCTTCTCCGTTGAACAAAATTTTCAAGAACACTTGTAACACTTAGGTAAGTATGTGCCTGCGTATTGAACGTCGATACGTTGGGAGAATACAAGGGAGTTGTAAGCAAAATGTTTCCGCTCAAAGTTCTCTTGAGCGAAATGGGCATTTTTAAATCAATGTATTGTTGCACCATTAAAATGCGCTGGAGATAAGGAAACGCGCGCTATTAGGTAAGGACGTATATGATGGCGATGTAGAAGCTGCATTGCTTTAAATTCCCCCACCCACCAGCGATGGGGTGTAGAAATTGGTGATCGCGTATAATAACTGTACCCACCGAATCCGGGAAGGTGATGCTGAAGCCGTCGCACGCTAATAACCCGCTGAATAGGTCCTCCCATTTAGTTCCGTCGAGAATACTGTAGACTAGCGCCCCCATCTCGAGGGACAGTCCCACCAGAGCGTTGTCTTTCTGGTATTGAGTTCCAGTCGTCACCAGTTCGTGGTACTGCAGCTGCAAAGGCGTTGAATTCGAGCGTAATGGTCAAGCGTTTGGATCCTTGCGAGGAATGGGTGCAAATAAGAGATCGCACCCGCGTGCTCGCGTGAGTGTTTTCGTTCCATTCGCTGACTTGGATGTGATGTGAAACTAGAGCATGCTTCGTTCTGACATAGCAAAACTGTTCACAAATCAATTAATTTACCAATTCGCCGTATTCCTTTGCGTAGTTTGCATTCTTTGTGCCTTTGCTCTGGCAGCTCGAGTGGCCTTTGTCTTGGTATCACCTGGTTCGCGTGTGGCGCACACAGGTGCCCGCTACTCCTGAAGACTGCACTTGAAAGCCCGCAAAGTTCTCTAGGGCGGGCAGCAAGTACTCCTCCAGAGCATGATCTTCAGCCACGGCAAGTGGAGGAAGAAAATACCCCGACCAACATGCCATGTCTTCTGTGGGTCTTTCATTGACATGGCAAAAGGTACAGCGCCGCACTTCTAACTGTTTACGCCACACATACAAAACACAAATTTGATTTTATTATTAAAGAGACACTGAAGGTAAATCGTAAGTTTGGCTCAGACGAATGTTCAACTTCCCCGAAGCCCTCTAGGCGTTTCTTCGGCGGCGAAAGATGCTTTAATCGCCGAGAAATTACTAATTGAAAAGTGCATTTCATTCCTGGCACGATTTTCACTGACTTTTCGCGCACCGTCAACGGTTGCTTAAAAGCGCGTGAGACAGTTGTGCGGTCTATTAGGAAAACTAAAACCTACCGAGTGATTCATCACCGCAAAGGCGCTACTGGTCACGCTCTCTGCGAATACGACCAACTACTTGCCCGCCCCACATTGACTGTTCGAAGCGGAGTGCAGATTATTGCTGTTTGATGCATACTCTCCACTACACCAAGGCAGTGTATTTTAAAGACGATAGTCTTTCTTGGGCTACTTAAACCAATAACTTTTGGTCTGTCTGTCTGTCTGTCTGTCTGTCTGTCTGTCTGTCTGTCTGTCTGTCTGTCGGTCTGTCTGTCTGTCTGTCTGTCTGTCTGTCTGTCTGTCTGTCTGTCTGTCTGTCTGTCTGTCTGTCTCTGAGTCGATTCTGCGACCCGTTACAAAGTGAAACAAAGTCTGCACAATAGTCTTATACACTCACAGCCAAATACAAACGTCTAAGTCCGGTTTATATGTTCATACTTCTCAATATTATTGAACAGCTATAAGACATTACAGAAATATAAGACCGAAAATTATACCCAAGGGATATTTACAGTGTTCCTTCGTAAAAGAGTTCATAGGTGCTTGATTATGGCGAAATGAAATAATACATCCACTGCAAAAACAAAATTCCCACTGTGGCCTGCTGTCGCCCGCGCCACTATAGCATCCAGCGGCATTTTACGAATTCAAGCGGCAACAGTTACGAAAGGTTCCACTAGATAGGTCTCACGTTCTGCTTGGAACGCAAGTAGACTACGGCAACGCGGTTCTATAAACTTTGAAGTAGGGGGCCTCGATTCACGCTCGTGTCCGTTGTACGGCAGCGCTGGCATCGAGGAAACCGGCCTGGAGCAGTGGAACGCGGTAAATTTAAATTGTCTTCAGCAAGCGTTTAGCGTGTTTACGTTGGGATGAGCGCGACGCAAGAGGGACAACATGAGAGGTGAGCCGAAAGCGAAGGGAGGCATTTACTTGCCAAATGTCTATAAATAGTATCGTCTTTTGTCGACACTTGCGAGGAAAGGAGCAGATACGAGGACAAGTTTTTAAGAGTCAACTTACTATGCCAGGGTACTTGGTGGAGAAAGGAGCACTGATTCCCGGCGGAACAACTGTGCAGTCTGTGTCGTCTACCATGGCGCTGACCGAGCTCAGGGCGATGACTGTGTCTACGGCGTAGGTGCTGCGAATTTATGCATTTATTTTTAAGTTTTACCCGTTCATCCAAGACTATAATGAAGAAGTTCCACAGACAGAAACATGCAGGATTTAACCAGTTAAGGGGCAGCTATTGTAACAGGTACTTTAACTTTGCAAATACCTTTGTGCAAACTACATTAGCAACAATCGCAAAGCACGGTGTAAGACGAGTGGTTAGGCAAGTTGCTTTTATAGTGGCACGAAGGCCTGCCCATTATTTCGTTTTCGCACTTTTAAATTCCCAACTGGCTCATTCTATTCCAAAAGTAAGCATGCTTCGAACGTATTTTCTGAAATTGTTTACATCGACGATTCTCCGTCAGCGTAAACGTTCTGCAAAAGACGAAATGTTTGAAGGATAGGACTATGTAACAACTATTACAACGATTTGCACTAATATAAAGGCGAGGACAGCTGTCTCCTATGGAGATGTAATCACATCAGGACAATATAAACAGGCACATTTCGTGTGCATATACTGCAAAAGCACCTAATAAGAGGATTCTTAGGTGCGCATAAGTATTCCTCCCTCATTCCGGCACCAAATGCAAGAAATTCCACTGGGGAGCGCATATCCTCATTGAGCCTTGTGCCTTCAGCCTTCAGACATCCAGCCTTCATAAACCGCCTGACACAACTCCCCTCTGTTTAAATAATGATGACCAGGCACATGGATAAACTTCCGCAAATGCAGATTAGAAGTCAGTAAAAAAAATTTGCATTAGTGGTATAAGAAACATTTGGGACAAAACTGCCCCAGATAACCCGCGACATAAAGCTGAACGGTCAAGGCCATTGTACTTGAACTTAGGCGAAGATCACGGATGTACCCCTTAGTGGCAGTCTATATTAATGCACCAACGTCTAGCCTGGAAGGCGATGCCGTCAGCAATGCCGACGACCAAATGAATGATGAAGTCCACTGTCTATACCGATGGAAACAAGCGGGCTATTACAGGAGCTCTCCAGCAGCAATTAGGGTGTCATTGGATTAACGTAGCTGAGAATAACACGTGAATGCTAATAAACATGAGCAGCGAGCGCATTCCCCGCGAAAGATGAATTATAAAAATGGCGGACCCCACGCACATATGGGAGCCTGCGTTAGGCGAAATATTCAATGATGGCTGCATCGCCGGTAATATCAATGTTCTGAACTGTACAATGGAGTTCAAGTAGCAACGTTTGGAATGATACCACGCGCGGACAGGCAAACCTACGTTGTAAACAAAGCTCGTGCGGCACTTTTCTCTTATTTCTTCGTCGCTGCTGGACGTATATGTCACGGCCCTCGTCGCCTTTTGTTGCCGCCACGCGTTCTTGCTTTGACTCACGCCACCAAACCAGCATACCCAGCACGCATTCGTAGTCTGCGCCACGCTCTGCTAGTGAGAATTTTCGTGTTTTGCGTGACACTTCTTCTGAGGACGGGGCAGGAGCATATTTGGGCAACTTCGATGGCGCGTGTTCAAGTGCGTTTCTGCCATATTGAAGACACCAGCGAAGGCTTCGGCAGCATTCGCGTGCACCTGCGTACCATCTGGTGATTTTGTGGGGAACAGGGGACGTTCCTTCTTGCCACCGCAGCTGCGGGCGAGGAGGAGCTATCAAACACGCGGGGCGCATTCACCCAGGGAAGCACATCCAGTCGTAGCCCTGTGAGAGGGCGGGTGAGGGACAATGAAGCTGCGCTTTAAAAGTCGCAGCGGTCGTAATCAAGAAATTGTAATGAAAGTATGTGACTACAACCTGTGCGCGAATATCGTATTTGATTATGAGGCTTCATACAGTTCCTGTGAGAATGTAGAATCACTACAATATGACGGATTAGAACTTCACACGCTGCTAACAGGAGATTAACGCAAAAGTTGATGAGAAGGAAATAGACGATTTCCTCTCATTTCATTCGATTCCCTTAAGATTCTATCCAAACACAAATTAACTGAATCTCTTAATTCTGCGCCAGACAAGTATTGCAGCGCCGGTAGTGTTTTCGTCTCACAACAAAACGTCGCGTGCCTGGCTCGTCCCAAAATTTACTTAAGCGGCCCGGCAAGGGCACCGTCGTAATGCCAAATGCGTTGTTAGCTATTACTGTGGGACACCCGGGTGACTGGTCCCCAAAGCACCACCGCCACCCCACCAGCACAATGCGATGCGGGCGATGTAACGGTAGGGTGAACTGTTTCCAGGAGAAAACCTCTAATTTTTGCCGGCCCATCAAACGAGAACGAACATGCAACTTCAAACTCACTTGACGGCCTCGATGAACAGCCGTTTGTACTCAGAGAGGGCGTTGTCCTGGCTGTAGAGGTACAGTCCCATCCCGAGCGTGGTCTTTCTCGTAGCATCCTGGTCCTGAAGGATTTTGAGCTCCTGCATAAATTCGCCGTAGCGTGGGGAAGATTTCGTTCACGCCGTCCATTCCAATATACGTCTTCCCTTATTTATTACAAGTAAATCTGAGATAAATATAATGCCGTAGAAATGGCATGATATATTCCACTACGAAGGAGGTTCTCAGTTGCTGCACGTATAAAGATTTGTCGCCTTTGTAGACACCACAATCGCGCTCAAGTGGGAGGTGCTTTTTAAAGGTAAGCTTGTGGTTCTCAATGACACGTCCGTAGCACGAAAATTCCCTTCGGGAAGTCTAACTCTTTCTGACGGTTATTATCAATGGTCGCGGGTGCAGTGAAAGAAAAAACGGTTGCGGTTGCCAGAATCGAAACTGGGCATCTTTAGTTATGGAGCCGGTGTCTATCCGATTGCTGCATTTCAACATGTTTATTTTTTCTTTGTTCTCCATTTCAACATAGTCGAAGCAGTTTCCGGTTGGGAAAACTCTCACGATAACCAAAGATCCGTTATGAGAAAGTTACGCATTCAAACATCATCGTTTTTAGGTCCTTATACGGAGGGGTGCATGATTTTTTTTTTGTATTATTTCTGCCGCGTATTATGGCGTACGTGGTTAGTTTAGGTACTTGTGTAGCTAGTGCAAAAATCGGAACTGCGCGGCACCGAATCAAAGAAGCCGGACGTTCTGATGTCAAGGCGTTCTGTTTTCTGTGACATACCGGAGCAAACTAAATACAGTGACTAAATACAGCAAAGTAAATACAGCAACATCGAACGAAGTGTGGCTGGTCAACCTCTTCAAGTTACTTGAATTTTGTATGTCATTCCCTCTTTATTCCAATGTGGCGATTCGGGAATTTCCCCGGGAAAATGTTTGTCTACGTGTAAAAAAGTTTGGAGCCAGACAAGGTGGACTCCGGCCGCTACATACCCATGCGCCTACGTCCAACTATAGTGACTTCTAGCTACAAAACTATTTATGAGTGGCAATTCGTAAATTTTATGCTCAATTTACGCCTTATTTAAATTATGTAAAAAGCTTTTGCAGCTGTCAAGGACAAATTATTTTCGCTATAAAATATCAAATTCTGCTTAAAGCACAATTTGGTTCGAACTTTGAGCATAAATATTGAGATACTAAAATTAAAACTGCAAATTTTACTCTCGTGTGCTGCTTACAAACAAACACACTGAACATTAAAAATTGTGTGCTGTACCATTAAGATGGGATAAGCACGCATGTTTGAAGACAAAAGTGAAAAACAAATTTCAGGAGTTGATATTAAAAAACATATGTTCGACTTTCTGAAATTCTCCACAGATGTGGGCGTTTACATTTGCTTGCGTAATCATGAAAAACATGCAGCATCATTTCGTTCTCGGAGGGCGTGCAGCGCGAGAAAGAAGCCGTATCCGTCCTGCTGTCCACGCCTTATTGTACTGATAGCAACTTCCCCATATTTGTATAGAGTACGTATGTTTTGTATAAAATACAAATCATCCTTTCACGGATACAGTAAGCGAGATTGTAATAGAAAAAAATGGCATTTGTATGTCCACGTTGGCGCCATAACAACTCGTGTGCGCCAAATCTAAAGTTCATTGGTTAGGGGAAAATGACAAATCATAGTTAAGCCCTACATTTAAAAAAGCGCTCTTCCAATTTTGTGAAGCTCCCCAACATGTGTACTGCTACATTTACTGGCTAGAAGTAGAAACAACTTGCATCATATTGATAGTTGAGTATCTACAACGCCCATTCTATATTCAATTTTTGTGAAACTCCTCCAATATGTTGACCCCTGAATTTAGTTTGGTTAGAAGTAGAAACACCTTGCATCATATTGATACCGGAGTATATACAACTCCCATTCCTATAAAGGGAGCACCGCTTTAACGTATTCTGGAAATGATAACAGAAGGTAACCATGTTCTTCAGGTTCAGTTTTTAAAGCTTCCGCTGGATTTTTTTATGCGCTGACACTGCCCTCGTAGATATGCTGTTTTGCCTTACCGAGATAATCCATATCGCCCATACACTGGATCAGCTCACCGCAATTCTAAATGCGCAGTTATCCCTCTATGCAATTATATATTTGACAGCAGAAGAAGTTGCACACATTATTGTTTTTACATTCCCCGGAATACCTATTCGTGCCTCCTCGCAGCCACCGCTCTTTTGCTTACTCCCATGGTGGCTCAGTGGCTGAGGCCTTGCGCTGCTGAGCACGAGGTCGCGGGTTCGATTTCCGGCCGCAGTGGCCGCTTTTCTGAAGGACGCGAAAAGCAAATACTCCCGTGTGTGCGTGATTTGGGCGCACGTTAAAGATCCCCAGGTGGTCAAAATTAAGCCGGAGGACTCCACTACGGCGCGCCTAATCGCCTGCGCTGCGTCGGCGCGTTAAATCCTACAATCAATCAAATCAATCAAATCAATCTTTTGCTTACTCGCACGTACGCACATTTGTGAGGCGCTCAGAGGGATTGGCATCGGGGCAGCGCGGGAATACTTCACAAATGATGAGCTGTAGTTCTCAACCAAAGTCAGACAAAACATCATCTGGGTTGTACGCGATGGCGAGGAGGAAGCTTGTGAAGGAACGGTTCAAGCCAAAAGTCAAGTGGGGGAAGAATTCCGCATGTACGAGAAACGCTATCTTTACTACAGCACTGGGCCAACCAAGTTCAATGTCTTACTCCTTGCCACCTGGGTGAGTCAAATGTAATTAACAGCGAGAAATGTGCTCCTGCGCCTACAGTGCCAATTAGCACATTTGTGTTGCATACGCAGTTAATACTAGAAACCTAACTGTAAATTGAACCTAATTGAACTGTGCGTTGATTTTCAGCGCGCCATCAAATCAATGCTATTGGGGATGAATGAGAAGCACAACAATGACGAAGCAACACAATTATCGTTTGTGTTGCACACACAGATAATACTAGGAACCTACCAGTACGATGCCATGGAAACAAACTGTGCGTTCATTTTTGTAGCGCCACCAAATCAATGCTATTGGTGATGAATAGAAGTACATAAAAGGCATGTCTGGCATGCTGAAAAGGCTGAATATTCGTGTAGAATGTAGGGTCATGGGGCGGTGGTGGGTGGGGGAATTGTGTTCTCAGGTGGGAGGCAGGTGAATTTGTGTAGAAGGCACTTGACCCCTAAGAGAAATTGTTATTGCATTGGAAAAGAATGCATGCGATGTAGCTGATGGAATAGAAACACCAGGCTATATTTTACAATATAAGGAAGATCTCAAGTATTGGAATTCAATTTTCCAGAAACATAGCGACTATTGCCTAAGAAAGTCAAGTGCGCACCCTCCCCATACGTGGAGCGAAGTGAAGTTTTCAACTACCATGGCAAAAAAGGCAGTGACGACCCGTGCTTGCGTTCCCCGGCATTTCTTCACACGTGTGGGGAAAAATATAAAGGATCGATCAGAAGCCGGCACCGGTGTTCTACAAGCAGAACGGCCTCTGTGCACCCTTTTTGAAACTCTAAATTTCTTTATGGATAGCCCGTTTAGCTAGACAGGTGCTACATCGCAGTATACTATTTCGAATGTGGGAAGATTGTCTAGGGCGTCAAACGGTAAATCTAAAACTTCCATTTTTCTGCTGTATTCTGCCTAATTACATGTCAACTGTGATATTTTGTTTTGTACAAAATAATCAGATATATATTAAGGATATAGCTATATCACTGTTTACAGTCTGAGCACCCCGCGAGGAGCATGGTGGACAGAGCTCCATTTTCACGCAGTACACACTCCAATGTCGATATGGTCCAAGGTGTTTCTACTTATAACCAAAGTACATTTAGCGGTAAACATGTTGGGAGAATTTCACAAAAATTGACCAAAGCGCCTTTTTTTTTTAAATATGGGGCTGAACGTAAAAGTTTTGTCATTTTCCAGCAGTTTTTATACTTTAAATTTGGCCCAGATTTATTCTTATGTTGCGAACGTGGACATTATATATTGGGATTTTTTCTCTTACATTCTCTCTTATTGTATCCGTGAAGGAATGATTTGTCTTTTACACAAAATATACATAATCTATACAAATATGAGGAAAGTTGATATCAGTACAGTAGGTGGGGGACAGCGGGGTGAATAGGGCTCGTGGTGTACGCCCTGCAGCAACAAGATAATGCGCACATGTTTTTTGCTGATTATGCAACTACATGTAACGGCCTACATCTGGGGGGAATTTAAGAAAAATCGAAGATGTGATTTTTGCAAACTAGCTTCTTAAATTTCAGACAAGCTTACTGTCGGTCGAGCTAGTTGGTGCAACGTGCTTTTAAAGGTTTTTTTCAAAATTTGTTTTTCAGTTTTTTCCTCATACCTATAGCCTGTTGTATCTTGACGCTATGATATACAAGTATAATATTCCATCTGTTTATTTAGAACTGCAAGCAGCCCACGTGTGTAAAATTTGAATGTTGTAGTTTAAGTACTTTTGGTAATATTTTGGCTCAAATGTCGAACAAAACAGCGCTGTGAGCCGAATTTGACATTTTATTGAGAAATATCTATATCCTTGACCACAGCAATACTTTTTTTGGATAAATGTACAGCTGGCGTAAATTTAGCGTAAAATTTACAAATTGCCCCTCATAAATATTTTCGCATCTAGGCGTCGCTAATGTTGGACTAGACGCCTAGGCATGTAGCGACGGGGCTCCACCTTGTCGAGCTACAAAAACTTTTTTACACTTAGACAAAAATGTTCCAGGGAAATTATTGCTGAATCTCTTTATTGAAGGGATCAGGAAACGTTAAAACAAATTTCCAAGCAAATTGATGAAGTCGACCCGCCTCCCTTTGTTCGATCTAAACAATCACCCAGCTTAATCCTACTCAAACAAATTGCCCAAGGAACGCGACACCGACGAAGTCAGGGCAAGCACACACATCGACCATGTCCCAATTTTCATGCAATGGTTTGAACTAACGGAGTACCAATGTGGCCAGAATGCTACCCCTATGTTATACCCGCGTAGCTTCAGCCACAATGAATGCAAAGTTCCCACATTGCCAGAATGGGCGGGGCTCTTGTTCTTGTGGAAACCGGTAGCCGAAACAGACCGCATGCGCCGAAGCCTTGCTGCGCACGCACATGTAACCAACGCCATTGACATCGCCGATGGTGAAGGTCCATCATGGCAGCCTGTAACCTTCTATTCCTCGTAACAATTGTCCGTCTGACCCTTTCTATGCCAGTGATTTCTTGCACTGATTTGCTACATGTTATTCTATTAAGTTTGGTTGATTGATTGATTGACTGATGATTGATTGATTGATTGATTGGTGGGTTGGTTGGTTGGTTGGTTGGTTGGTTGGTTGGTTGATTGATTGATTGAAGCGTTTAACGCGTCGACGCAACGCAGGTGATGAGGAGCTCCATACTGGGGGGCTCCGGATTAATTTTAACACCCGTTACGGTCTTTAATAACGTGCGCTGAAATCCCGTACAGACGTGATTTTATGCTTTTCACCTCCATATGAAAAGCACCGCTGCGGCCGGGAATCGAACCTCCGTCCTTGTGTTCAGCACCGCAATGCCTTAGACACTTCTATTAGCTTCGAGAATACAATTGCCAATGTAGAGAATGTGCCATAAATATAACAGCTATTATTCAAGTATGTCAATTTGTTTTGCTCGTAGGGGGGCAGTCAAAATTGTAGGCCTTATTTTTTGTCCTACCTAGAGAAATAAGTAAGTATATTGCGAGGGCACCTTACATTTTTTATGATTTAGTGATTTGGAAGCATTACTGTGCAGTTGTCTAATGTGTTTCGGATTGTTATCTTCCTCTTTCCACCTTTCTATAGGTGCGTTGGAGGGTGCCGTGGCAGGTTTTATTTATAGGAGCATCGCCTATATGATACTTTTGGTTTAACACTTTTTATCTCCTGTAAACAAATTGGAAGCGAAACCTCGATGATGGCAGCATCCAAAACCAGCCCGTGCGCACCTCCCTCGAGTGCAGGAGCCGTAATAGTCTAAGATCACCGCAGAACAGTGGGAATACGTGTAGGCAAGGCTGGCCTTTGAACTCCAAACCACCGAGAAAGAATCTGCCTGAATATAACCGAACATGTTAGGAGGAAATAATTTTTTCGAACGTAAAATGCCCTCCACCTGTTTTTCGGTGGTTTACGGTAGCGCTAGCTGGCATTTGTTATTATCTCTGAGTTTCTCGCTCAGTCGCTTGCGCAGTTCTTCACAGATTTTTTTACCACTTCACTCCTGAATACAGAAGTCAGACCTAATTAAACAGCTTTGTAACTAAAACTTTGAAAGACTTATGTGTCACAAAGATGTAGGCAAATAACGGTTACCCCAGCTGTCTCGTGAAATAAGATGTCTCACAACACATGTCCTTTGGGTGACAACGTCAATTGAACAAAGCACTTCACCATTTTTGTTGCATGAGAAATTTTATTCGTTTGTGCTATTCGTACTTGCATTTGGGGCGTCTTGTTCTTGCTCGTCCTTCTGACATCTTCATCATGCCTATACGGTCACTCTACACGGTAACGTTGAATTTACACAAGCGTAGCCTCCTACCCTTAGGCGGGGAGTTAATGAGCCTAGTTTTGTGAACATCGCGAAATGGTACAGGCGACCTGTGACTAGAGCCTAAGAACCCACAGCTTACCTTCAGCACTCCTTGTGCTTTCTTCATCAAGTCAGGGAGCTCGTTGGCTGTCCCAATGACGTTGAGGACGCCATAGTGCCGTATATTGTTGGTGGTCGTGGCCAGCTCGATCAGGTCGGCAGTGGCGTCCTGAACCAAATCCGAGTCCACGTAACTGAAAGTATGCCCATATTGGGGTGATTAACGTCGATATTTCAAGTTGGTTCCGGTCAGTGCTACGTTTGTGTTATTATTGCTCTAACATCGACCGGCCGAGCCTTGAAAAGAAACCTCGATGGCTTGTTCCGAGCGCCTATTCAGATGCGTTGCTCTACCATCAGCAAACCTTTGGGCATCAAATTAGTGATAGTGATAATATACCATGATGTAATTTTTTTTCTCTAATCTTTAAAACAAGTATTACTTGTAAACGTAATTTCGCGATGTCCGACATGTGTACGAATGGAAGATGGCAACCATTGTTCTGGAATTAGGCAGTGTCTGCAATACAAGATGCTGCCGCCATCCGTTCCGTTAAAGTCGAGCTTCAGTTCATGGCAACCCGCCGCGGTGGATCAGTGGCTAACGCGTTGTGCTGCTTAGCGCAAGGACGCGGTTTCCATGCCCGCCGCGGCGGCCGCTTTTCTGGTGGAGGAAAAAAGCAAGAACACCCATGTGATAGAGATTTTGGCGCACGTTAAAGACCCCGAGGGGGTCAAAATTATTCCCGAGCCCTCCACAATGGCGCGCCTCATCGCCTGTCTAGCGTCGGCGTGTTAAGCCACATAATCAGTCAATTGAATTTATGGTCAGGCGGTACCGCAATAATGAAACTTGTAACAGGAAGAGGAAGAGGTGGACGGAGAGCTGGGCCGCAGCCAGAGCAGGTGGAAGAAGAGGAGGTGAAAGGACGAGAACCGAACTGTTGTTTGTCTACTTAGTGAACTCGACCCAATAAAGGGGAACGTTACATTTGGCGCAGCCGACTATTCCGGACAATGTGGGTGTTGTTCAAGCCTACCCAGCGTGAAGATGGTCGTCTGGTGGTGAACGGTTACCAAGAGGGCGGGGATGATGCGACCGTGATCCTCCCAGAAAAGGGCCGCACACCTGACTTCATATCTTTCCTTGCCACGAAAGCTAAACTGACGAGTTAGTGTTGAAGAGTAACATGAAGCTGAACATGCGGGCCGCTGATTTTCAAGCTTGGGTGCTTAAGCCAAGTGAATCAGTGAACGCAAGGGCAGACCATCCAGAGGGACTCACATGTATCATGGAATACATTTTGCGTTTGCAAGACCAACAACTTCAGCAGCAACAGCAATTTATGTCTTTCATGGAATTGAGTCGTGATCCGCCCCGGTACAGGCAGGAAGTGAAGCCTGATTGTTTTGATGGTACCACTTCAAGTCCAGCGGCATGGATTCAGTTCTACGAATACACGTGCACCAACAATCATTGGATAACAGACGCTGATCGGATAAATAACCTGCGAGTATACCTTTCGGCGAACGCGACGAAGTGGTATGAATTGCGGATGCAGGGAACGCTGACAAGCCCTGGGCCGACTGGCGAGCCAGCTTCATCCGCGCATTTGACTTGAACCCCGTTGAGTGTTGGGATCAGGTCATTTTCTTCAAGCACAAGGAGGGGACATTGGTGGATTACTTCTACGAGAAGCGAAGACTCCTGCAGCTTGCCGATCCCAATCTCCCAGAGTCGTCCATTGTGCCACTCATCATCCATGGTATGACGAAAGCCGTTGAATGCCAGGTTCTTCCAAGAGCTCCTACTACAGAGAAAGGACTCCTCCATGCGCTGAGGGACGTCTGCGTCGACCTTCTGCCACCAATAAGCCAGACCCTACAATACGACGCTGCTAGGAATGCCATATTATCCGTCGGCAGTCCTAGTGGTGCTCATCGGCCAAAAAACGAATAAAACAGGGTCATCGGTCCCACCCAAAGACCCCAAGCGAGACTGTGTACTTAATTAAATCTGAATCCAACTTTGCTGTATGCACCAACGTATATCAGCGGGTGACCAGAAAACGTTTTAGTGGACACCAGAGCATGAGTAAGCATCATGAGTACAGGACGTGCCTCGTCAGATGACATATTTCCTGGTAGGGTTGTCCAGGTACATGGATACGATGGGACTGCTAGGGTGCTTGATAAATGGACACGCGTCGAAGTCGAGCACCAGGGAAGTAAAGTGCTCGTAGAAGCATTACTAATGGACGACGCGAAGTTTAATTTCATCCTAGCCCCTCCTGACGTGAAGAGATTGAGGCTCAACCTTTCTTGGAAGGATGAGGTGCTCGTTGACCATCCCACTGAGACGATATGCGCGCAGACAAAGCCGTTAATCAGGACTGGTCACGAGTAGCGAGAACGTCTGTTCACAATATCCCGAACTTTTGTGTGGAGGCACTTATCCGCCAGCCGCTGCAGTCATGGAAGTGCCGTTTCAACTGCGCGATGTTACTGCTGTACGAAAAAAAAACACATGGCATGTCCTACGAAAAAAGAATTGGCTAAAAACTGAACTGCAAAGTCTGCTGAAGTATCGCATCATCCAACCTTTCGTATCAAAATTTTCGTCACCTATTCCCGATGGTTCTCAAGGAGGATGGTGCATGTAGGCTGTGCAGAGACTACAGGCTTGTGAATCGCCAGACTGACCTGTTCCTGTACCCAATGCCAAGAATAGAAAACATCATCAATGAAACCGGCTGTTGCTCTTGGTTCTCTCGAGTCGATCTGTGCAAAGGGTATTGGCAAGTACCACTTCAGGAGGAATACAAGCACTTCACTGCATTCGTGACTCCTTTTGGTACACATGAGTACAACAGACTCCCTTTCGGATGGAAGAATTCTGGAGCATGGTTCCAGAAAATGATGGACACCATCCTACAAGAGTTCACTGGACAATTTTGTGTAGTGTACATCTAAGATATAATAATCTATTCCAGGAGCAGAGATAAACACATATCACACCTCTCACAGGTGCTGGACACCCTTAGTAAAGCTAAACTGAAGATTACTTTCACGGAGAGTGAGTTTTTTAAAAATTCTGTTGTCTTTCTGGGAAGGGTTTTTGATGGCAAGACGAAAAGCACAACAGAGGAATCCGTCAAGCGAATTTTACAGCTATGCAAGCCCCATGACGTGCATTCTCTACGCGTCTTCCTACGACTCGCCGGCCACTTCACGGCATTCATCAAGGATTACGCCACTAAGTCGAAATGCCTCACAGCATTGACGCAGAGAGATGTTCCCTTCGAATGGACCGAGGAATGCGACAGCGCATATCAGGAGCTTACAAAGATAATATCTTCGGACCCAGTGTTGACGCTCCTAGATTTCACCAAACCGTTTGAACTGACCACAGATGCATCGCATTACGGAGCCGGGGCGATTTTTTACCAAAGAGATGATGAAGGAATCACCGAAAAGATAGCTCAGGGCCATTGGTTACACAATTCTTACACATTTACCAAGGCAGAGATTAATTATTCTACGACCGAAAAAGAGGCACTGGTGGTAGTGATGGCGCTACGTTACTTCCGAACGTACTTGGGGGGGCCGACGCTTCAGATTATTCACAGACAATCAAGCCTTGACCTATATACTGAATTTGTCCCATCCAAAAGGGCGGCTGGCCAGGTGGGTCAGTGAACTGAAGCAGTTCGCATTTGACATTGCTCACAGAACAGGTGACAAGCTACCGGACGCCGATGCCATGTCACGACTCCACATAACTGCCCCACGTGATGATCACCACGTGAGCGCGCTGTTATGGGACGGCAAAGAGGCGATGTCACTGAAAGATGGTCGCTTACAGGTACCGAAGACAGTGTACCAAAAATCTTGGCTCTTTACCATGACTCACCTCACCCTGGCGGACATGACGGATTTTGGCGCACACACCGAAAAATCAAGCAAAGATTTCATTGGAACACCATGAAGCAAGACATCTCTGATTACGTACGGACCTGTCACCAGTGTCAAATCTGCAAGGCCAAGGTCAAGCCCAGAGGTAGTGCCTTGATCATCGCAGAACATTCCAAAGAACCATTCGCAACTATCCACCTTGATTTGGCCGAGCTCAGAAAAAAAGGCGAGGGAAGAGGCAGCAGGCAAGCATTCCTACTGGCAATTGATGAGCGCACGCGAATGGTCGCGAGTAAAGCCGGAAAGGAAGATGCAAGGAGCGTCATCTCTCTCTTGAACCGGGATATGTTTAAAGACACCAAAACAATTGTGGCCGACAACGGACCAGCCTTTCGGAGTGAGCAGTTGAAGAATTGGGCTCTCCAGCTCAATGTGAAGCTGTGTTTCTCAGCGCCGTACCACCCTGAAGCCAACGGGTTAGCTGAGAGAGCTATACGTGACATCAAGCAGTTCATTTTCTCTATCGAGATTTCAAAGGGGGCTGGAAATGTGCCCTAGAAGCCGCTGTTGCACACGACAACCACTCGCACACAGTAGCTTTAGGATGCAGTCGATACTGTGCATATCATGGGAAATCTGAGTGGGTGCATGCCGATCACCTCCTGGGGATTACCGATTCAATAGTACTCCGTGAACAAGAAAGGTCCGAGAGGGAAAATGAAAGGTACCGGATCGGAATGAAGATAGCATTACGACCGTCATTCACACGGGCAAGGTTCGGAAAATTAACGTTGGGGATTATGTCCTTATCCGGAAAGGCTTGCAGGGTTCAAAGGCTCCTTTTTCAGGGTCCTACATGGTTTTGAAGACTGCTCGCAAACAAGGAATTTTGAAGTACACATTCTACAATGGGCCTAATACATCGTGGAAGCTGCGTCTATGTGCAAGGTAGTGCCGTATCAACCCAGGAGGGTGGACAATAGAGGGGCGGCCTGTGTAACAGGAAGAAGAAGAGGTCGACGGAGAGCCGGGCAGCAGCCAGAGGAGGAGGTGAAAGGACGAGAACCGAACTGTTGTTTGTCTACTTACTGAACTCGACCCAATAAAGGGGAACGTTATAAAACTTATGTTGGGAGAGCATGCCCAAAAGAGGCGCTCATCATCATCCTTATTGGGGCGTCTAAAGCTCCATACTACGACTTGTGCTTTGCGCCGAGTCGCGCAGTGGATTAACCGCGAGGAGTGAAATTGGTGGCAATGCAATACCTCCGGAAACCTCCGGAAACCAGAAGCCTTACTCAAATACCATATGTGGAGCTGTAGGAAAGAGTATGCATCTAGTCGCCGAAACGTGCAAGCCTACCTTCCTCTAGAATGGTTTCATCCCACTTTGTGACTTCTATCGCACCGCCTGCGGGGGCAACTTGGACGCTAGGGCGTCAATAGGCTGTATGAAATAATTATCTCGACGGGTAGTGTGACTAAGTGACCAGCCTGATATTTTTATGCGTCGTGTGAATGAAAGCTTGCGGTGGACCGGCGCCATGGCGAAAAAGCCACAATGCAGAAAACGCAGCGTCTTAAAGCCGCGGCACATACTCTTCATCGTTCAAGTCACGTCAGACGATACGTGGCGCCACAGTACATCCTTAACAGCAATAAGGGCCCAAACCCTGACGATTGGCGTTCTGAACCCCATGGTCAACCGCTGTAATTGGGTAAAATGCAGAGTTATATGGTCGACAGGGTAGGTGGAACTCACGTGATGTCGAAGCCGATGCCTGCTTCTGTGTTCCCGTACTTCAGCGCCATCGTCTTGAAAGTGGACCAACTCGAGTTATCGCTTGTTCCACGTACTATCCCGCTCGCAATGAAAACGTTGGTGTAATATAGGTGCAGACACAGGCGGTCGGGTGGGTACAGGGGGGCTGTTGCGTATTGCCCTATGGTGCAGATGACCTCTGTGAGCGAAGGTAAGAGAGAGGAGACCCACTTATCGAAGCCCACGAGACATTGTTGGTTCTGAGTAATCACAAAAACAAGTGGTCTACGTGCTGATCTGATTGGCACCAGAACCAACTGAATACGTCCTCCCCCAAAGAGCCACCGCTGCAAAGCACAGGGCATGTGAGGGAATCTGGTGCATGTAAACAACAGATGTGTATCTTCACAGCCTCAAAACCGTTTCCAGTACAAGGCGTCGACAGAACTATTCCCCATTCATACAACTTTGTGAACTATTAGAAAAGCTACATAGCGAAAATGGGACCGTAAAAAAACTCAACCCTGTTCGGCCCCGTATCGAATCTGCTTAAACAGCGTAGCTGTGGTTCTCTTGTGCCTGCTAGAACTTCAGCAGACGCTCTCCCTAGAGAGGCAGCACCGTTGACGCGCAAATTCCACGCTTCGCGCAAATGATTCAGCAGCTGAACGTCAACGGCGGGAAGCTCCCTTCCCGTTCCCTCGTCTACAGTTAGAGAAATTATCGTAGAAATTTTCCTTTCTGATGCCCAATCTGATGCCCCTGCTAGACCACTGCACCCTCGGTCGGCGGATCTGCGAACCGGTTTCTGCGAGGCTGCTGGCGGCGAGACCACTGTGCCCTGAATCGGTGGGTCCGGGAAAATCTTCCTACCCCTGCGTTAAAAGGTTAAACATTGGGTCGTTCCGTATAGATTCACACCCGCGCAACCTTGCAAAGCGGCACGGCACGGAGAAAACAACACGCGGCGCTATCAGCACTCGTTAGCGCTGGTGCTTTATTGTCCTCTATGCCTTCTCAAGCGCCGGCTGTTACTCTAGTGCGAATGAACCAATAGCGTGAGTTGCTCCTATGGTACCAGCCAATAAGGAGCAAACCGAGCCTTGACCACCCGCTTTCCGCTCTCGAAAAAAAGATTGGCATCGAGCTAGGACCGAATATCTGCTTAGCGTAGCTGTAATAAAATTGGCCTTGAACAATGATTTTAAAAATTGTCTCACGATTACAATATTCCCTGATGCGAAATGTGAGCGCAGCGGGAACTGCAGTCTTCAGGAGCACAGTGCATAGCTGCTGCGGCTCAGGAAGTGATGCGGGGTCAGCGAACGCACGACAATGCACGCTATCCTGGGGTTGGTTGGTTGGGGTTGGCCGAGTTGGTTGTTTGTAAATCGGGTTTGAACCTCCCGCGCAAGTGGGGCCTGGTTCCGATGAGCCACACAACCAAAACCACGACGAAGGACCGACGGACGTGCAGCGCGCAGGGCGTGCGGGGGCTTTATCACTTTGGTGAGCTCGAAAGAACAAGAAGCTTGCGTTCATGGATGCCTGATCTTGCATATTCCTCGGGTGGCACGTGACACCAAGGTGTGATCATCCCACACAGGCCTTGCACGGCCTTCATCATATTGCGCTCCCCCTCACACTTTCATCATACTGCCCTCTTCCGCTATCCTGTTCGCTCTACCTCGTCTGCCTTCGCTGTCCTCTTTGAGCACCCAGCTACATCTAGGCACGACGGCGCCACGAAATGAGAGGAGCGGGCGCTTAAGAGCATGCGCTTTAAAAAAGTTTGGGCAGCTTCGCAACACTGGACGAAGATCGGGCAAGCAGGGAAGTTGGCGGGCCCACCTAGCTTATTCTTGGTTCGCCCAAATTTATGCGTTCTTACCGTATTTGCACGATTATAACGGGAACCGTTTCTTGCTAAAAGTAGCCTTGAAATTTCCCTGCGTGCTAGAATCGCGCTGGGCTCAAAACAGAAATCGGAATTAAAATTAAATTCCAGAATGAGTGTTAATGCACAAGGAATTATCGCTGTCATAGTTGCATGCGTCAAAGAAAATGTCTTCGGCCAGGTATGTGATGTCACGGCTTTTCCATCTGCGTGGTAGGATCGGCGTCAATTTTTTAAATATTTTTTGAAACAACACTGGTATGCGCGTTACCCTGCGTTTGCGTTAGAATCGTGCAAATACAGCACGCCTAAAGATCACTCGGTCACGTTTTATGCGTAGTGTCGTCGTTCGCCCACCACAGAACAATGAACGCTCGGTTATTAAAGTACGTACAACGTACACGTGCCCACCGGCTTTGCGGTGAAGCTCCAAGAGTAGCGGGGGGCGCAGCCTGACAAACACTTTCTTAAGGTTTGGAACTCGTTAAGTGGACACCGCTTCGTTTGAGTGGCCGGTCGTATGGTACCCTAATTACAATTTTATTTATGTTATCTCTTCTCATGCTTTTGGCTGCGTTCATTTTGGCATTACTTCTCTTTTTACCGTCAAAACTGCCCCACTCGTCGCAATAAGCGATCAAGCGAGCCAGGTCGCGACGCTTTTGCAATGCCAGTTGCATTGCGCCTCCGACACGTAGCGACGCATGTCCTGCCTGAGCGCGGCGAATATTTCCTGCGCACTTTCGCCGGCCCAACCACCAGCCTAAAAAGGATCTCTGTGTAAGGACAGGAAAATTTTACCCGAAAAACGCCCACAGTAGAGTAGAAAATGCTTTTAGATGCGAACGCATCTCATTCACTCGCCTTGTCCCTGCATCTGGCGTCGTCGGCGTTGTTGTCGGCGTCCGCCCCTCCCCCATTCTCTTCGTCGCGCGAGCTGTGCTCTCCGCCGCTCACCCCCTCTCCTCTCCGATAGCGAACACTGTCTCGCGAGGGTAAGGTGGCTAGAATTATAGCCACCTTAGCGAGGGGCATTGGATTGGATTCAAAATATTGGCTTGGCTTGGCTTTGCTTGGATTGGATTGGATTTGGATTGGATTGGATTAAAGTGGATTGTGTTGCGTCATAGCCGCGGCAGACGCACTGGCGCCGGCGCGTCCCCTCACCGTTATGCGCGCTATAAAACGCGGTGCCTGCGCCGCTCCGCTCCATCGTTCCAGCGCCGTTCCTCCGCTGTCCAACGCTGCAACGTGAACCCCCTATGCGTCGCATCTACACCGGTGTTCCCGCGAGGGGAGGTGGGAGATTTGATTTGTAATTTTGTATCGTGAAATCACTTCTGCGATACTCTTGGTGTGACTAAACAAATGCGGCAAATCCATTACGGCCATTTTTAGTTGGCGACTTACTATACTGGTCAGTGAATCATTGCAATACATTTTGTAAAGTTTTGTTTTCCTGAGCGGACTAACTCGGGCAGTCAGAACCCGCGGTAAGCTATGCAGAAAAGCTGGCGTAGGCACAAAAGCGATTTAAGAAAGTAAAGGGTCATGTCATTCCTGCTAAGAGCTGCACTGGTAGTTATATGCAGTACCGACTATTTTTTTGTTTTATCTGAGTAATAGAGTCCTTTTAGCTGAAAACGTATGTACTTGTTTCATGGGTGCTTGTTCTGAAGCACCAGCAAAGCTGTTTCCTGAAGGATCTTATGTATTTACGTCAGCCGCGAAATCAGGGACCTTTGCCCCTTCGCTGTGAGCCATTTATTTACATGGAGTACCTGAAACGCTGCCGAGCTATGCGGTCGTCTTAGGCTGTAAAGTCGTTTCTTTTTTTTGTTTTCTAAGAGGATGCGCATGTGCAACGCGAGTACATAGGTTTTTCCGGAAATAAGGTTTAGCTGCGAAGTGTTTATGTACGGGCACGACAGCTTTCCGCCATGAAAAGAAAAAGTCGGAGGTTTCACCACTTGAGAAGCGTGAGCCTATTGGTAAATTTAAAGTCAAAGTCTGTCCAGACGTCATTATTATTTATTTAATTTATTTATTTATTTATATTTTATTATTTATTTTATTTATTTATTTATTTATTTATTTATATTAGGTCATTTTTATTTATTAGGATATGGTAGATATACAGGTACAAGGAAAGTAACAACTCAAGTGCAGCAAGAAATGCGACTACTCTAAGTAATGCGTGCTGAATACGGTTCACTTAACGTGTTCCAGTCACACACGGTCCGAGGGAAAAAAGAATACATAAACCTGTCAGTTCTGCCAAAAAACGGGTTAGTGAGGTTTAATGGAAGTGCCGAGTTGGCCTGGTTGGAAGAAGAGATAAGTGACGGGGATGGGTCTATCGACAGTTTGCGGTTAAGCAACAAAAAAAAAAGAAAATCAAGTCGCAAATCACGCCTGCGTGATTCAAGCGTGTGCATTCCGTTATCTAACATTAGCTGGGTTGGGGAATCAGTCCGTAATTATTTGGAGTAGATAAATCGAACTGCCTTCCTTTGTATTCGTTCAAGTTTATCCTTGTTAACTTTTGTGTGCGGGTCCCATACGACACTGGAGTATTCCAGCTTAGGCCTTATATATGATAAATAGCACATCAGTTTTACTTTTGAGGGAGAATTAAGCCATAAGAAACCAAGTTTTCGAAGAGCGGCCTGAACAAATGTTTTCAATGTGCAAGTTCCAAGACAGGGTGTTAGTAATCGTTAGTCCTAAGAATTTGTAGCTAGTTACCTCTTTTAAAGAGTCACTTTCTAATTTGTATGCATGTTTTAATGGACGTTCCTTACGGGTAAGCTGCATATCATAAGCTTCAAACGCATTCATCAAGCCACTGAAATGTCACTATATCATGGATTCTGTCGGGGGCTTTATTCTGTGAACTTTTTCTCACGCAACCCCTCAAGTGTGTAGTAAAGTCCTAGGCTTCTGTTTCTTCGCACGCTGGGCAGGCAGGCAAAGAAGAAAGAGCGGGGTAGATTATGTGCATTCTTTAGGTGCATGGGAGCAAAACGTTTTGCACGACTCGCCAAAGCCATTTTCGGTCATTAGATAACGTGCACCGCCTCTGCTACTTGTAGATGGCGGCGGAACAAGCGTCCAGAGGGCAGAAATTCAGCCAATCTAGAAAACGGCGTGTGGTGGTGCCCCAAGAGTTTTTCCTCCAAATACCACACGGTGAGCACTGGACCGCTCAGATCTTAAGAAGTGTAAAGACGAGAGCAGTCAAGGCCACTGGCCCAGAAACGCTCACCGGCCACCACGCCACCCAAGGACCAGTTTATTTGGTTTTAAAGTTTGCCTCTCTGTCTCTAGCGAAGTGGCTTCACCATACTACTGATCTCCCGATCATCCAACTCTCCCTGTTAGCCATCACGCGGATCGACGCCTACGCTACCCTTTAATAAGAGGGTTTGGAATATGATTGAAGCGCCTTTTTTTGCCGCTCTTTGCCGTTAATGTCGCCCTTGCGCCATTAAACCCGTAAGAATCAATAGTGATCGTATTTAATGAATTAGAACTTTTTTTACTATCAGCGGAGTTTCAGACGCAAGTTTTCCTCTCGCTTCAATTCCTGTTCGGTCCGCGACAAAGCCACGAAAGGCGACGGCGAGGATAATGCCTAATCGCTTCGCTCTAAACAAATATAAATATGCGGACACCCGTCTTTCGAACGAGTCGCGCCTCTATCATGCAACTATCTTCATTGCTTCGCCACGGAAGAGCCAGCCATATCTGTGGTGCGCTATTGTGCGGTTTCTGCCGCTCTATACCTCCGATCGAGTCACGCCTCTCAACTTGCGCGTGCGTCTCCATCAGCGCAATTAAGGCATATCTCGTTGTAAGTTCACCCTAGTACAAATCTGCTTGAGCTAATCCCATCACTCAAACTCATTGTTTCAAACGGGAGAACGCTCGCCATCGGCTTGTACCGTTGCGAGACTTGGTAATTATATGCGTTCCGCATTTCCTCGGTCACGCTCGCTTGCATCAACTAACATTTACTTCAAGGCATCGCTTTTGATGCCGGAAGGTCGTCCATGATAGCCATTTTGAAAGTGCAAGGTGATGGCGTACCGGGTGGTAACTGAATTGGGGCCGGCGGAAGCGTGGTCGTCTTTTTTTTACCCTTATTGGGCTCTTTCGGTGGGCCAACATCTGCGAATAAACAATATCATAAATTAAGATAATATCATAAATTACCAAAGTGGAAAGACAAACTTTTTAAGAAGCCCTGGCTTGTTTCTCTCAAAGCACGTAGTATAAAGTACCGTTCCCGATTTCAAGGAAGTACAGTTACGCAACCTGGGCTGTTTGGACCGGGTCCATAACAGAGAACCACGCGACAAACACATTCAAAACAGCATGGTGCCGAAGTTGTGCGGGCAAAACCATACGTCTAAACATCAAAGCAACGAATCATCGCGGGTATTTTGCTGATCACCTTCGTTTCAGTTCATTTTACCTATTTCATTTTTTTCCACGTTAAAGGCCCGAGGGCATTACATAAGGGGACTCTTCGCCCATGTAAACAGCTTATGAACAACAAACAAGAAGGAAGGCAAAAATAATTACAACATTGCAGAAGTAAAACATAACTCGTCGGAGGGACCAGCATTACACACATTTTAACAGAGTTTAATCACAAAAATACCGGAAGCATAGCAATTTGACAGTTTAGCTTTCCTCATGGTCTTATCCGCAAGGTAGCTCCACGCTAAAATTAAAGACCCCGGAATGGTGCGTCCTTTTATACTCTTATTGCGATGCATGCAGGGAGTTGTGCGAGCCTGATAAAGTTAGATGAATTTTACCACACGCTAGTTACGAAGTTTCAGTCCTCACAGACTGTTTGCCGAAATAATTCCTTCGGATTCCCCTTGCTGAGACTGATTATGAATACAAATTCTTGTTCAGTCGTAATCTGTTCTGTCAAGTTCTCATCCCACTGTTGAAAATGTAGTATCGTAGATACTGCAGTATCATTGCTACAACGACAGTTCAAAACACGTCCCCCAATACAATTTGTTGCGGCGTCAGAACAGCCCTTCCATCAAACCACGGGCATTGTGAATAGTCGGTTAAATACCATCCGCTTTGCTCGAACCATTACCTCAGCAATTGCATTGGTCAGTAAAAAAGCTGAGTATACATTGAGGTATGCAGACCTATAGGCAGTAGGCACTGCATGCGTTGCGCAGGTGTAGGATTCTCAGTTACATCGCCACGTGAAATCGAAAAACTATGCTACTTGATTGACACTTTTGTCAGACGTCTCCAAGAATACGAGACTATTGTTTGGAAAACGCTGGCTGAATGGCACTGCAGGCGTGCGCGGCAACTTCGGACGCGGGAGACGTCTCTCGCTCTCTCGCTCTTTTAAGTGCCGAGCCCTTTAGGCGCTCGCCTTGTCCTAGCTCTCTCGCTCGGCCCAAGTATATAGAGCACCAAGGCGGCATCCCGGGGTAACGCTGTTGTTCGCGGCGTACCCCAGAGGCTTCGGAAGCCAAGCGGTTTATATAGTCATAAGCGTTCGAAACTCGTAAAACGCTGGCGCTTGTCATACATCTTCCCGATGTTTACCGCAAAGAAAACTATAGGTACATCTGAGGAACAATATACGTAATGAACCGGCACCGCCGCGTTCCTTTATTTAGGGACGCCCGTTGGGTTGGTTTTTACGATAGCAACGCTAAATGTGGCAGTGCAACGCCGGGACGTGCGGGGAGAAAAGCACAAAGAGGACAGAACTCCCGCTGGTGCAGTTTTAGGCAGGGGGCACGCGAGCACTGCGAAGGCGGGAAATTTGAATTGCATGGGGTGGTAGCAGTAAGCGGATAACAGTGGTGCAGTCTATTATGGCGAATCACTGCTATGCACTTCTGACAGCTTTCACATTGAGTGGAACGACTTTTATTTTTAAAGACCATAGCCTTTCTTGGGCTACTTAAACGCAGAAATTTTGGTCTGTCTGTATACCTGTTTTTCTGTCTGCGGCAACAGTTACGAACGGTTACACTGGATAGGCTCCACGTTCTGCTTGGAACGCACGTGGACTATGGCAACGCGTTACTATAAGCATTGAAGTAGGGCGTCTGAATTCACGCGCGTCTCTGCCGTACGGCAGCGCTGGCATCGAGGCACCCGGCCTGGAGGAGTGGAACGCGGTAAATTTAAATCGACTTGAGCAAAACTTTAGCGAGTTTACCTTGAGAGGAGCGCGACGGAAGAGGAACAGCATGAGAGGTGAGCGGGAAAGTGAAGGGAGGCATTTACTTGGCAAATGTCGGCAAAGACTATCGTCTTTTGTCGACATTTGCAACGAAAGGAACAGATACGCGGCCAATTTTTTTCGTCTGGCTCTTTGTGCCCGACCCATTCATGTATGGAGTGCTGCCTGCTCCGGAAGTAACCTTCATCACAGATACCTAAGTGGCTACACTAAAAAGGTCCAACCAGGCTAGGAATTCTCTTAGGGACACATAGCACTCCCTCACCAGAGAAGGATCTGGCCAATCTGGCGTAGTTGTTGGCCCCTCACCAGAGAAGAATCTGGCAACTCTGGTGTAGTATTCTTGTAAAAACACTGCGCTATATTAAAATTACGGAGACGAAGGACGGCGAAACACAGATGGAGACTTACGAAAGTGCATTGCGCTTTCGTAAGTCTGCATCGTGTGTTCCGCCGTCCTTCGTATCCGTAATTTCAATTTAGCGCAGTGTTTTTACAAGAAATAATGTACCAACTAGCCCAGAAGCACGCTCTCATTAACGCTGGTGTAGTAGTTGGCCGCCAGCTCCCATGACTGACCAACTCAACTCTCGGCCCTCAGTCCCCAGCAGCTGTAGAGCACCTATCCATGGTGGCGGTCAGGACAGACAGCGATACGGCAGACGATGATAAAAATTTCTGGTTCCAGACAGGCCGCCTTTGGAACTTGGCAATGCCAACGTTCAACGCACGCACCTTGTGCAGTGAGGGAAGCTTAGCTGTAATACTGGATGAGCTCTCAGACATTCAATGGGATATAATAGAGTGACATGGCAATGGAGGAACTGTTCGTAATAAAATGTATTAACAGGCAAATGCAAGCCGGTAACTAAGGCAGCTCCAATGTCCAAGGAACAGCGCGCACGTCCGCAAGGCTCCCAGCGTCGTCGTCTACTTTTTCCAAGGCTATGTACCAGCTTGGCAGTGGCGTCTATCTCTGGAGGAGAGGTTGGCCCTAACGGAACACCTGTATAATGTTCGCTCCTTCATTAGGTCCTTTCCTTTGCCAAGGTGCAAGAGCCCGTGACATAACCTCTGGCGGCGAGAGCACCCGGTGCAAACGACGGAACAAGGTTAGAGGCAGCTTGGATCGTGGGACTGCTATGGCGTCAGACGGGAGACGTGCAGAAGTTGCGACGTTGAATGAGATGACGGCGAAGGTGTGAGGGGTCCGATTTTCCGATTTCCTAGGTCACGGGAGTTACCATGCCTAGGATGCGGTAAGGGCCCGTGTAACAGCAGCGCAGTTTTGCAGAAAGGCCGACGTGGCGCGATTGGGTCCACAGGAGTACTAAAGTGCCAGAGGCGAAGTACACATCGCGATGGTGCTGGTCATAGCGCCCTTTCCGGGCTGCTTGTGCTATCGATATCCTGGTGCGGGCAACCTGTCGGGCGAAATCAGCGTGCGCTACCGCGTGTCGTGCATAGTCGGTTGTCAACGTCCCCGCGTTAGGCAACACGGTTTCCAACGGCAAGGCAGGGTCTCGCCCAAAAAGGAGAAAAAAAGGAGAGTAGCCAGCCGTTTCGAGGCGAGAATCATAGAAAAAGTAACGTAGGGTAGCGGTAAGTCCCAGTCACGGTAGTCGGCGGACACGTACATGGGCAACATATCCGTGAGCATTTTGTTAAAGCGTTCAGTAAGTCCGTTTGTCTGTGGGTGATAGGCGGTGGTAAGGTTGTGCTTGGTAAGGCAGGAACGAAGGAGGTCCTCAATAACTTGAGACAACAAGTACCGGCCATGGTCTGTAAGAAGTTGACGAGGAGCCCCATGGTGCAAGATTACATCATGTAGGAGGAAGTCGGCTACGTCTGTGGCACAGCTGGTGGGGAGGGCACGTGTGATAGCGTAACGCATTGCATAATCGTAATCGGTAGGGACAGCAGTCCACTTGTTTCCCGACCGGAACGAGGGGAAAGGGCCGAGAAGGTCCAATCCTACACGGAAGAACGGTTCTGCGGGGCCATCGATTGGTTGAGGGGTGCTGGCTGGAAGCAAACGAGGCGTTGTTCGGCGTAGGCAGAGTTCACAAGCCGTGGCGTATCGCCTCACGGACCGGTAACTGCCCGGCCAGTAAAAGCGCCGACGCACGCTGTCGTAAGTCTGAGCCACGCCAAGGTGACCAGCTGTAGGCGCTTCGTGAAGCTCGCGGATGACGTTAGAGCGGGGACGCTGAGGCAGAGCAAGTAGCTCGTCAGCCCCGTCCTCGCGAATGTTACGACGGAACAATACGCCATCGCGGAGCATAAATGCACGCGTGGAAGGGTCGGCCTGCTCGGAGCTTAGACGTTCGGTGATCTTGCAAGTGACGGATCACGGCGCTGATGGTCAGCAGTGTTGAGCAAGTCCGGCTGCGCGAATACGCTGGGGTCGTCGTCATTGTCTCGAGGGCCAGTGGGGTCAACAGGATGACGAGACAGGAATTCCGCGTCCCTGTGCATTCTACCAGACTTGTACACGCCCGAATAGTCGTATTATTGTAGCCGTAATGCCCAACGACCAAGTCGTCCGGTGGGGTCCTTTAGAGTGGATAGCAAGAACAACGCATGGTGATCCGTAACTACAGCGAATGATTTCCCGTACAAGTACGGACGAAACTTGCTTACAGCCCATACAAATGCGAGGCATTCACGCTCCGTGATATAATAGTTGCGTTCGGCAGGGCTCAAGAGGTGACTGGCATACGCTATCACTCTGGTGCGACCGGCCTGTTGCTGGACTAATCAGCTCGTATACCATGCCCACTTGCATCAGTAGGAACTTCTGTGGAGCCGTATCATCAAAATGGGCCAAAATCGAACTATGGGTCAGACGGTCAATGAGAGAGGAAAAAGCCGTGGCTTGCGGGGAGCCCCACGAGAACGAGGCATCGGTCTTCAGATGATCTGTGAGCGGCGGCCTACGTCAGCGATGAAGCGGCGGAAGTAAGAACATAGGCCAACAAAGCTGCGGACGTCCTTCGCAGATCGAGGGGCAGGAAACACTTTGACGGCGTGCACTTTGTCAGGGTATGTTCGCACACCGCCAGCGTCAACTACATGTCTTAGGATCCTAAGTTCTTAGCCACCGAAATGGCACTTGGACGCGTTGAGCTGGAGGCCGGCACGGCGGAAGACCACAAGGATGTTTGAAAGACGTTGGAGTTGTGTCTCGAATCTTGGAGACAGCACGATGACGTCATCGAAGTAGCAGATGAACATCGACCACTTGAAACCGCGCAAAAGCGAGGCTATCATCCTTTCGAATGTCGCAGGTGCATTACAAAGACCGAACGGCATGACCTTAAATTGGTACAAGCCGTCCGGCGTCACGAAAGCGGTCTTTTCGCGGTCCGTGGCGTCAACAGCAATCTGCCAATAGCCAGATCGTAGGTCGATAGACGAGAAATAGGACGCGCCTTGAAGGCAATCGAAGGTATCATCTATACGCGGAGGCGGGTAAACGTCATCCTTAGTGATTTTGTTCAAATTCCGGTAATCAACGCAGAAGCGCCACGAACAATCTTTATTTTGCACCAAGAAGACTGGTGACGCCCACGGACTTGAAGGTTCAAGACGTCCTCATTCAACGTTTTCTCTACCTCGTTTTGGATGATTGCTCGTTCCGTATGAGACACCCGATATGGTCACCGGGGTACAGGGCCCGCATCGCCGGGTGTTGACGCGATGCGTTACCTCCGAAGTCTGGTCTAACGGACGGTCGTCCAAATCAAGGTGTTCCGGTAGAATGCGAGTAGCTCGTGCAGTTGGCGAGCTTGTGAGGTGGAGAGGTCCGACGACATCATCGTTGTTAAGTCATCGGAGGTCGGCGGATGATCTTTCGGACCGTCGGGAGCACTTGGAGAGACATCAGTGGACCCAGAAGAGAGCTGGCATCCATCGAGAGGACCAACAGTGGCCAGTGACATTCCCTGTGGAAGCATTTTGTAGGAAGAAACAATATTAAAAAAAGGCAAGCTTATTTGATTTTGTGCGACCGTGGCGACTGTATGAGGAAGTGCCTCGTTGTGTCGTAGGAGGACATCAGTAAGAGGGGAAACAATGTACTCGCCATCCTGGACAGGTGGGAACGGGGACAAAGGAACGTCGTTCATTGCTTTTGGAGCTAATCGGAGGATGCTCGGCAGAGCATAAACGGTGATGAGTTTCAGTGTCGGAAACAGGACCGATCGGCACGTCAAGCCGAAGAATACCGGAGGCGCAGACTCTGAGGGCGGCGTGGTCAGTCAGAAAGTCAAGAACAAGATTTGATTGATTGCGGGGTTTAACGCGCCGACGCAACGCAGGCGATGAGGCGCGCCGTAGTGGAGGGCTCCGGATTAATTTTGACCACCTGGGGATCTTTATCGTGCGCCGAAATCTCGTACACACGGACGTTTTTGCTTTTCGCCTCCATCAGAAAAGCGGCCGCCACGGCCGGGAATCGAACCCGTGACTTCGTGCTCAGCAGCGCAACGCCTTAGCCCCTGAGCCACCGCGGCGGGTCAAGACCAAGAATAATGTCATGAGGGCATGCTTCCTGGACGGTGAATAAGACTGGAATTTTGTGCCCTGCGATGCCAACTCGAGCTGTGCAGAGACCTGCTACGGTGGGCGTCCGGCCGTTGGCGACTCGTAAAACGTTGGACAGAGCAGGCGTCATAACTTTGTTCAGGCGGCAGCGAAGGTACGAGCTCATGACCGAAATTTTCGCACCAATTAGGGCGTCCACGCGAATACCATCAATATCAGTTTTCAAGAGAGTGTGTTTCGTCGTATTAGTGAAGAGATGATTTTCGGGCCAGACCGGAAATGCAGCGTCACCTCTGGAAGCTGCATGAGCTAGTTTGCCGGGGAGGTAGCGGTGCCAGAAGCAGGCCGGAAGGGCGGCGGGGTTGGGGCGAACGAGACTGGCGACGTTGTGGGGACGGGGAGAGGCCAAAAAGAGTCCTTAGAGAACTTCCAGAAATGTCACGCTGCTATCAACCAGGCATGAATTGGTGGGTCCTGTTGCTGGAGTCGCTTGTATCAAGAAACATTGGCTTCGGCGGCGACGGCTAATGGTAACGGCTGTAGCGAGACAAATGTCCAACGCGAGAACAACTGAAGCTGATTGCACGGTCGTCAGCGGTGCGCCATTCCGTAGGGCAGCGGCAGCGGTAACGGGGTAGGGCACCGTAACGGCTGGGCATTCCGCTCCGTGAAAAGGGAGTGGAGGAGCTTGCGGGCGTGTGCAAGCACGTCAGAGCAGATAGAGGATGAATGCCCTGGTTGGCAACTTCTTCATGCATGACTGCCTGGGTCAGTGCTACAGTCGGAGAATTTCTGGCAAGGCCGTACTGAGGCCCGATAGCCGGAGCCATGGCGTCTCTTTCGCGGCCCACTATCGTCGTCAGGGGTTCGGTATGAGTCGGCAGGTCATGTGTCGGCGGTTGACGGGGTGGCGTTGCCGCATCCGCAAACGACGATGTCGCGCGGTGTGACGCCAGTTCGCTTCTTAAAACCGGCGGCATTCCTTCAAGACGCACTCAACCGTCGTGCACTCTTTGCAAATCAGCAAATTAAAAGCATCGTCCGCAATTCCCTTAAAGGGGCAGAAAGTGATTTGCAAATATCGCGGGATTACTAGAGCAAATTGTAGTCCGGAGTCTCCAGGCCATGTTTCGACCACTCCGAGTGCGTTTACGTGATTTTATTTATTGGAAAAAATGAACTCGAAACTCCTGTCCTCCTCTGTGCATCCTCGCCCATTTTCTGTGCCGTTTTCGTGTGACGTCAGGAGGAGACGACTTGGCTTGACTGTACTACTGAAGGGCTCGCCCACCTTCCGACAGAGTCAGTCGGCCCAGCGTTCATGGTACAGGATTTAATCCGCCAGCCGCCGACGGGTTGTCGCAATGCGTTCGCTCAGTTGAAACTAAGGCACGACACGTTTGTGAATGAAAGAATGTGAGTTTCTTTAGTTTTGTTAGTCTGTACACTGTATCAAGGTCCAAGTCAAGGTCGCTCCACACAAGCGCTGCACAAGTGCACATGCGACGCTTCGCTGGCTGGTACGCTAGTAGGAAACTGTAAGGCCACTTGAAGGCGGGAGAAGTCATCGAAGCCAATGTAGGTACTAAGGAAATAAAATAAACTGAAAATTTTACCGTACAGCAAAAAATAGGGATCAGGAAGCACTTTTTTGGGCTGGGTGAACAAGCACAGCAGCCGACAGCGCGACTACGCAGCTGCGAAGTCTTTTCCGTGTAGGAAATGCGATTACTAGATGTGAAATATTGTGGAGATATGAGGGACGCTTACTGCACGAGCGCTATGCAACAAAGAGTCACCTAAGCTGGTTGAAATGCTAAAAATAAATATAAGTGTAATGGTTATCATTATCTACCCCATATTTCCAATGCCGGCAGTGCTGGCCTATTTCCGAGTGGTCTGGAGCACAATCCATGTTATTTCGCAAGTTTGAAGTTCGAGTCCCCGAGGATATGATCTTTTTTTGTCGTGTTCGGCCGATGTTTTCTATATGAGTTCATTTTGGGCCGTAGCGTTCACTGCTCCACGAACGAGTTCAAGAACGCGGGCAGACTGACACTGAAGTGCTAGCGGCTTATAGTTGGCGTGCTGTTGCCATAAGCACCGACTGCTTGCGGGCAGTGGACACAGTCCAGAATCAGCAAACCCTTGGCCTGGTGCGAACACGCTTTTTACGATACAGGGATGAGTAAGGCAAGCTCAAAAAAGGGGGGGGAAAAGCGCATGGCAGTTGAGCGTCTGCGTTGTAGCGGAGGGCCTTAATCCACTGCGTAGCTAGGCCTCGGCTAGTGACGGCTACGATTCCGAGCCATCCTGGGAGGCTTATCTTAGGCATTTTACAGCCGACAACATGGCAGAAGCGCAATATGACGATTACTGAGATATAGATAATGCCCATCAGATAACGTCGTATGTCGAGCATGTTGTTTTACAGAACCGAAACCGAAACTTGTTTGAATGCTAATCGGGGGAATCGTCCCATCGTGGTGCATCTCCTCCCGTCGTCACAGCCTCTACTTGGTGCAGCCACCGCATACCGCGCATGCTAGTTTTAAATGCAGAGCATTTCTTTAACTCACATGTAGCGTCCGCCGCCGTCCGCAACAGCTCAGCGCACCAGGCGCGAAGCCCCCATGCTCTCTTGCATCACGCTCCTCCTCGCTCTCAACAACAGGTCTGCACCCCTCCCCATGCACTATATAAAAAATAATACTTATCGGCGCTGGTTTCGATCCGACAACCCTGCGGGCGGAACGCAAGGTACATGGTGCTCTACCCACTGCCCACAAAGCCGAACAGAATGAAAGGCTACGAACGCGCCTTATATCCTTGACTCATTCAAACTACGTTTCAAAGCTGCTGATACAACGCATTCACTACCACCTCCTCCAAACACTAAACGTTAACGCAATAACGCCCCCCTATGCGACGCATTTATTCGAGTCCCCCTCGCGGGGAGATGGGCCCATTTTTTTTCTTCTTTTGAGCTGTATAAAATAATTACCGATTTGTCAACCGGATAAACGATGAAAAGTGTGCTAATTTGAGCCAGTCTACGCAGTGCAAGCAAAAACGGGAGCTTAACAAATTCACTTCAGTGTCCCTTTAAGGATGTGCCCAACCTTGCCGGATTCCGGCATGCTGGGGTCTACTTTTGAGCAGAGCGCCAAAACTTCTAGGATGTAAGCCACGTACGACTCAGTGGATGACTGCACGCGAAAGGGAGGTCTTTCTTTGCGGCACGCTGGAGCGCTACGGAGTTTTCGAACAAATCGCGCAGTTCCTGTTTACATTGATCGCAGCTGGTCCGCCTCGCTTCGTTTCTTTTGAACCACACAAGAGCGGGTTTTTTCAGATGTAAGGGTACATTTGCGAACATGAAAGTGTCATCCCACCGGTTGTGCGTATCATTGGACATGGATCAATGCTGAGCCATTGATCAATGTCCACATCGCCATCACCAAGGAAAAAGCCGGGGTAGCGAAGTGGGGAGACAATGACTATCGGGTTGGTGGATGCAGGCTCACGGGTTGGTGGCGTCTTCCCGCGAGGTGTGTGAGGCTCCGTGTTGTTTCCAGAAGAGCCGGACAGAGGTACGGAACTTGCATCTGCACCACAAGATGTGACGTGGCAATGAAGGCATTGCTCGTAATAAAAATTATTAACAAGCAAATACAAGCCGGTAGCTAAGGCAGCTGCAATTTTCAAGGAACATCGCGCACGTCCGCAACGCTCTCAGCCTTCTTGTCGTGCCATTCTTTCAAGGCTATGTACCAGCTGGGGACTGGTGCGTATCCCTGGAGGTGAGGTTGGCCAGAACTGAACACCTGGGTAATATTCGCACCTTCATTGAAGTCCTTTTCTTTGGCAAGCTGCAAAAGCCCGTGACAATATCATAGTCCAAATAAAAAAAAAGAAATAGGCTGGGACTGGCTATGCACTGAGACAAAGCGACAACCGGTGGACCATTAGGGTAACCTAATGAAATCGGGAAATTTGGTGGCCCACAGTGGACTCGAGCAGCGCAGAACACGAGTGGTTAGAAGACAATGGGAGAGGACTTCGCTCTTCAGTCGACCTCAGGGTGATGCTGTTGTTGTGTTTGTTGATGACGATGATTATGAAGATGAGCCCTTTTAATGGCCCACATCCAATACGCCATACATCTGCAAAGAAGCCCCCCTTATCAGTTACCGCGCGGCTTACCGGTTCCAACGCAGAAGTGTCGTCTGAGAAAACGCTGAACAGCCGTAATCACTGCAATCATCTAAACGTAAACTTATAGTAATATCGAAAACATCTGTTACCAGCACGAGTCACGTCGTAGCTGCCGATTCCACTTGGAAAGCCTTGAGAGCCAGAGCCTATAGAGTCACTATCCAGGTCGCTTCCCTGGTCCAATTCACGGTCTCCTGCGTGAGTATTGCACACCCTTCTCGTTAGCTATTCACCTCGAGGTAACACTTGATCTTTCGTCATCAAGAGCAATAGGTTTGCAGAGGTTATGTACCCCTATTGTACCCACAAGCGAGTGGTACACTTCGAGAAACCAAAACATATTAATCATGACAGCAGAAGCATTGAACGCAGTACTGAGGATAGAAGGAAAGCGAGGTGCACATTTGAACCGGGTAATCTCAAATCGAGATTCCTAATCACAAAGCGTGTTAACATTCCGCTGTGCTCATAATGGCCCTCTTTGGTGCACAATCGAGAATGCCCAAGTTGGGCTCCCGCACTCTACTGACAAAAGAAGTGCGCAAGCTCGAATGCAGTGAATTTAGAGCATCTTTGGCTTTATGCTGAGGTATTTAGACATATCTCTTAGTGTACCCCGTAAACTTCAGGCGGACAGTATGCCCGCTCAAATTACCGAACGAATGGGGAGACCGAATCATTCATACGGAGACGCATTACCAAACAGAGCTAGTTTCAGTTTCACTAGGTTGCACACACTCAAGAGTGCACAAAAATGTTCCGCCTTGCCCTTTTCCCAGGTCCATGGCATTGGCGGCGAGAGGGGCTGTGTCGATCTCGTCCCCACACCCTCTCCACACTTTCCCGTGCTGCGGCTCCTCTACGGGACCATATGCAGTGCCCAGCGCTGACGCCTTCTTCCTTCGTTCTGCCGCGCCGCGTTCTTCCCCCTCTCCGCGTGTTTCGGCGTCGGTGGCCGTGGCTGCGGCTAGATGCGGTGGCGGTTGTACGGGGGAAAACGCCGCAGGGAACCTCCTGACCAAGTTTTATTCACCGGTGAGCCCCCGTGTTTTCGTGAGTGGAGTTCCAATCATCGACCACGCCGGCACGGCCTGCTAGGCCTAACCGGCGCTTCGGCGAACCCGCGGTGCCGTGGCAACGGTAGCGCGCCCCTTTGATGATCGCACGCCTTGGCCAAGTCATGGAGGTCGTGGTCGAAGGGGAGGACCTCGCTCCTGAGGACTTCCACTAGGACGACTGGCAGCATATACATCGCGCCTACCAGGAAAACATCGAAAAAAGCAGGACCATTCAAGCCCCCAGCAAGTAGCAGCCGGCGCACCAGCCGAAGATGCGCCGAGCAAAGCAGCGGACTCCGCCGAGAGCCAATCTACCGGAAGGAGACTACAAAATCGTCTTCCGCCCAAGGCGTGGATTAGATCTGAAAGCCACCAGCAGCGTTACCATCACAAATGCGATCTACGCAGCCGCAGGGGTTGCTTATATAAGCGGTGAGCAGGTACGCACACCCATTTCGAACTACTTCGTCATTAGTACCCCCTCCAAGGATCGAGCGGTTCTCTTCTCCTCCGTCAAGTCTAACCGCATTAAGGACCAAACCTTCGAACTGTCGAGTCACATCACCGCCCGTCACGCACAGTGACCGGCATCGTGTTCAACATTCCCGAGGACGAATCTCCAGACGACATCACGACAGGATTCAAACATCACAACTCTGACTTCCACATTCTGAGTGCCAGGAGGATGCGATCCTCCAAATCCATCCAAATTCTTTTTCAAGGCACCGTAGTACCATACTGGGTCCGATACCGACAAACGACCCAACGCTGCTACCCCTTCCGCAGGAAAACGGAGGCCTGCCCGCACTGCTGGAAAGTAGGCCATCGACCAGGCGTGCGTCCGGCGGCTGAGACTCGCTGCCACACCTGTGGCATAATCAACCCTACCGACGGACACCCGTGCACCCCAAGTGTGTGATCTGCAATGGACAGCACCTGACCAGGGCAGTGCACTGCCCGCGTAGATTCCAGCCCCGACGGAGACTCCCACCATCGTCACAAGACGGAAGACAGCACCAGCGACAAGAACACCAATCGAGGTCAACGCAGAAGTTAAAGTCAATCCTGAAAAACTCACACGAATGGCCCAGCCTGCCGGAGCGAGAGAGAGGTCGCTCACAATCTCGATCTCCATCTGGCAATAGGGCCACATCCAAGTCCCCTCCGCGGAGCCAATAGAGATCGCCGTCAGTCAAAACCGCAGGCGACAATCTTCCAAGGGGGGGGACAAGGCGCCACCGCCAGCGTCACACCAACCGCCGACAAACAGGTGAGCTGGGGCAGCGGGGCGTCCCACCGTTCCTCAAACAACACCCCTCCTCCTCAGACTGCCCCAATCCCAGCAGAGTTTCGGATGGAACTAGCTAGTCTTAAAGCAGAAGTTAGATCTCTTACGCAGAGCATCGCGAAGTTGTTAAAAGATAATGAAGCCTTGCAGGACGAAAATAAAGCCCTCCGAGAACAACTGACCACCCCGGCAGGCCCCTCTGGCACAGATGTTAATTCGCCCCCCACAAGAAACGCGCTGTCGAAACCGTCGGTACCCTCAAGAAGTTGAAGATAACTTGGCGACATTGCACGCACCCTACAAGGTATTCTAGGAAGTGCAAAATAGTATCCAGAAGTCTATTGTAATACTACCACATAGCCAACTGCTAACAGCCCATCACAGCATCCTCCGCTCCCCATGTCGAGAGAAACAGAGGCAAACCGTAAAGTTAAAATCTGAAAAGTGGAGTTCCGGAGGATTTTAAACGGAAGCGGCCAAAACTACAAGCTACTTGCCAGTCACTTCAATTTCCTCCCGATGTAATTGCACTGCAAGAAAGCGGAACTAACGTTAAACTACCGGCTCTAAAGCTTTTCATGACCCCCGAAAATTCCCGCACAGCCATCCTGGTCAACCGCAACCTACCGGCGACCAGGCTGCAATTTGACAGTAAAGACATTCATCACGCTCTAATAACAATCTTTCCAAAGAAGAGCGAAGCCACTAAAATCTTTATTCTTAATGTATATAGCCCACCGCGCAACCGCGACCATAGATTTAACCTTCTTTTCGCTCTCACACGCAGGGAAGTAGGACCGCACGCGCTAGTGGTGGTAGGAGATTTTAATGCCCCACATACTGCCTGGGGCTACAGATGCAGTAACAAAAAAGGAAGGGACCTCTTGGAGCAAATACAGCTACACCACTTTAGCATTCTTGCTGACTCAGGAATAGCCACCAAGATAGATAACAGCGTCCAAGTAGACACTGCCCCAGATCTTACCTTCGCCCTACATACGAGATGCGAAGAGTGGAACGTTACTCATAACACCCCTCGGCAGTGATCACTTTATTATCGAAACAGTAATTAAGCACACGACGAAAATGAAATACCCTCCCTGTCAGGCAACACTAGCCGAGTGGGACGAATTCCGATGTCTTCAAAGCAGCAATGCAGATACCGCGCCAATATAAAACATAGACACGTGGGCGGAACAACTCCTAGTGGACATAAAACCCACAACGAAAATGCTTGATCAGGACATCCCACCCCTAACCATTGATGCCAGGCTTGCCTACCTCTCAGAGGCGTACAAAAGCATCCAGAAGCGCTGGTGCAGACAAAAACACAACCGCAAGCTTAAGTTGCGCATGGCCTCACTGGAAAGGGAAATAGCAGCACACGCCACCGAGCTCGCAGCGAGACCAATGGGACCAAATTTGCGACCAGCTTCAAGGAAATCTAGGGATGAAGAAATGGCAGCTTCTCTGACATCTAATCGATACTAACCGCAGCAAAGCTGAGCAGAGAAACCGTCTAATACAGGTCATGCATAATTACCCAGGAACCGATACCGAACTCCTTGACAAAATTCGCGACACATATTTGCCCCCGAGTCCTAGCCCCAAGCTCCCAAATTACACAGGCCTTCCTAATTCTGAGATGGACCGAGACATCTCGGGAGCGGAGCTCAGGGCGGCCATCGCAAAACTTCGCACCAACTCAGCTCCTGGCCCCGATGGCGTAACTAATAAAGCACTCCGCAATCTGGATGACAAATCGATTGCATCTGCGCGGGATCGCCTGGTCTCTTTTCACGACATCACTATGCACTACCGCCTCTCCCGCTTGACCTATCCTCCGGCGGACAAACCTTTAGAGAATTCTAAGGCTCACACGTGGCGACTTCTTCAGACAATCACCTTACCAAATCCCGCCGTCCTGACCCACATCCATCCAACTCTGTACCCTACTTCGGCCTGCTGCTTATGTGGCGGTCATGCCACACTATCCCACATCATCTGGGCTTGCCCGAAAAACCTCTTTCCCGAAATACCCTCTGAGGAACGGTGGGAGGCCGCGCTGCGCAGTTCGGACCCGGACCCTACAGGCCCGCTTGGTCGCCAGGGCTGCCGAGGTCGCTGATCAGTTCACGCTGACAGCCATCAACGCGATCTCAACCACCAGCATCGCTTTCATGATGCATAATCGCTGATATTCCTCGAAATAAAGTTTATTCTCTCTCTCTCTCTCTCTCTCTCTCTCTCCGCGGCTCTGATGCAGCGCCCAGGGCCAGCTCCACTCCCTCTCCCCTCTTTCGCGTGTCTCGGCTGCTGCTGCGACGCTCTCTCACCCTCCCAGCTTCCTCCACACGGACACGTCCCGGCTCGGCCATTCCGTAGAAACCCGTGTGGGCATTGCACACCAGTGCGAGAGTTAAAAAAGATTGGCTGCGCTGTTTGAAATAGCAGACCAAGCTTTTGCTGCCATTCATATCCTGCAATACGTAAGTAGTGTAAATGAAGTGGTAAAATTTGCTAATTTGTTTGCAATTTCCGTCTGCCTAAATTAAAGCACGGTCTGTTTTCACGAAACCGTCCAACATGTTGCCGCCTTCATTCGATGAAACATTGCGTTTTGGTTGCACTTTGCTTCCCATTATACGTTTCATTTGATGCTATAGGAGGATATCGTGTGGAGGTCCGATATAGGGCAGGCTCAACGCGGATTCCGTTCTTTTTTTTCGCCATCTCTTCCAAGCTTAGGTTAAGAGGAAGACTATCTAAAGGCGCGGTAGAACCAAGGCACGCGTGATGTGATTTGGGCTGCTCAGCCATTACATCAAGTCGGCATCATTGTTCAAATAAGGCAATTGGTGTAAATCATTACTGTGAATTACTGAGGAAGCTTGTTTTCCGATTTTAATTATTGCTCAATGAGGCTGAAAATTATGCGAGAGCAGCCGTAAACTCATAAAACCCAGAGCACGCTACACAGTTTACGCTCTGCGCAATTTGTTTGGGGTAAGACCATAAACATAGCCGTGTGTCTTACTACAATCGGATACTGGCAGTGCTGGTGAAGATTTACTTACTACGTAGTAAGAAAATTTTCGACAGTCGCCCACCGTTTGTTCTCACCTGAGCGGAAGACAACAGCGGCCGCAAAAAATATGAGAATCAGGACGAGCACCGTCCCGACGCACATCACGACGTAGAGGATCGTATTGTCCCGGGCTCTGCTCTCCCCGAGGCCAAGGTGATCACATGGAAAACGAAGAAAATAATAGCCATGTATAATAAATACGTGTGATGCAAAGCAGGGACGATCATCAGAACAATCTATCGAGTTATCTACATGAAGGAATAATGGCATTGAGCTGTAGGGAAAGTCTGAGACCTGAATGAAACAATGTAGGCACTTTGGGAGGCAATTAAACGAGACAACAGGAAATACATGAAATGCGAGAACACAATACACGTTCTGTACCAAGAAACATTTCGCCCTGCCTGGCCTTATTTCTTGGGGTAATGCCCCCATTTCCCCCAATCATTTGTCCAAGTACTTTTATTATTTGGCCACTAAATGTTTCAGTGACAGGTTGCCGAATCGGTCGCGATTTGAACATCAACAAAAAAAACGTCTCTGCGTTTCCCTATGCACAGAAAGAATAATCTTGCTACAAGTACCCAAAAGCATAGAAAACAGAATAACTTTGGCAAAAGTATATGGAACACCTAAATAAGGCTGTAAGTCAACATAAGAATTACCGCAACTCACGGCAGCTATGTTTCTGTTCCTGTGACGACACTACGTACTTTTCAAGGGCTACATTTCTGATTTATTGTCGGGTATGTGATTTTGTAGGAGTGTGGTAAGTGACGCTTCGAAGAATTTATTCTATGGCAATTGAACTGAATAACCTGGTAGTTTTAGAAATCAATCTGTACTCAGAAGAAGTAAACATGCTATGGTTCACAGTGTATTTCATACCCGCTTCACAATTGGGCCTCAAACTAAGTGAACCGGGATTGTGTGTCGTGAAGGGGTGGAACAAAAAAACAAACAAACTGAGTAGTTTATCACGGGAGGAGAGCTGTCAGTATATATGGCGCACTCTCACTACACTTTGCTTCTTGAAAGAACGTGTAGGGTGACAAGCAACCACCAGTGATAGCCTAGGAGAACTGACCGACAGATGCTCTCAACACAAAACGACACCTGAAACACTTTTTTACCGTAGACAACGTCAAACTCCGCGTTTCTCATTGGTATACAAGACACACGTGCACTTCGTCGTTTTAACGAGAACATTTGTCGAGCAAAAGGGAGTGCATCGCTTGGGTTGTAGGCCGTTCCGATGGTTCGAAGAGCTTTTCTCGTTTGCCCAGCTAGTTTTGTAAGCCTGGAGGTGCCTCCAGATGAGGCAAAAGAGTTTCATAAGGCACGTGCAGTTTGTCCCTTCCTGGTCCGCCTTTGATGTTTAACACGGTGGTCACAAATTCGTCGCCGGCGTTGTGGCGATTTTTTCTCCCTCAGTTTTTGACATGCAGGTGAATCCTTCTAATACCCAGAGTCAGAAAGAACATGTTTTTGGGCAATTGGGAACTTGCTACAGCACATCACATCAATCATCATCAACATCATCATCATCACTTCAAGCCTATCTACGCCCCACTGAAGGGCAAAGGCTCCCCATTCTCCAATTATCCGGTCCTGTGCCGACTGTGACCAATTTAGTCCCGCAAACTTCTTGATCTCATCCGCCCATCTAACTTTCGGCCGCCCCTGCTACGCTTGCCTTCTCTAGGGATCCACTCTGTTACCCTTAATGACCAGCGGTTATCTTGCCTTCGCATACATGCCCTGCCCACGTCCATTTCTTCTTAATTTCTACTAGTATGTCCTTTACACGCGTTTGTTCCCTGACCCACTCCGCTCTCTTCTTGTCCCTTAATGTTACAACTATCATTTTCCGCTCCATTGCCCTCTGAGTCGTTCTCAATTTAAGTTGACCCTCTTAGTGAGCCTCCAAGTTTCTGCCCCGTAGGTGAGTACCGGTAAAAGGGGAGCAGCTTTTTTTTCAATAAAAAACTTTTTCACAACAGGGAAAAAAATGGTAGGCTGTGTCGTTCCCCTTTCGTCCCTGAGAAAGTCTGCCTTAAGTTTCACCCCCATTCTGGAATCCTTCTAACTTTCTTGCACCAAAGGTTGGATCTGGATGTCACCGTTGGGCCCCCAAGTCTGATTTTTTATTCTTTTACCACTTGCCAAAAATTTTCCCTTCACCCGCCCCTATCCCAAACTGCTGTGCTGTCGAAAGGTTATTTATCATTACATACGTTTTCTGCATATTAATTTTCAAGCCCACGGTTCTACTCTGTTCGTCTAGTGCGGAAAGCATGCTTTGCAATTCGTCCCCCGGGTTACTTAGCAAGGCAACGTCATCAGCAATTCTAAGGTTACTGAGGTATTCTCCATTAACCCTTACTTCCACCTGTTCCTAATCCAACGTTCTGAATACTTCTTGTAAACATGCTATGAATAACATTGGAGCGATTGTGTCTCCTTGTCTGACGCTCTTCCTTATAGGTATTTTACTGCTCTCCTTATGGAGGATGATGGTAGCTGTGGACCCATTGTAGATATTCGCTAGTATTTTTACATAATGCTCATCTACCCCCTGGTTCCGTAATACATGAATGGCGGCTAGGGTTTCGAACGAGGGAAATGCTTTCTCATAATCTATGAAGGCTATATACAGGGGTTCAGAATACTCAGCGCACTTTTCTATCACCTAATTGATCGTGTGAGTATGGTCCATTGTTGAATAGCCTTTACGGAACCCTGCTTGTTCTTTACGTTGAGTGAAATCCAAGGTTGCAGAAATTCTGTTAGTTATTACCTTGATACCTACCTTGTAGACTGACAGTAAGCTGATCGGCCTGTAATTTTTTAGGTCCTTTATGCCACCTTTCTTATGGATTAGGATGATGTTCACGTTCTTCCAAGATTCCGGTACACTTGCGGTAATTAGGCATTGCGTATACAGGTTTGCCAGTTTTTCAAGTACAATTTCTCCGCCATCCTTCAAGAGGTCTGCTGTTATCTGATCCTCACGAGGTGCTTTGCCCCCTTTCATTTCTTCTAAAGTCTTCCTTACTTCTTCAGTCGTTACTGGTGGGATGTCTATCTGCTCTGAACTACTTTCTCGTTCGGCATTATCCTGGGTGTCCCGGCTACTGTACAGATCCCTGTAGAACTTCTCGGCCACTGTGACTATGTTATCCCTATTTGTGATGACATTGCCATGCTTATCTTTAACTGCATACATCTGAGTTTTCCCCACGCCAAGGCGCCTCTTCACTGCATTCAGGCTACCTCCGTTCTTTGCAGCGTATTCGATCCTCTCCATATTATACTCCCGTTATGTCAGCTGTCTTACGCTTATTGATTAAATTCGAAAGCTCCATTAGTTCTATTCTGTCAGCTGGGGTGGAGATTGTCATGGTTTGTCGTTTCCTAAGTAGATCTTTCGTCTCCTCGGAAAGTTTACCAGTATCCTGTCTAGCCATCGTGCCCCGACTTCTACTGCAGACTACGTGATAATGCGTGTAAGGTTGTCGCTGGCTTCCTGTGTCGTAAGCTCGGCTTCCTCGGTAGGAGCTGAATATCCGTACTGCAGCGCGAACTTGAATTCTTCTAGTTTACGCCTTACTGTTAGCTCATTATCGGCTTCTTTCGTACTAGCTTGTTACGGTCCCTCCTCAAATCTAGCTTAATCGAGATTCTACCATACGATGGTCACTACACCCTTACCCTTCCGAGCGCTTCCACATTCTTCACGACGCCAGGGTTATCGCATAATATCAAGTCTATTCATTTTTATTGGTCCCCCCCCATTTCGGGCTCCTCCACGTCCCACTTCCGGCTCTCCGTTTACAGAAGAAGGTATTCATTCATGCTGTAGGTTATTCCGTTCGGCAAGCTCAACTAGTAGGTCCCCCTGCTATTTCTACACCCCAGACCATAGTTTCCCAACTGCCTTGTCTCCAGCCTGGATTCTTGCCTACTTTAGCATGAAATCTCTCATAACTACGGTATACTGTGTTTTTACTTTAGCCATTGCCGATTCCATCATCTTCATAGAAGCGTTCCACTAACCTGGTCGTCATGGCTTGATGTGGGGCATAGCCATGTACCACCTTGAGTTTGTACTCTTATTGAGCCTAATTACAAGACCTGCTGCCCTTTTCGTTACTGCTATAGTGTTCTATGTTGCCAGCTATGCTTTTCTTGACTAGAAATCCCACTCCCAGTTCTCTTCTGTCCTACTAGACCACGGGAACATAGAACGTGTCCATTTTTCAGCACCGTAAAAGGCTTCACCTGTTCTCCTAACCTCACTAAGGCCTATGACATCCCATTTGATGCCCTTTAATTCCTCGAACAAGCACCTCTAGACACGCTTCACTAGATAAGGTTCTCGTGTTAAACGTTGCCAGGTTCAGATCCAATGGCGGCCTGTCCGGGTTCGGGTATTCTTAGCACCCCCTGCTGCGTCCCAGGTCTGACCGCCGCCGTGGTCAGTAGCTTCGCAGCCACTGGAGACTGAGGGCCGTGAGTTAATTGGCGTATTCAGGGGAGGTTGTGGCCGTTACTACACCAGGGTGGCCAATCCTGCTCTGGTGAGGGAGTGCGTTACCGGCTAATGGTCACCGGGGTCAGGCCGCAGCCCAAGCCCCAACTGCAAATCCATAATTGCGCGGTTTTTCTTTTTTTCGGTGGGAATTGTCCGCCACTGGGATTCGAACCACGGTCTTCCTGCAAGCGAGGCGGATGCTCTACCTCTACTCTCTACCTCTACGCCACCGCTGCACCGCCAGTTGCCCGGGGGCACATACCGTAACATTGTTCTCTAAACACGCAGCCTATTTTCTTCCCGCGGCGGAGACTGAGCTGGGGCCTGGGAGTCTTGCGAACGCGAATGCGTTCGTGCTTTCTTATTTGGCTTTTAAATACACGTCGGGGGATTAACGCGCTCTATTAGCTTCGGAATTAGAATTCTTTCGCGGCGGGGCCAGTAGCCTACTAAGAAAGAGGAAAATAAAGAGTTGCCCAGGGGCACATACCGTAACGTTGTTCTCTAAACACGCAGCTTATTTTCTTCCCGCGGCGGAGACTGACCTGGGTCCCGGGAGTCTGTGCGAACGCGAATAGAACAGCCCAAAAAGTGGGAGCAGACTTGGTAGACCTTTCCTGTCCTGTTTGTTTTCGAAATTTTCGGCAATTCTTCACGCAGCCCTTGCAGGCTGTCAATAGATATGACGAGGCGATACCGGAATATTTCACCTCTGATGTAGCCGAAACAGCCAAAAAGGAAACTGGACAAAGAGCAATCTTTTATACTATGTGCCTGAACGCGCGGTGATTCGGGAGGACCGAACAAACACGAAAGTTAGAATCGTTTTTCATGCGTCGGCAAGCTCGATGGAAAGCAGATCACTCAACCACAACTCAGAAGCGGGCCATAACTTCATCGAAGACATACTGTCCCGCTTCCGAAAAGAAAAGACAGCACCAACCGGAGACTTGGAAAAAATGTTGCTGCAGATGAGCATCAATGAAGACGACAAAGAAATTTTGCGTTTTGATGGCAGAAACACGACGACCAGAGCACAGTAATGAATGAAATTGAAACATGGAGAATGGCAAGAGGAACATTAGGAACCACAGTGAGCACATTTGTACTTCCGGTCACGATCAATCACTATCTGAAAGAAATTAATTCCGAGTTTACAACAACAACAGGAAAGGTATAGATGGCAATTTATGTTCATGACATTATACGCGGAGTGGCAACGATCGGTGAATCCATGAAATGGTACGACGACAAAAAAATGATGCTTCACATTTGGGGAGGAGTTCTTCATCACATAAGAAGCCTTAAGACCTAAATGAGGAAAATAATCAGTAGAATGACGATCGCAGTAGAAGAGCTGCAAACCATCGCAACAGAAGTGGAAGGAGCGTTAAATAATCGACCCTTAACCTACGTCTACAGAGAGCCTGTCGAGCCCATGCTAATAAAGCCTGCGGATATCATTGGAGGAAGACAGCACCTCAACAAGGCACGAAGTCTCTTGGCTGGAGGCACCGAAGAAGGACGGAAAAACCAATGTAAGATCAGAAGGACTTGGTCGGCAAGATGGCACCGAGAGTACGTGAAGGAAATCGGAGAAATATCAAGCACGAAGAAAGAGATCGGCCACACGTTAGAGGAAGGCGGCGTCGTTCTACTGGAAGGAACCAGACGGAGAAACACGTTTAACCGCTCGAGAACTGCTTGAAAGACGCGCCCCGAAGGCCACACTAGCGCACTTTTGGCGGGCGGGGATCTGTTAAATATCACCATCATCGGCCCTAAAGAAGAAGAAGACCAGATCCTCGCAGCGCGAGCGCGCGATCGGGTGCACCCTCTAGATCGGTTTCCAGGTGATCTTCCGTGAGCTGCAGTAATCATTTTGGCTCTCCTGTTGAATCGTTTCGAGCACTTTGTTGATGTCTGTCTCCGCCCTCTTGAAGGTTTTGGCGTTGTCTGAATACAGTGTCGTAGGAATTCCTCGTTGCGCTGTGAACCGGCGGAAGGCTTGTATGACGTTCAGCGTTGACAGGCTGTTTACCAATTCCAGATGAACCACTCTTGATACTGCACAGATGAGAATAACTACATACTGTTTTATGCACTGGCCTTTGTCTGCTGCGTAGAGTGGTCCGGTAAAGTCGATTCCGCTGACTTCGAATGGCAGAGCTTGCGTGACACGGTCTCGTGGTAATGGAGGCGTCACTTGGCTGACTGCTCTCGCGTTGTGTCTTTTTTGACCGTCTAACGTCCTTGCAAGACCCAGAATCTTGTTCGTAGATGGGCCAGCGTTGCTTGTACACCGCCATGCATTATCAGGCGGTGAGCTTGATTTACTAGCAGTTCCGTAAAATGACCCTGCTTTGGTAGTACAATGACGTGCTTGGTTATAATCTGCTGTATTGCACCCGGAACTACTTGCTAACACGAGAAAGGCCGGGAAACCGTTCGCATTCTTTTTAATGGCTGACACACCCGATCGCGCGCTTGCGCTGCGAGGATCTGGTCTTCTTCTTCTTCAGGGCCGATGATGGTGATATTTAACACAGGCAGGCCACCACCTTCAGTCATATTTTCTTATTAAAAAACGGCCATTTGAACTTCGTTGCGGGTACCATCTCACCTAAGGCCCTAAAACGTCCCCTGCAAAACCCACCGGGAACCCAAAGTTGGGCTGATCGGGACTGGTGCCCAAACTGCGCTTCGAAGCCACCGGCGAACACATCACCCACTTACACGAACACAGACGGAATCCTTTCACAAAAGGGTTCTCCTCTCTCACAAACATCCCTTATATATGCCTCTTCATTTTATCCACTACGCGGAGACAAGGCCGGGGTGCAACGTCACTAATCAATTCAACAACATTACTTTATATGGCCATAGCGGTGTGCGAAGAATCCGACAGATTTTTGTGCAGGAGACGCTCCATGTCAGCATGTAGGGCGGCGAATGCCGTGCCGTACCCACAAAAGTTTAGACAAGCAATAGAACTGACCGGTGACTTAAGTGGGAATTCGAACTCTGTTCCTTCAAGTCTTACGTCTGAACTTTTTCTGGCGTAACGATGTTTTAACCCGCGGCCCGTAGCGATAAGGGAATGACTACCGAGAGGAAGTAACAGAAAAGGAAGACATAACTCCATGGAGAGATGGGGTGTATTTCTCCCTCAGCGTGTTTTAGTTATGTTTCAATTATGTGCAAACACCGTCGCTTATCGCTTGCGTGTGCTTCTGTTCACGCTTGGAAATGAACCTTACACGCAGTTAATCGACCCCTTATGAAACAAACCAAAGTAACACACAGAACCAACTGCTATTGCGTTCACGCTGGCACTATATCATTAATTCCTATTTTTAGCGGTGTCGACCTTCGAAATTTTTCTACTGGTCACGAGGAAGCAACTAAATCGGGGGAGTCATTTTGGTTTTTTTTGACGAAGACGATTAATAGCATGAAGTCTTATAGCGAAAATAATCAGTCATGAAGGAACGTACAACCACCGCCATTCTTCAATCAGATAAAAGCAATCCAGCACAAGCCTCCGCGCAATAAACAAAACACCATGCACCTTGGATTGCCACCAAAAGTTTTCTTTCTGTACTGAACTCTTGCGCCTACCTGACTTGATATTGTATCAGGCTGATAAGACGTTGTGCTGCTGAGCCCAGAGACGCGGGGTCGATGCCCGGCGAAGGTGAAAACGCCCGTGTGTTCGACATTTTGGCGCACGTTACAGATGCTCAGGCGATCAAAATTTATTCGGAGCCCTCCACTACGGCGCGCCTCATCGCCTGGGCAGCGCCACCGCGTTAAACCCTATAATCAATCACTCAGGCTCATTTAACAAAAACTGGTTCTTTTAGATACGACTGCATCTCATTCACTCGCCTTGTCCATGCAGTTTCGGCGTTGTTGTCGTCTGCCCCTCCCCCATTCTCCTCGCCGCGCGAGCTGCGCTCTCCGCCACTCACCCCCTCTCCTCTCCGATGCCCCTCTCTCGTCCACACCCCTCCCCCTACACTATAAAAAAGATAATAGTTAGCGGCGCCCGGTTTCGATCCCACGACCCTGTGGGCGGAACGCGAGGGGATATGGTGCTCTTCCCAGTGCGCCACAAAACCGAGACAGAATCAAATGCTACGAACGCGCCTTATATCCTTCACTCATTCAAACTACGTCAAGATGCTACTGATACAACGCATGATGGGGCAATGATTAACACTTGCAATAAAAGAAAAGAAGCTCCCACTTGCAGCAACAATGATGGAGTAAAGGTCGTTGCGACAGCGAAGCCCCAAGCATACCACTTGGAGAGATTGACCAAGATTGGCAAATAAAACATAATAATAATCATAAAACATAATAATCATACGCGTTCCCGACACGTTTCACGTGATTTCAGAATCAATCCAACGGAAACACCAAGTGAACCCCACGATGAGTCGCATCTACACAGGGTTCCCCTCGCGGGGAGGTGGGCGCAATTTTTCTTCGACCTGTCATTTTCCCTCCAGCGTTTGCCGACATTTAGAGCCGTCATCACTCGGCCAACGCCTTGAGGTCAAGAGAAAATTCTAACAAGGCTCCTTGAAATACCGCCGTGCATTGGGCGTATGGGTTAGACCCCCCGCCATTTTTTTCCTTAGCAGGTAGTTTCTGAAACAATGTGTATACTTACGGGTTTTCGATGATTAATGGAGTATCTGAAATTTGTGGTAAAAAGGAATTACTGGGGTTACCCAGTGTTTTGGCCATTTGTAAATACATAGCAACGTAATTCACCCTTCAAATAAAGGTTTGCGATTTTTCTGTTGTGCTGGCAAATAAAAAAGAATCAAAACTTAAAAATTCTATATTTAAAATGTGTTTACCCTACAGAAGGCTTTATGCTACAGTACAGCAGCCGTGCACTTTTTTATCTGTAGAATTGAGAACCGCAGATGAAGGCTTCAAATGTCCAGACGCAGCTCAGCGGATGCTCGTCGTGAGTGCAGCGCGGACAAGGGTGAACGGCAAACGTATCATTTCTCCCGAACCGCATCAACTGGCTGAACTTCTAAAAAAAATCCTCGGGTACATTAGACGGTTAAGGTGGATTTCAAGGTGCATTCTTACAGTTTTCGGTGCCGTAATTGAACCGCAGGGGCCCGCAAAGTAGTCGTTTACGTGATTCACTTCAGCTGATATTCTACTCAGGTTTCTATGAGCTCTCTTTTATCCATTTATTATAATAGATAACAAGAAGTAGCTTCTAGAAATTTTCCCATGGCTGCGAAGCACGTTTGTCGAAAGGCAGATGAAATTACAAACGCGCCCACGCATTACATGCAGATATGGCTAACAACTGAAACTCGTTTTCAGCGCAGAAATTTGGATTAGTTGGTAAAGTGACTTCGACATGGCAAACAGGCGCGACAAGATGGGGACACAAGGAGAGGCAGTTGCGCAGGACGAGCGCTCGACATCAACTACGGCTTTATTGACGAGAAAGCCAACATATAAAGGCGCGAAAACGCTAAAAAAAGACGGATGGCACAGATTTCACAGAAAATGCGATCGTAGCTGCAGGCATACGTGTAGGCTTTTTCGTTTGTGTGCAAAGCAAGAGAGGGTATGCTCACGCAATCGTCATTTTCCTTGTTAGATACTGCATCCTAGTTCTTTCAAATTACACGAAGGTGTATTTTCTCTTCATGGCTCAGCTCCAAACCCCCCCCCCCCAAAGATGTCTTTTTAGAAAAAAAACCAAGAAGTATATAAAAACTTTCAAATTTTGCACCACAGTGACGTGTTATGAGTAAGAATGACGTCATACGGGCCAACAATAGAACATAATTTTCAGCGCGTTAACTGCACGTTAGCATTCAACTGATGCGGTCAAATGGAATTACAGGCCCCATTACACACGCCCAGTCATGTGTCGTTGCGATAGGTCAGTTAGGCGGCCGCCAATCGCAAAGACAAGGTTCCATGACGTCATAGAAAAGTTGCGGGAAATTGGCTAGGGGGTCACGACTGCTTCACACGTTTTTTTTTCATATCTCCGTTATTTTTTCGAAGATTGCAATGATATTGTTATAATTGGTAACGGGACTAAGCAGTCTTTCTAAGAAACCCAACTTGGATTTTGTCTTCATGGCTTCTTTAAGGCAATGATTCGTTCCTGCTATGACGGCACCTGCCGCGTTTGTGGGTGTCTGCTGAGCACTTCTTGTTCTTTGAGCACCGCATGGGCATTCAGTGAAATATTTTTTTAATCTGCCGCTCTGGTTAGATAACGGTGCGGAGTATTGTTCGTTGCCTCTAACTCATCACATTATCCAGTGGGTACCTGCTTTTCGCTCAATCTCTCTCGAGGAACAAACAGCACGGTGCTACCATCCGCCCAATTACGCTTCCTATAGCGATCTGAAAATTTCGAGCAGGTAGTCTAAATAACTGCCTTCTGTGTCTCCGTCTGGCGCACTTTCTAACATGTCGACGTCGCCGGCAGTGATCGCCAAATGTCCTCCCCCCGTAGAGTAATGCGTTCTTAACCGCTCAATAATTCAGCGCCTGCTCTGTCCGACGTAGCGTTTCCGCAATCTAGTGGAATCCTGTACACCAAACCGACTATACGTTCCACGCACCATGTAGCGTGCTTTGTTGTGCAGCCAGCCTTTCCGGCGTCCTTGTTCACGACTTGCACCTAATGTATTGATTGATGGTAGGGTTTAACGCGCCGACGCAACGCAGGCGATGAGGCGTGCCGTAGTGGAGAGCTCTGGATTAATTTTGACCACCTGGGGTTCTTTAACGTGCGCCGAAATGTCGCACACACGGGCGTTTTTGCTTTTCGCCTCCATCAAAAAGCGGCCGCCGCAGCCGGGAGTCGAACGCGCGAACCTTGTGCTCAGCAGCGCAAAGCCTTAGCCACTGAGCCACCGCGGCGGGTTTTGCACATACTTTAGAAGCACCTATCGCCCACCCCCCCCCTCTTACAAAAAAAAAGTTGGCCCCCATTTTTCCGCCACTGTGTTGATGCGGTGGGATAGTATGATGGCACGTATGTTTTGTACGTATGGCACGCCCAACAGGCCGTGAAAGATGCACAATGCGTCTCTTTTTTGGCGTTTAACCCCGCATTTAAAATGTCTGTTGCGTTTCTCGTCAGTAAAGCCTTCAGTTGATTTCTAGCCCTCGCACTGTGTAACTGTCTCTTCTTGTGTCTCCGTCTAGGCGCACTTTCTAACATGTCGACGCGGTTGTTATGCGCGTGTTTACTCCTGGATATTTCACTGAAGTTGTTCCTCGTACGTTGTATGGCGGCGGCATGTTCTTTCGTTCCTGTTCTTGCTCGCGCTGTCGCTGGTCGTAAGTTTCCTGCTCCTGGAAAGTACGTGTGGCGCGTGGCCAAACCCTTTTCGAAGTAACGTCATGCAGCGTCCGCCACTGCCACGTTGACGTGCTGCGCATGCGCCGCCCACCGCCCCTGCCCACCAGTCAATCGATTGAGCTGTGCTTCACAGCGGTAGCTCACTGCCGCAGCACGCGTATGTTGCGAGAGAGATAAACCCAATCACAGCTTCTACCCCTCTTGTCACTCCTGAAGAAAGGATTCTTTCACGCGTGCCTATGGGTTGCAAAGGAGGAGATACCTGCGCATAAAGCTTCGCTACCGATATATGCCACAGGGAAATCTGGCGCCACTGTCTAGGGGATGTCGCGCTTGCAAGCGAGCGTTCTGGTCATGTGCCGGCCAGGCACGTTCACTTGTCCTTGGCATGGACGCATGAACAGGCTGAAAACGTTCGCTCTGGCTGCGAAATAGCAGCAATATTACTGTAGAAGGTTCATGAAATTGGTTTTGTTATTATAAAATGGAACCTCCGAAAAGAATAACTTGTCATTGATTATTTAGAAGCTCATGTATGATGAACAAAAGAAATGTTACCTTTTTTTTCACTTCAGCTTCGAGGCAAAAAGAAGACCATTTGGCTAGGCAAAGCCAAGTAGGCGAGGAACGTCGCTAGCTTCGATGGCGCCGCCCTACGGCGGCCCGCGACTGCAGCGACAGATTCCCCTCTAGTATATATTAGTATGAACCTATGTGGTACAAAGGAAGCTTCACTTAGCGATGTAAAAGTTTCGCTATCAACCTAAACCCTGACAAGTTTAGTGCGCCCTAACGACACAGCGACAACCCAGATGAAAACTGATTTTGATTTGATTGTGGGGTATTTAACGCGCCGACGCAACGCAAGGCGATGAGGCGCGCCGTAGTGGAGGGCTCCGGATTAATTTTGACCACCTGGGATCTTTTAACGTGCGCCGAAATCTCGTACACACGGGCGTTTTGCCTTTTCGCCTCCATCAGAAAAGCGGCCGCCGCGGGCGGAATCGAACCCGCGACCCTATGCCTCAGCAGCGCAACGCCTAGCCACAAGCCGCTGCGCGCGGGTCAGATGAAAAACTGGCCGCGTATCTGCTTGCTCGACTGCAAATGCTGTCGCAAGGCGATATCTTCTAACCGCCTCTGCGACACAACACGCCTCTCCGTCCCTCCCCCCCCGCTCCCTCCCTGATTCTCTTTTCCTACCCTCCCCCTTGGCTCATGACCAACTGAATTGAGGACTGTGCAATGCCATTCAATTTTCCCGCCTCCGCTGTGCTCGGCGTGCCATATGATAGGACTGCGCGCCATGCCCTTTTTCTGGCATTATTTGTTCTTGTTTTGCTTCAAACCGTCAACAAGCGGTAACTCTGTTCGTCGTTGCGCGCGCTTCTTGGTCTCGGTCGTGCTTGGAGCCTTTCCGTCCTTGTTTTACCGCATTGCTCTACTTTGTACTCTAAAAAACCCAACCAAAAGTGTATTCCCGAATTTAAAAAAATAAGGCCGGGTTAGTCCCGTTACTTCCCGTTTATGTACGCACATGGCGCATGAAATGTTTCTGATGTTTCCGTTACGAACTCTAAATAATGGGGGCATGCCGATGACTAATACCACCCGTTATAAATTGTTTGTAACGGTTCTCTGGCCGATATATACAAGCATTCAGATGAATTGTTTCATCTTCTGGGCGGAAGGCTCAATCAACGAATAGACAGAACAGACCAGACAGACGGACAGACGGGACAGAACGGACAGAAAGGGGGACAGACGGACAGAAAGACAGACGGAGCAGACAAGACAGACGACGAACAGACAGACAGACGGACAGACAGAAGACTGTTCGCGTTTTGAGTAGCCCCAGAAAGACTAGTCTAGAATTTGATTTAACAATTTCAGGAGAATACCTATTCCGCTTCTACAGTGCACTCATCCGCTTATGCCTTAAACATGTCCGCGAGCGCGTCGCTTTTATAAAATGTGCGGCGGCAACAAACGACACCACTCCGTCGATGGTGTACTGATAGTTAGGATTGCATTGGTTCCGCATACGGCGTTTCGACACCAAGAAGACAGATATTTAAAGGTCGCAGATAAAGCGGTCGCAGATAAAGCGATGAAGAGAAAATTCAACTTCGTTTAATTTGAAAGAACTAGGATTCAGTGTCTCACTCAGGTACATTACAGCCACAAAACGATGTTTTTTAACGAAAAAAAGGAAGAAGTATTTAAAAACTTTCAAATTTTGCGCCACAGTGACGTGTTATGAGCAAGAATGACGTCATACGGGCCAACAATAAAACATAATGTTCAGTGCCTTAACTGCACGTTAGCATTCAAGTGATGCGGTCAAATGGAACTAGAGCCCCATTACAGACGTCCGGCAATGTGTCGTCGCGACAGGTCAGCTTAGGCGGGCGGTCCAATCGCACAAACGAAGGTTCCGTGACGTCATAAAGAACAGTTGCGGGAAATTGGGCTAGGGGTCGCGACTTGCTTCATCACACGTTTTTTCATAGTCTCCGTTATTTGTTCGAAGGATTGCAAATGATATTGGTATCATTGTATCGGGAGTAAGCATGTCTTTCTAATAAACCCAACTTGTATTCTGTCTTCATGGCTACCTTTAAGGCAATGATTCGTTCCTGCTATGACGGCAACCTGCCCACGTTTGTGGGTGTCTGCTGAGCACGTATCTTGTTCTTGAGCACCGTATGGGCATTCAGTGAAAATATTTTCTAATCATTTCCCCTATGGTTAGATAACGGTGCGGAGTATTGTTCGTTCCCTCTAACGTCATCACAATTATCCAGTGGTCAGCTTCGTTTCGCTTAATCTCTCTCCTCAGAAGGAACAAACACCACGGTGCTCACGCGATACCGCACCAATTACGCTTCCTTATGGCGATCTAAAATTTCCAGCAGGTAGTCTAAATATTATGGCAGCAGATAAAGCAGGTGGCAACACGCAGTCACTTTCTGGACAGCCTCTTTTACCTCACAGGATATTTTGTGTTCCGAGACGGCTGACTAAAGCCATCGCCAAGAAAGATGACATGTTCAGGGCTCCGGGTTTACATATTAATCCGTAAAAATTCAAGAAGACTAGCCGGTGATATTTCGCGCTATTCGAATATAGTCCGATAAACTACTGATTTAGGGCACACGGTAAGCAAAAAAATGACTGATCGAAGTTGGTACTTCAGTATAATCCGGCAAGTTAATCAGCACCACTGACCGTTCCACACCTTTCAGCCGGTAACTACGTATGCCCACCGGTCTCACAGGGAGGCTCCTTAATCCTCTTTCAACGACTAGTCAACTTGCCTAACCGTGGGTTATTACCCGCTTTGGTTGGGCACACAATAGCTTCTGCCACATCACGTGCCGTGACATGCCCGGTTTTTTCATCATTTTTGGCATTTCTCACGTCGCGTGCACAGTTAAAATCCTTTTATATGGACGAAAAAATGTGGCAACGTCCCACGTTTTACTTGAACGGCATGTTCTAGAAAGAGGTCATTTATACGTCGGTTGGTTTGACCGATATAACTTTACGAAAGGTCAACAGTATCTCATAGACCACACCTTCCGCAGATTTAACGAAAAGCTTGACATGCTTATTTCACATTTTGTGCAGACACCGTTTTGACGCTATTCGCATGCAAAGCTCGCAAGTTTTAAAGGGACGTGTCTTTTTTTTTAAACGCTTTGCGGTAGTCCATTGCGAACAGCTTGGTTTTTCTGAGCCCCGTTTTCAGCACAGCAATGACCATCGAGCGCAAAGATTGTGCGGTTTGTGTTCGTATTCAGAGAGCATTGGACCTATGATTCGGAGTATTTAATATAGAGCTGAATAAAATCTGAATTTCGGAGAATTAGATAAGACATGGACTCCCAAAAGCCACCGAAATTTTGGTAGAAAATAACCTCCAAAAAATACCCTTCCAATTTTACCAAAACTAAACTCCGAAAACACGGGGTCCCACTTATATTGTAGTGGGCCCCCTTCATCGTATCGCTTGATTGCTAACACGCAGTTCATACACTGATAACTGTTTTAGAGCGTGCTTCTACTGGCTGACAGCTCTCTATACTGCGTCACTGCTGACGTCGCTTAACGCAAAATGTAAAAGTTTGTTTCCTGTGGTCATGTTTTTGAGATCGGAGCTGTTAAAGCTTGAGTTTGGTCCGGTGGCGTATAAACATTCGGCGCCTGCAAAGGGTGCACCACCGCACATAGCCTATTTTAACAGTGAAGCCGGCTTTCGCCCTTACTCGAGTGCAAGCACAAGAGGCATATGCGTTTGCAAACCCTTTACTATATCATTATACAGGTGGTAGTCCTTCTTCGGGCTACTAAAACGCAAAAGTGCCGCAGGTTGCACTAGTGGTCCAAGCCTGGAAAAACAGTGGATTTCGGGGTCGACCTAGCTTCTTGCCTGTGAGATCCCCTGCCAGTGGCGGAATAGGAAGCGACCGGAACGGCCTTCGTAAATCCGGCGAAACTTGGCCTCACCGGTCACACATTATCCTAAAATTGCAAGAACACCGCAAAACGTAACAAAACCTAACTGAGTCCCGCAAAATCAAGCAAAATTTAGCAAAACCGGCAGACGCTGGGTCAACCCCAAGCTCCGCTGCTTGTCCAACCTTGTGCCACTAGTGCAATCTGCGTTATTTTGCTCTGATAGAACATCTTCCTTGCCGAAATTGGGCTGACGTTGTTACCAAAGGGTACTCTCTTATGGACAATGTCGTGTTTCTTCATGGCCGGGCTTGGAATTTGAAAGACAAGCATGTAGCACAATTTATAGTAACAAAAGCCTGATCAGGGCTAGTTGGTTGAACATACTGAACATACTAAACAATTTATAGGCACGAAAAGGCCAATAAAGTGTTACGTCCATGAGAATTGCCCAATTACATTTTACCAAACAACCTTGATCAATTAAGAGCTCAAATTGTTTCTCTTTCGGAGAGCCTCGTAAAGTACTGCTGATAACCGGCGATGGCTTATACGCTACAGAAGTGATGCATGGAAATCGCGCTCAACCCTGTCCTTGCTCTACCGAGTTAACAGTTGCTGCTTCTTTCCTGAGGCGGCTGTACATGCCCACTCTTGCGGGCCACGCATGCGTTCAACTGTAGATTGGTCAGGCAATGTCCTAAAACAGAAAAAGCGCTGAAGTGGGGAACTCAAAAAGAAATTCTTGGGGCCAACACCACCCCACCTAGGGACGGCTCAACCCCAACTATTATCTCAAATCAACATGTTTTCTCCCTCTCTCCTAATCTGGGCACCTAAGACATCTTCATGATTTCCAGGTGAATGCCTGGCGCAAAATTTCGCCACCTACCTTTTACGCACACGTCCACCCGTCTACACAAGGGCCACGCTGTTTTGCCGCGTGTAATTCAACCTAATCTATCTTACTCCGTCTTACTCCACCTTGACCACCGTATCGAACTTATCCTAGAATACCCCTTAATTTATCATAATTAACCTTAACGTCACATTTTTCTCAATTACTATAATCACTGATGAAGTTATCTTAATTCACCCTTACTCATCTTGATTCAGTCACAATCATCATTACGTTCAATCTCTAATCAATAATTAACTTGGTTGATAGTATAATTATCTTGTACACTGCTGGCATGCTTTGGTGAAGCGTTGTTACCGCTCGTGTCGGCGCCAGAGTCAGTCATGGAATGTCGCTTCCTAGTGAGACATATAAAGCTTTCGTTTTAATAAGCACTCCACGAAACGAGACACTTACCAACGGATTCGACTACTGGTGCCTGCTGCCATTCTTGTTCTACGTTTAGAGGGACCAGTTCTCTCCTCCGCCTTCAGGCATAAATCCTGAAAGAGGAAGGCCGTTTTTAGTGACCATAAGTTCTGTACCTGGCTCTACTGAAACATGCTTTGCTGGCTTGTGAAACGAGGGCTGAAATGACTCGGTCCTCCGGTGCCCATAGCAACGCTAACAGTTCGCACTTCATTCACACTCGAACCTAGGGACAACGAATAGCGACACTAAGCACTCCTTTACTTTCGCACCTAGCCAATAAGGCCGCCACTCGAGATCTGTTTCGGATGCATCGTTGCGGTCATGCTCACGACAGTTCTTGAGCCCTAGCATCGTTTTTAAAGTACGTGAGTTCATTTCGGAATCCAGTTTTACAAGGCAAAACTAACCAATAAAATCAATTTAAGTAAACTCGGAAGTTATTTCAGACGACCTTCTAAATGATTCCATGTGATTTTAAAGTCATTCCAATATATTACAAGCACTTCTGCAATTCAAGTAAATTCGAAGTAAATTGGGGGGATTCACACCAGGTGGCCGACGTCTTGGAATATCCTCACATGGCTCCCAGTTTTGGGGCCAAATCTACCGCAAAATCATCGACCGTCGCCGGAAAACCACAGTAGTCGAAGCAACTCGTCGAGGGAACACCGCGTCACCAGATCTTGCGGTGTGAGTGGACCAGCACTGAATTCTTCGCCTCGAAAGTTGCGATTCCAGCCGTGCGCCCCCTCAAAGAAGAGTCGGTATGTCGTCTTGGGTTCCAAGGGAACCGGTGTATACAAATGAAAGACTTCTAGAGATATTTTAACTCCAACCAATTGTATTTCCTCGGCCATAGTACTACAGCAAAAGTTGTTGTCAAGCATTTTCATAGCGGAGCTGTTAAACTTGAAGTAGGTCCTGTAGAGTATGCAAAATAAAATGCCAAATAAAAGGACGCTCGCCATGCCTTCCTGGCGAGGAGGTTGAGCGCGGAAGCACTGCGCATCAGATAACAGCGGAGACTCTGCCCTAGCACCCGGGTGTAGCCTCCAAGCAGGGCTCAATTCTGGCGGGGCCCAGCTTCTCGCAGCGCCGAGCTAGCCTCGCAGCCCTGGCTCAACTCTACTCGGGGAACACGAGGCATAAAAGAAGGTCGACTAAGGCGCAAGGAAGAGAATAGCAGGGGCTCCGCGGCGGGTGGCCGTGCGCTCAAAAATAATCCCTGATATTTGCTATTCGCCTCCATCCGCACAAGCAGCCACCGCGATCGGGATCGAACCCGCATTCTTTGCGCTCCTTAGAGCCATCTCCAAAAAAAATAAAAATAGGCATAAGCTTACTCCAACCAAGAATAAGCTTGCTGGGGCCGCCAGCGTGGCTGTACGCACAGGCTGCGGGCCACTAGGGCTGGGCGGCCCGCAATTTTTTTGCCTCTTTTTTCTCATTTTCCCCCCCATTCAAACGAGTTAGATTTTCCTATTCCTTCAACTGGTATCAATCCAATTGCTTGTCCTTAATCCGTTCCCTCAGTTACGTCTGAAATATACACTTGAGAAGCATCGGATGATCTCTTTCCCTGCAATACAACTGATGTAAGCATGGAATATCGCCGGTTCCACGTACGATTACAGCGGTCCCATGTCGCCATGACGGGGATGCCCTCAGATGGTTAGGACGTAATAAACATCTCGATCATTTCTTCGAAAACAGGCACTACGCGCACACACGTACGTCTACCTCCCAAGGGAAATGATTAGCGTGGTTAGAAGTTTTCAAAGCGAAACTATGTCTCACTGATGGGCCATGTTGCCCTCAAAAATGCCCTGCAGGAAGCCAAGTTACACAATTAGTATCCAGAAAGGCACATCAAGCGCCTCAAAAAAAAAAAAAAAAGAAAGAAAACACTTCCCGTTCTCGCAATTGAAACTGTGTCCCTCACGTAAGGAATCTGACGTGTATCCAATTGTGCCAGTCCGGCACTACCGAAGATTATTGTATATTGGACTTTTATCTTACCTCAGGTTGCATGAGAGAAAGCTTCGCACTTTAAGCATTATTCCTTACGATAAGGGCTTTGATTTTTTCTGGTGAGCTGAGTGATGAATCGCAGTTTCTGCGGTGATTCAACGGATACATTTGAATTTTGCTGCGTGGAAAAGCGCTCGTCACTCATAGGTGCCACCGTTCTAGCCGCTAAAATTGAGAGCACATACCGAGATTTGTGCACCGTGCTTAACCGGCAACTGCACCACCTCCTTGAGGGTTCGGGTAGTAAATAATGGAACCGGGCATGTACTCAGTCCAGGCTGTGCTCCTGCGAGAAGTACACGCGAGGAAGTACACTGTCGCACATTCTTGAAGCCACTCAACCGTGTCGTGAACTAAAAAGAATGACTGAATCCTGTAACCCGGACCGCAATATGAAACGCGGAAACCACCATCTCAAATACTTGACTACTATATGAAAACCAATATTAAATACCTTTTAATTCATCCTATACAAATATTCGTACATTTAAATAGTTCTATACTAATACAAAATATACTTAAAACGTAAACCCTTTAAAAAAATTGCAGCACATAGTTCATTTACATTTGACACTTTGGACCTCGCATATTCAGTGTTTTGTCAATTTTTGATCTTTAATTCGCCTGTTTTGGTTATTCATGTACACAAAATTTCCAACTGGTATTTTGAGTGTTACATAAAGGTCATCTATTCAAAATTGTTTTAACGGCCTGCCTGGTGTGGCACGGTGTTGTTATTCCATTTCGCAATTATTTAGTTTGGCTTTTTTTGTGGCATAGTAAAAAAACTGTACCGATCGATGCCGCTACAGCTGTAGGGTGGTATCGCCCAGTCAGGCATGGCTTTGATTTTGCCATCCCAATCGACACAGTTCTTTGTGTTTTGCAAAGAAACTGAAAAAATAAAGAAAAAGGAAGAAAGGAATGAAGCGTGGAAGAAAGAAGAAAGAAGAAGAAAGAAAGAAAGAAAGGAAGAAAGAAAGAAGAAAGAAAAAAGAAAGAAAGAAGAGAAGAAGAAGAAAAAAGAAGAAGAAAGGAAAGAGAAAGAAAAGGAAAAAGAAGGAAAGAAAGAAGGAAAGAAAAAGAAGAGAAAGAAAGAAAGAAAGAGAAAAAAAGAAGAAGAAAAAGGAGAAAGGACGGAAAGAAGGAAGAGAAGAAGAGGAAAGAAGGAAGAAAAATGGCTCCAATCCACGCTGTGGTGAAGTTGTTTGTCAAGCAAAGCTGTAAACGACACCCACGACAACTGCCCATGCGACGTCACTGGGATTCACACATGATGCTCTACAAAGAGGGGAAACAAGAGATTCTGACAGCCGTACCTAATATTCGCGGGGCCGGCGTAGCGAACGCTGCAGCATCGGCAACGCAGGGCTATAGCGGCGGATGCCGCCGCTGTAGCCGGCCATGCGTCGCCGGAAAGAAAACGGCGAGGAGCGTCTTTCGAAGGTGAAGCAGTGGAACCTAGCTATTCTGATGTGCTAGCTCGGGGCTGCACCACCACGCAACCGAACATCGAAACAATTCGGCAGGTGAGCTTAGTGATTCTCATTATACATATTTAAACTGGCTAGTTTAGCAAGTTTGCGAATTTAGAAAAGGCTTAGAGGACTTTTATAATCGGTTTTTGTCATATGCTCCTTTCGCTTTTTGTAATACCTCTTAAAACATAACCGAATTGGTATTCACCAGTTCAAAAAAAGTGGAGTCCCCATTGATGCAAACAGTGCGCAAAAGGTAGCGTTTCTCTAACGGCCAAGATGTTGTACGTGGTCTCTACATTTTATTTTCCCGCCCTGGAAACCAATACTTAACGTACATTTGCCGTACTACCAGTTAATGCCATCGAGTTCTGGTTACCCAGGGAGTGCTATCGAACAAGTTAATCAAACCGTGTGAACGAAGTGCGCAATGGACGCGAAGCTGCGCCAAAACAGCCCCAAAACAATCGTCGCTGAAGCAGAGGACAAAGCCGACGGAAGGGTCTCGTCGACGAGCCCACCGGGCGGAGCACGGGGAACGCTGGGTAACACCGCCCATTCGGCGCGCCATCTACATTGTCCTTCGTGAGTGAGAAGCGCTCTCCCCCTTCTCAGCCACGTTGGGAGTTTCTTGTCCCACCCGCCACGACGGAACCGTTGGGTGGTAAGGTGGAAAGCTTTGCATTCAAAAGAAAGAGAGGTAGAGAGAGAGAGAGAGAGAAGAAGAAGAAGAAAGGAAAGAAAGGAATGCAGGAGAGAGAAAGAGCAAGACTGAACGAAGAGAAACGAAAGGACCAGAAGAGAATAAAGAAAAGAAAAGGAAAGAAGAAGGAAGGAAAGAAAGAAATAAAGAAACAAAGAAAGAAAGAAAGAAAGAAAGGAAGGATGGAAGGAAGGATGGAAAGAAGGAAGGAAGACAAAGAAAGATGGAAAGATAGAAATAAAGAAGGAAGAAAGAAATAAAGAAGGTAAAGGGAACAAGAGAGTAAGAATCAAGGAAAGCAAACCAGAACCAAAGGAAGAAAAAGTAAGAAAAGGAAGGAAGGAAGGAAGGAAGGAATAAAGAGGGAAGCAAGAAAAGGAAGAAACCTACATAATTAAAATAACGAAGGAAAGAAAGGAAGAAGAAAGAAAGAAAGAAAGAAAGAAAGGAAGGAAGGAAGAGACGGAAGGAAGGAAGGAAGGAAGGAGAAGAAAGGAGGAAAGATAGAAATAAAGGCAGGAAAGAAAAAGAAAGAAGGTTAAGGAACAAGAGAGAACTCAAGGAAAAACAAGAAAGAACGGAAGAAAAAGAAAGGAAACGAAGGAAGGAAGGAAGAAGGAAAGAGGGAATAAAGAGAGAAGCGAAAAAAGGAAGAGACCTAAATAAATAAATAAATAATAAATAAATAAATAAATAAATAAATAAATAAAAAGCATGCATGGCTTTGGGCGCGGAGGGTGATGATGATGTTAGGTTTTCTTGGCGCAAGGGCATCAAGGCCAAAGAGCACCAGTACTATAGTGAGGATTATTCAAGTGGGAATATAAAGTACAGAATATATAATAAAAGGTATCTCAAATTTCTGTTAAAAAAAAAGAATTGGTGTAGAGGGCCAAGTAAAACATTTGTCACTATGACAGCAATTTTCTATGTGCACCCCTTGCCCCCGTCTTTGCCGGTAGCAATGAGTGGCCCTACCGGGTTCTAGCGTGCGATCGGTGGCTCGGATCACGGGTGATATGACACATACCTTAAAAAATCTACGTCTGAAAGGTATTTAAAAACAGGGTTAACAGAGAAAAGTGGCTCGTCTGATAAAAACAGCAATGGGTGTTGAGGGATCATTCGTGTGTACAATTCTGGAAAATAAAGCTTTCTTTGCGGTTCAAGTAATTTGCATTCTACCAGTACGTGAACGACTGATTGCTACCCTCCACACCTCAAGCAGCGTGGCTGTTCTGTTCCTTTCAATGGGTACGCATGTGTAGCATGGGTATGGCCTATGCGCAGTCTACAGAGAGTAACCTCTGTGATCGTGTCCCGTTTCTCACGCATCGATCTACCTAACGTGCGCGGAGGGAAGTCTGAGAACCAGGAAACGACTTCTTGAGCCGCACTAGCCACGATGCATTCCTTGCGTACCTACGACACACGGATGGCCACAACTGTGTGTGTTGGTAGGATGCGGAAACCTAGGGTCAGTTTTTAAAGACAAGAGTTATTTTCGTCACTGATGCCGTTCTACGCCAATTCACTGCGCAGTAATGCCAACTTTCACTGACGATGATGAATGATCTTGGGTAAAGTGAAAAGACAGAAACGCCTCCCACGGCTGGAATCGGACCAGGGTCCCTCGCGTTATCTAGCCTGCGTCTATGCGGTTGCTCCAGTTCGACCTAGCCTGAGCGATTTGGACAATTTGGACGACGACCAAAGAATTCGTTCCGAGAAGAATGACGTTGCTCTGCGTGACGAAAGGCTGTTAGCCCTAAGACATTAAGCCTAACTTCTGATATTGACGTTTAGGACGGTTGGCCTAATGTCCCGATCTTCGGTTAGGCCTAACGTCACATCCACTCAAAACATTGCTCACTGAGCAGCAGACACCGGATTCGGCGTCAGCCCAAACCCAAACGTTAGGCCTACGGTGTGCACACCCGAGAGGTGCTTTGGGTATTCCAGAAAAGTGGCGCGAACCTCCAAGTAGCTCACGCTCGCAGTTTGGGATTGGCCAGCCAAAGAATCCATCACGAGGAAGCTTCGCGTTCAAACATCGTCGTCGTTAGACGGAGGGGTGCAATAATTGTTTCTGTTTTGTTCATACGTTTGATAACAGGCGTACACACCCACGTGCTTTTTCTAAGACGTGGTTATGTTTACCTCAAGTTCGCGCGTCGGAGGGTGGAAGTGTTATTTCCAGTAACTTAGTGGAGACTCCATAGCTTTCTTAATCAGTTGTTATAGTGCAAACTAGCAGAATGAATAAGCATTCAATAGGTTAGGGCCGTGGTTGTCAACCATGAGTATGCCATGACATCTACAGGGCTGGCAAAAGTGATGGGGAAAGCCCTGATAAGCGATGATAGTTCGTATTAAAATGTCAGACCATTTGAACTCTCGGCTGAACGCGACAACATCCTTGCTCAATGCATGCCTTTTGTGTCTGGATTTTGTACTGGTGTGCTTCTTGTCGTAAGAGTCACCAAGCATAAATGCAGCTTTTTGTGTGTCTTCCTTTTCTGCGTAGCTAGCGTGTGGTGCAAAAAGCCACCCTTGACACATGTGCTACGCGGAGATGTTAAACGTACAAGTCCGGGCCCCCAACACCCAGATGTAAGAATATTCTTACACCGTGCCTCAAGACATCCGTCATTTCCGCCAAGGATTGGGAAAAAGGAGAAACGATGGGTGGGGAGGCGGGGAGAGTTTTGGAGGGATACTTGTGGACCCCTGATATTCCCTCGTGGACCCCGTGCGGTCTGTCTGTTCCAGCCCGCCATGATCGACACGAGGCTCTTATAGCGTACTTACCGGGAGGGACCGCAGCTCCATAGTAGTCTCCGTAGTCGTACATCGAGGCTTGACCGCTCTGAGCTACAGATGAGAATCCTGCGTCAACAACGTGTTTTCGGTGTGGTTACATTTTGTCGTCCGTTCCTTAAGACAATAAATAGAGTAGGGAACGATGACAACTTACTACGTTGAAAAAGAACAATGATGAAATTCTATGATTTGTCTACTAATGCGTAAGTATGCTACCGTCGTTTGTCTTCATTCTGAGTTTGTAACAGGCAGATTTGGCTCTGAGTGGCCAAATACGTTTGCTTCCTATTCTGTGTTTTTTAGTTTTTCTTTTTGGATTTAACAATAATGCACGTTTAATAAATTCCTTAGCCTTTTCGCCATTCACTGACAATAAAGGACACAGTGGTCCATCGCGTTTGATTCTTTTGCTGTCTTTTAGTTTTAGTTCGTTCTTTGCGAATGATGCCCGTTTATTATGTTATAGGGATCACACTTTTAGCGTCACGAATTGCAAATTGGGGAGTTATGCGCGGGTTCAAGCGTGGTATGTGGTTCGAGATTTCTCCCAATTTTAAAGCGAAAGCTTTAGATATCCGTGTTCCAAACAGGCAAATTGTGAGGCACGGAAAATTGGTGGTACGAAAACATTTGAAATGTAGTCGGAGTGAACGCGGGGCGGGGAACCCAAGACGGGAATCGCCCGCATAGAAAGGAAAACTGCATGGCCGTATGAGGGTAGGGCCACCGCCGTGCGTGCAAGGCGATCTGCCGGCACACAGAAAGCGACGTTGCAATGGGCCCAGGGGGCTTCACCTGACGCGCTTTGGCCGTTCTCTCTCACTCTTCCGAACGCACTCCAAGGAACGCCATCCTCAGAATCATCATCATCATCACCAGCCTATCTACGCCCACTCCAGAACAAAGGCCTCTCTCATTAATCTCCAATTATCCCAGTCCTGTACTAACTGCGGCCAATTTATCCCCGCAAACTTTTTGATCTCATCTGCCCATCTAACTTTCTGCCGGCCCCTGCAACGCTTGCCTTCTCGAGGGATCCACTCTGTTACTCTTCATGTCCAACGGTTATCTTGCCGTCGCATTACATGCCCTGCCACGTCCAATTCTTCTTCCTAATTTCTACTAATATGTCCTTAACACGCATTTCTTCCCTGACCCACTCTACTCTGTTCATGTCCATTAATGTTACACCTATCATTTTACGCTCCATTGCCCGCTGAGTCGTTCTCAATTTAGGTTGAACCCTCTTAGTGAGCCTCCAAGTTTCTGCCCCCTAGGTGAGTACCTGTAAGATGCAGCTGTCATACACTTTCTTCTTCAGGGACAATTGTAGACTCCCCGCACGGGGCACCTTGAGCAATCTTGGTGACGGTACTGGCGATACCGCGGACCCCGAGCCCCCAAACATAAGCTGGATCCAACCGTGGTGATGTGTTTTTTAAGGTGAAGGGTAGAAACCTCTAACGGTGGCCGTCGGAGCCCAGGTCAAGCTCCGGCGGATGGGCTCCCTGTCTGTTTACCAGGCAGGGAGCTCCGGGACCTCCTCAGCTATCAGGGTAAGGTTGTGGAAGAAAGTACCCCCGTCTCCCTGCTTCTATACTATGATATATGGCATTTTCTAAACCCCCCCCCCCCAGACGTGATCGGCCCCCGAAAGGGGCCGCACCGAAGTTTCATTCCCACCTCTGTCAACAACTTTCCTTTCAACAAACATGAATAACTATTCTCGTTTTCTTGTGATCGAGTCAGCTGACCCAACGAGACCCGTCGCTTCACTGTCGGTATTCCTTGTCTCGAAATTTCTGCAAAGCACATTAGGTGAAAAGTATGAAGCCAAAAAGCTCAGGACAGGAGAAATCCTTGTCGAACTCAGCAATGAAAAACAATCCCGCACACTTCTTGCCCAATCTCGCATCCATGATCTGGACATCAGGATCACGCCCCACCGGAGCCTGAACAGCTCCCAGGGTGTGATTTCAGAGTCGGATCTCCTTTCAGAAACAGATTCCGACCTTCTTGAAGGTTTAAAGGACCAGGGCGTCACAGCTGTGCGGCGCATCACGATGCGCAGGGACGATAAGATAATCCCAACCAAACACATTATCCTGACCTTCGACCGTTCGACACTTCCGCAATATATAAATGCAGGCTACATCCGATGCTCTATTCGACCGTACATACCGAACCCGCGCCGCTGCTTTAAGTGCCAGCGGTTCGGGCACAGCACAACCTCTTGCCGCGGCAAAACTACCTGTGCGAAATGTGCAGCGCAGGACCACCCCACTGACAATTGCAATTCTGACAACCTCACATGTGCAAACTGCAGGGGCCCTCATGCGGCCTACTCCAGGAAGTGTGAGAAATTCCAAGTGGAAAAGAAAATAATCCATCTAAAAGTGACAGAAAACATCACCTTCCCAGAGGCGCGGAAGAGGTTCGCCTCTTTCCCCCTGGGGAGGTACGCCGACGCGGCTCGCCGGGGGGCGGAGCGGCGTCTGGTTTCGGCGGGGACCCAGTACCGCGAGTCGGACTTGGTCCCGCCCCCGCCCCCCCCTGGGTTGCCTCTGGCCGCCCAACCCGCCACCACGCCGCTTGCTGAGGCAGCAGCGGTTGTGGTGGCAACCTCTTCCGTCGGGACCGGTGCCGCTCCCGTCCGTGCCTCCCCATCGTCCAGTGCGTTGGAGTGTGCCATGGACACCACGAGCCCCACACCGGCTCCCACCGCCACCGCACCGCCCGTGCCACTTCTGGTGCCTCCGACACCACCGGCAGTGGCGGCTCAAACGAAGGGCCCCCGAAGGGGGGCCAAGTCCGGGGGGCCCGGTTCGACGGGCACACCCAGGACATCGGACGACGAGATGGACGTCGTGCCGTTCTTGCCTGCAACGCAGCGCAAGGAGCGGCCTCCGACGTCCAAGCCTTCAGATAGGCCGCCCAAAAAGCCCAATCCAAGAGTCACAGCCCCAAAGACGACACATAAACATACACACTCCAGTAGCTCTCACACTAAATAATGGGAAGAGAAAATATTGTTCAATGGAACTGCAGAGGCCTTCTGAATAATCTTGACGACGTGTATGAGATTCTGCATACCAATCAGCCAAGTGTAATGTGTGTTCAGGAAACACATTTGAATTCTAAACACACAAATTTCTTGAATAGTTACCGTGTATACAGGAAAGACAGGGATGGCTGCACACACTCTTCTGGCGGTGTGGCCATAATCGTCCGGAAATTCTTAGCATGCCACCCTGTCACCTTGAACACTATCCTTGAGGCTGTAGCAATACGCTTAATAATATTTAATAGGTTGATAACGGTATGCTCCATATACATTCCTCCTGATGTTTCACTTACGAGCTCCGACTTCGAGGCGCTGGTTGACCAGCTGCCCGAACCATACATCCTTACAGGCGACCTTAATGCTCACAACTCTCTTTGGGGCTCTTCCAGAACGGATGCCCGAGGTCGCCTGATAGAAAAATTCCTTACATCTTCTGGAGCATGCCTTTTCAACAATAAACAGCCTACATACCATAACATAGGTCACAACACATACTCATGTCTTGACTTGGCTATTGGCTCCGCAGTTCTCTTTCCTCTTGTCGAGTGGGGAGTGGGAACTGACCCATATGGCAGTGACCACTTCCCCACCTCACTCACATACATAGGTAAAGGCCCAAGCAGTCCATCTTCCCATAATAGGTTCAATGAAGCACGAGCTAGCTGGAATACATTTACACAGGCATCCAAACTACACCACTCATCCATAGGACACCTACACGTTGAAGAAGCTACCCAACTCCTCACGGCGCACATCCTCGACGCCGCCGAAAGGTCCATTCCCCACGCCTCTGGAGCCCCGCGCAACCAGCGGAGGCCGTGGTGGAATGAGGACTGTAGGCGGGCGCGAGAGGCCCAGAACAAGGCGTGGGGTATCCTTCGTCGGTACCCCACGTCGGGTAACCTCATTTTGTTCAAACGGGCCAAGGCGTTCGGAAAACGTGTGCGCCGTGAGGCAAAACGAGAGAGTTGGCGCACCTTCCTTACATCCATTAACTCATACACAGATGCACATAAGGTATGGACAAGAATACGCAAACTTAAAGGACAACATACACATAGCCTGCCCCTGGTCAGTACAACAGGGGACACACTCGAAGACCAGGCTAACGCTCTTGCACAACACTTCCAACACGTTTCCAGCTCTGCACACTACACAAACACTTTCCTGAAACATAAAAATACCTGTGAAAAGAAGTCCCTACATGCAATCAACAGGGTCAAAATCTGGTTACAATTCTGAATTTAACACTCTAATGAGTTGAGGGCTGCACTAGCACGTGTAACCTTCAGCTCCCGGCGCAGATAAGATTACATACACCATGATACAACACCTACACACGGACACTCTTTGAAACACTCCTACACCTATACAACAACATATGGCTTTCGGGGCACATCCCAAAATCTTGGAGGGAGGCTATTGTAGTGGCGTTCCTGAAGGAGGGTAAGGACCCTTCTTCTCCCGCCAGTTATCGACCCATCGCCCTCACAAGCTGCCTGGGCAAGCTTTCTCGAGAAGATGATCAACAGGAGACTTGTGTACTTCTTAGAGTCAATGGTCTTCTCGAGAGCTGCCAGGCCGGCTTCAGGGTGGGGCGATCCACAAAACGACCAACTCGTCGCCCTTGAGTCGTATATCAAGGATGCGTTTGTCCATAAGCAGTTTTGTGCTACGGTGTTTTTTGATCTCGAGAAAGCCTACGATAACCGCTTGGCGATACGGGATACTTTGCAGACCCTAAAAGCCTTCGGTGTCTCGGGAAATATGTTTAATACACTTCATAGCTACCTGGCGGAGCGAACATTTCGTGTGAGAGTTGGCACTGCCCTTTCAAATGTTTTCCTGCAGGAAAACGGCGTGCCTCAAGGCGGGCGTTTTGAGCTGCACATTGTTTCATTGTCCAGATGAACTCACTTCGAAAGGCGTTGCCACGAACCATTTCCTGTACAATATATGTAGATGATGTGCAAATATCTTTTAAATCATGCAATATGTCAATCTGCGAACGCCAAGTCCAGCTTGGTGTCAACCAAACTAGCAGGCTGGGCAGATCAGAACGGTTTTAAGCTGAACCCAGTCAAGAGCTCTTGTGTTGTGTTTTCCAAAAGGCGTGGGATCAGGGCCAGATCCAGACATCAAACTGAATGGTGTCTCGATTCCGGTCAAAAAAGAACACAAGTTCCTTGGTATAATTCTTGATGTACAAACTTTCCTTTATCCCTCATATGAAACAACTAAAACAAAATGTCTTAAACAATGAATATCCTGAAGGTTCTCTCCCACCATTCGTATGGTTCTGACAAAGAACTCCTACTGCGGCTCTATACTGCTTTGGTTGGGGTCTCGTTGGACTATGGCAGTGTGGTATATGGGTCGGCGAGTAAAACAGCATTGCGAATGCTTGACCCAGTATACACTTGGGGCTAACGGCTTGCGTCGGGTGCTTTTCGCACTAGCCCTGTCGAGAGTCTATATGTTGAATGTAATAAGTGGAGCCTTGAGAACCAGCGAACGTACATGGACTTACTTTATGCTTTTAAAATTCATCTCAGAATAACCACCCTTTTTATCCTGTCCTTAACGATACATCCACAATCTGTGCTGTTTGTAAATCGCCCGTCCGTTACTCCGCCTTTTCACTTCGAGCGAGAGAGCGAGCCTCGGATCTGAGTGCTTCGTTTTTAGACGTGTACAGGTCATCCTCTTTTAAACATTTTCACCGCCTTGGCAAGTTCGCCCTGGTGTCCTGTGACCTTCTTTTATAAAGCTTGACAAAAATCGGGTACCGCGAGCTGCAATACTTCAGCACTTTCTTTCTTTGCAGTTCAAATACCCACGTGCTGAATTCTACAGTGACGCTTCTAAAACCTCCACTATGGTGTCGTGCGCTGCTCATGGTCCAAATTTCAATGCAGCCAGAACCATGAGCGTGCACACAACAATTTTTTCAGCAGAAGCGTACGGAATTTTACTGATTGTACGACATATCCTTGAAAATCAAATTCCCAATTCTATCATCTACATAGATTCTTTGAGTGTTGTTCGCGCATTATCATCGCATAAACCCCCCAAACACCACATAATTAATCTTGTATTCAACACTATAATGTCGGTGTATGCGGAGAAGCATCGGCTGCTCCTCTGCTGGGTCCCAGGACACGCTGGGATCGCTGGGAACGAGTTGGCGGACGAGAGGGCCGGTGCTGCTGCACTCAGGAACACTGTCGACATAACAAGCGTACCATATACAGACCTCAAGCCTCACATAAAACAACACCTGCGCAGAACATGGCAAACACACTGGGACGAACAGACAGACAACAAACTACACGTAATAAAGCCACACTTGGGACGGTACACAACTGACTCACACAACAGGCACACAGAAGTCGCCTTGGCAAGGCTGCGGATAGGGCACACCCATGCGACGCACTCGCATCTGCTGACGGGATCTTCTAGACCCCAGTGCAGCAGGTGCGGAGAGGCCCTATCCGTAGTGCACATACTAATCACATGCAAGGCACTTCACACAACACGACACAAACACTTCAGAGAACTCTACAGACAACATATTCCCCTACATCCATCATTTTTTCTAGGTGACGATGCCATTGTTTCTGTGAAACGTGTGTTTGAGTATTTGTTAGACGTCAAGTTTTTATACCTCATTTCCTATCACGCATAATCAAATCTGGCCCTATACACCAGCCATCACCATTTTCTTTAATTGATTTTACTATGTTCGGTTTACACTTTTTTTTTCTTCTTTTTTATACCTACCTTTGTATGGTAATCACTTCTCCATTAAATAACGTCTTCTCTGGCGCTCTTTGCCCTCGTTGGTCTTGCGCCATTAAACACTAACCATCATCATCATCATCAACAATTGTAGACTGCCATCATTATCTGAGAATGCCTGCCGAATGCACTCCACCCTATTCTTATCCTTCTAATTATCTCTGCTTCATGGTTCGGATGCGCGATCACATCTTGGCCTAAGTAGATATATTCGCTTACCACTTCCACTGCCTCACCCCCTACCTCAAACCGCTGTGCTGTCACGAGGTTATTGATCATTAATTTAGTTTTCTGCATAAATTTTCAGGCCCACCGTTCTACTTTTGTCCAGTGCGGTAAGCATGCTTTGCAATTCGTCCCCCGAGTTACTTAGCAAGAAAACGTCATCAGTAAAGGACGTTTCTTTGCTAAGTAACTCGCATCAACGAGATCCCCATGCATTCACTCTCAACACGAGGCAAAATGACTGCTCGCATTTTGTCTGTTACCACCAAATTAGGGACGTATTTCAATGTAAAATATCGTTATTTTAGAGAAACACCAATGACGGTTTTCTTATAATTTTGTCTGTTACCACCAAATTAACGACGTATTTTATGCAAAATATTTTAGAGAAATACCAATGACGGTTTTCTTATAAATTCTGCATTAATTGGAGACTCTAAAGTAAAAAATGCTGGTTTAAAGGTGCTCGCAATACAAACTTACCGCGCCTGCGTGGCATGTAGGCCATGTTTCAATCTTGGTAGTCTTCACCATGTAAAGAAAGCACGTAACATGAGTACATCACGGTAAGAACTACTTTCTCCACACGTACGGTAGAAAATCCAGAATGCGAAAGCGCGGAAAGACTATTTACAGTAAAAATTGTGATTGATTCCTCTCTCATAGAAATGAATAAAACACGAAAGTGAAATATACAGGGAAATCGGCAGCTGAGCATGATTTGTGGGTCGGTGGCTGTCTTGTGGGTGTGCTTGGCGAGCGACGTCCTGCTGCCGGGTCGCTTCGGCAAAGGTGTACGGGCATCCTTTCCGTGACGGATATGACGTCAGTTAAATGTTACGGTATCGCGGAGCAAGACACTCTCGTGTTAGAATATACAACCCGAAAACGAACAACACCGAGTATAACGTACTCTTAGGTACTAAAGGTTGCTTCCCTGCAAGAAGACCGTGGGTGCAGGGGTGCACCCTTTACAAGCCGCTTGCTTCGTTGTATTGTCACTTCCGTGACGGAGATGACGTCGGCGAGATCTTGGTGTATCCGGGAATAACACACTTTCGTGTTAAAAATTTTGAGCTCAGCCGAAAAAGGTTGGTTTCCCTAGGACACTTAAGTATGCTTACGTGCTGTGAAGGTGAGAGCTGGGCGATAATAGTAACAGTTATTTTTCTGCAACCACGTGTTTTCCTCGCTTTCCCCGCTTTCATTTCATTGTCTTTTGGGGCGAATTTAGGTTAGAAAACACAATGCCACACGCCACACCTTCCATAGAATTGGGGTTCTGCGTGGTTTGTAGGCGGCCGTTGTGCTCACTTGAGATGTTCAGGTGTTACGTGCGAGGCACTGCTGCACTTTAACCCTTCCATTTCATAGCTTCGAGAATTTTGTGTAGCGGTCAGATTGACCACTCAAAGCTCCCAACTTCTGCTCATATAACATGTAGGATGTTCAAAATTAAAGGAACAACAGCAACGGCAACTTTTGCTGCACTGTTGGCAACCTTCGGAGATATTATAGTGACAGTGCATCCGGTTGCTGCTGACACAAATGTCAGAATACCATCGGATAAAACGTGCGTTGTGCATTTCTTTACTCTTTAGGGCAGTGGCCTTTTTCTTGACTGGAAAACTGTCACGACTGCAGCTGTTTTTCCTGAAATTGTGCACGTATAGCTTTCGTCCTAATACGCTCTAGTAACTGACTTGACTACGTAAGCATGTGGTACTGATTCATAACGCCTAAAAGTCTGCGACCCGGTCAACACCGAGAGCAGAGTCAAAATGTTTGTTTCTTTAGCATCAATCAAATTTTAGTATCCGTGTCAACCGGACATCGGAAGCCAAGAGCGCAATCAGTTATGCAACCTTGCTTCGTTTCGCTAATGTTCAAGCTTGATTTTACTTGATTACAGCCGGAATTAAAATCCGTCGAACTGAACAGAAGAAAAAGTTAAAAAGCATCACGGGACCGTCCAGAAAGTGAAACAAGGCAAACCAGTCGCTTGGTAGTTTTCGTTGTGGTATTTGTACTTAAAGGGACACTGAAGTGAAATGTAAACAGTGCGGAATTACTTCCGCAAATTGTAGTCCGGAGTCCCCAGGCCATGTTACGACCACTCTGATTTTATTTAGTAGAAAATTAATTCGAAAATGCTGTCCTCCTCTCTTTACGCTCGCCCATTTTCTGCGGCGTTTTCGTGTGACGTCGCAAGGAGCCGAGCTCGCAATTGGCTGCGCTACTGCACGGCTCCCCGGCCTTCAGACAGAGTCAGTCGGCCCAGCGTTTCGTCCGCCGGCCGCCGACGGGTCGTCGCAATTCGTTCGCTCAGTTGAAACGAAGCCAGGACACGTTTGTGAATGGAAGAATGGGCCTATCTTTACTTGGTTAGTTTGTACACTGTATCTAGCTCCAAGTCAAGGTCGCTTCACACAAGCGCTGCACAAGCGCACATGCGACGCTTCGCTGACTGGTACGCCAGTAGGAAAAATATAAGGCCTCTTGAAGGCGGGAGAAGAGTCAGCGAAGTCAATATAGGTACTAAGGAAATAAAATCAACTGATATTTTTACCGTACAGCGTAAAAATAGGGTGCGGGAAGACTTTTTTGCGCTGGACGAACAAGCACAGCGGTCAGCAGCACGACTACGTATCTGCGAACACTTTTCCGTCTACGAAATGCAATTGCTAGGCGTGAGCTATTGTGGAAACTCGGGGACGCTTACTGCACGAGCGTAATACAACAAATAGTCACCTAAGCTGCTTGAAATGCCAAAACTAAATAAAAGTGTAAACTTGTTGTACAATATATACCTTATATTACCTAAGACGGGGAAGTCCGTTCCGTGGCCGAGTGGTCTGGGGCGCTGGGTATATTGTCGCAAGTGTTTTGCAAGTCACGAGTTCGAGTCCCCGCGGGTACGCGCTTTTTTTTGTAAGTTAACTTTTTCGTTTTCTGCCGATGTTTTCTACATTGAGTTCACCTTTTTTTTTGGCCGCAACGTTCATGGCTCCACGAACTAGTTCACAGAACGCGCGCAGGCTGGCACTGGCGCGCTAGCGAGTTCTCGTTGGCGTGCTGTTACCATAAGCACCGACTGCTTGTGGCAGTGGGCACAGGCCAGAATGAACAGACCCTTGGCCTGGTGCGAACACGCTTTTTACGGTACAGGCAGGAGTGAGGCAAGCTCCAAATATGGGGGAAAAGCGCATGACATTTGGGCGTCTGCGGGTACGCGGAGGGCGTCCATGCACTGCGTAGGCCTCGGCTAGTGAATGCTACGATTCCAAGCCGTCCTGGGAGGCTTATCTTTACGCATTTTACAGCTGACATCATGGCAGAAGCGCGGTACGATGATTACTGAGTTATTGAGAATGCCCATCCAACAGCGCCACCGGTTGTGTTTTACAGAACCGAAACCGAAACGGAAGCTTGTTTGGTTGCTCACTTTGGGCATCGTCCAATCACGGTGCCCGCTCCTCTCAACGTCACAGCTTTAGTTGGGGCGGCCGCCGCAAACCGCGCATGGTAGTTTTTCTTCTTTCGCGCTTTGTAAAATAATTACCTATTTGTCAACCGGATAAACGATGAAAAGTGTGCTAATTTGAGCCAGTCTACGCAGCGCAAGCAAAAACGGGATCTTGACAAATTCACTTCAGTGTCCCTTTAATAGGTAAAACTGGGTCTATTTTCAAAGTACCAATGTAACAGCTGCTTTGAAAAATTATTTACTCTTGACCTAGAGCATTCTGAGAAAAGAAGGCATGTCTTGATGACATGACTGTATTAAATGCGGTGCAAATGCATTGGCTACTCTCGTTCGCTTTCTTTTTTTTTGTATTTTTAGCTACATTAGTTCCCTATATAGCGCAGCAGAGGTGCGCGGCGGTTTGGAAGAGATATGATGGCAAGGTGAGCTTTATCGAAAAAGCTGTGCATAGAGTTCCGTCCGAAGGCTGTACAAGCACTCCACTATATTTGCGTTCACCGTCTTTCGTAAAACAATACCACTCCTGGCCCTAGATTCGCCTTACCTAACGTAAGGCGACGCAATGGTAATCTAGCCAAAAGCAACTTAACGCGAAATAACATGACCTAGCGAAAAAGTAGGAATCATTGAAAACGCCAAAAACAAACCTAAGCCATAAACACAAAGAGGGGAACAGCGCAACGCACGAACCACATAAAGTGACAATCGCGAGCGCCGTCCCCCCCTTTGCAGTTCTGCACCAACTCGCCCAAGCCTGTATCATTACTAAGCCATAAAACATAATTCAATTTAAGGCAAAAAAAAAACAATAAACGAGCAACAGGCGGTCTCGAACCGCCGTTCTACGCATCCCCAAGCTATGACGGTACCTCCACACCACACGATAGATGCGTGGTGCTGGGCTAGCCTCGTACTAAAAAAATTAAAGCCGCTGCACTCAATTTAAAAGCTGTCGGAAGTGCAGAGCGGTGATTCACCATAATGAGCGTGTAGCACCGTTATCCGCTCACTGCTACCATCCCATGCGATTCAAATTTCCCGCCTTCGCAGTGCTCGCGCGCCTCCTGCGTAAGACTGCACCAGCGGGAGTTCTTCTCTCTTTGTGCTTTTCACCCCGCACGTGCCGGCGTTGCCATACAGTTTCTTACAATATACACTAGAGAGGAATCTGGCGTTAGCGTCTACGCGGCTCACATCAAGGCCGTCTGTGTCGTCATGGACCGCCATTATACATCGCGCTCGACTTAGTTTCATCATTGTCTTGGATTGAAACGTGAACGCAAATTTAAACGAACTGCCACAAAAACGTGAAGAATTATGTGCGATTATGTAAGTAGAAAATAAAAACAGGCTCTTTAAAACTAAGGAAAAAGGAAGTAAAGCGTATTTTTGCCAGAACGGTTGTGCCTGCTATTCCGCAGTCCAAGGTTGTAGTTACGAACAAGGTTAATACTTGGGGGGAAACTCATTAGTGACTCCGATTTTATTAATTGTATCATTATTGCAAATATTAGGTTGCTTGAAGTGTTTGGGAAGTTTTTTGAGCGTGCCTATATTAAAACATTGCCTTCGTGGTGAACCGGTGCACTGACCGCCAGCCACTTTAAAAAGAAAAAAAAACGTGGTGTTATACATTCGTGAACGATGACAAGATAGGACGCATACAAACGCCCGAATCTGTCGTATCTTGTCTTCGTCGAACAACGTTTTGTTTCTTCTTTTTGTCGGCTACAAATTTCGCGGCGTCATATTACCCGCTCAGTCATACGTCCTTTGACTGCGGCATAAGTAACGTCAGGTGCAATCACGCACTGCCTGCTTTTTCACCGAACAGGGCTACCACAGAACAGGGAGGATTTCGGCGTGCTTGTAGCTCGTAAACGTGTTAATGCATAGTGAAGACAGCAAATCCCGAAAACCTCTTAAGAATCCAATTGTCATGCCAAGCCCAAGCCAAAAATCGGGTTCTTCCCATGAACCCCACGACGACATGGCTTACGAGGCGCAGTTTCCTCTCTAGTATACTTACTAAGAAACTGTATGGGCGTTGCACTTCCACATCTTGCGTTTAATATCGGAAAAAGCAACCCAACGGGCGTCCCTAACTAAAGGCACGAGGGCGCTGTCGGTTATTTACGTATATTTTCCCTCAAATGTACCTATAATTTTCCATGCGCTAAACAACGGGGAGATGTAGGACAAGCGCCAGGGTTCAGGGAGTTTCGAACGCCTATGACTATATAAACCGCTTGGCTTTTGAAGTCTCTGGGGTACGCCGCGAACCACAGCGTTACCCCGGGACGCCGCGTTGGGGCTCTGAATAATTGGGTCGAGCGAGCGAGCTAGGACGGCAAGGCGAGCGCCTAAAGTCCTCTGCACTTAATATTCGGATGCCGTCGGGTGGCACTCCAGACACTGCGTACCGAAAACGGGAGATACTCCAGAGCATGCGATATAGTCCTAAGACGCAACAGCAAGGACGAGGCAAGCGTCAGGCTCACCTGTGTTGCGAACAACGCGTCACGCCGAAGCTCGCTCGGAGCAGCTGAGACTGGCGTCCTCGCAGGATGACACGGATCTGGGAAGGGCAGCGACGCAGGGTCCGGAGGGGCAGGCGGCGAGACACTGCAAAGGCTCGGGTTCCCGAACTTCCGGGTGCTGGCTCACCGCTGAAGGCGTCGGGCCGGGCTGGGTGGGCGCGAGATGCTCGTGGGCGCGGGCGCTGGTTCTTGTTGTTGTTGGTGGTGCGCCTTTAGATACGGCACATACCCGATCACGGGATCTGCCAATCAACAGAGGAAGGTTAAAATAAACGAAATTTTTATCTAATTACGAGGTGCTTAGAAAAGATTATTTAAACCGGTTGGAAAGAGTTTTGGTTCCGTAAACGACAGAAAAAAAAATCAAGGCAAGAGTGACCAATCGCAATCTTAACGTGAATCTATTGGAATTTTCAATGAAGCGCAGGAGGGCAAAGCATACATCCCGGCGGCAGAACACCATTTCGGATGCCCCGAATAATAGTAGAGCCGGCACTGTTACGGATATCCCCAAACTGTAAAACGGCACCTCCAGGAACTGACGTCTGAGGCGTGAAAAACGTCGACACGCCAAGAGAGAGAGAGAGAGAATAAACTTCTTTATTAGCAAAAAAAAGAAAAAAATGTGGAGTGGTGTCCTCATTTCAGGACCCCATTCGTGGTGCCAGCTGCGACAGCCCTTTCAACCAACCGAAGCTGGTCTTCCGGACTGGAACTGGACAACACGCTCTCCCACTGCTCATAAGACGGGCGAGGAATTCTGTCCAACTTAGGGTTTTTCTGACAACCCCACACCATATGGTAGAGGTAGTGTTCTGCAGACTCGTCTTCGTTGCTATAGATGCACACAGCTGTTGGCGCCAGGTGAGACCTGTGTAAGTACCTATTTAACTGGGGTACTCGACAACGTAGGGCTGTAATAATCACCTCTAAGTTGCGCGATGGGCACGGCACCATTCAGGTTTACATGATAATTTCAGATAGTTACCGACCTTCTTCTTCTTAATCTTCTTCTTCTTCTTCTTGCTCTTCTTCTTCACTTCGTTTAGCCCTCCCGGCCCTTGCAGTGTCAACTGACGCCATCACACAAAAATCCCTCTAGCACACAGAAAACAAGATAAAACTGCTAGCTTCCAGGGGAATTGTCCATTAAAAGTGACTATTGCAATAGACATCACGCTTGTTGTCTTTTTCACGCTTTTTTTTATTTTTGTAGCTAGACGCTACAAAAAAAAATTGAACCAACACAAAATTACGACGTTGAGGCTACAAAAAGAGGTCCTAGGTTGATTCTTAAGCTTGTAGATCGATAAATATGTACACCAGAAAGACCATTTTTCCCTTCTGGCTCATGTGGTCATAAATTATGAGAAAACGTGCAAAAGGAATGTTCTGCTCAACATACTGATTCTATTTGCAAGGTGTGCTGAAATTGCGTCATCATAAATCAGGTTATTGCGCTATAAGCTCTATTTTTTGTTTCTGGGATGATGGGAGCCCTGAAATTTAGAACACACAGAACAAATGTTTTTTTGCTTCAAACAAAGTCAGCGCTGAATGGCTACTGGCTCGGGGCTGACCAGAGCATGTAAATATAGGAAAAAAAGATAACCAGATTCACTTTGTAGGGGTGGTGTAAAATGGACGCGAACATTGTTGCCAGAACTGAGCCTTTTTTTTATTGCGGAAGTTTGCTATTCAGCATAAGGGGAGATTAAATGTACAGATACACCCCGGATTCCCGAAGGAATCGGAGCAGGGGGCCATGATGTGGTCCTTGTATCCACGCCATGAAATCTGGCGGACGTCAGGGGCGCGGGCTTCCGTTAGCCCAAATGAAGTCGGGATGTAAAAAGTAATTTTTTTTCTTGTGCTTCCGAGGCTGCTGCCGCCGCCGAATGAAAGAAGAGCAGCAGTATGTATCTCGAGGCCGAGGCGGTTAAACGGGACAGTGAGATTATTTTTTTTCTCTTCGGAGCAGAGCAGCGACGTTCAAAAAGTAAGTTTCTATGGATGCTGGGTGATTGTAAGTCAGGCGAGCGTCTGCCGGTGACCATTAGGACCTGCCTAAATACAAGTTTAGTTTAGGAAGTCGGCCTCTCAGGGCTGTGAAGAACATTTCGCACTGGCGGGAAAAACAGAGGATTGCAGTCGTGTTAAATATGCAGTGTCTATACTCTGGTCTATTTCGGATAGCGTTAGATCGGCCACTGAGCAGGAAATTTTGTCGTAAGCGGGTTCCAGTTATGCATGTGAAATTTGCGCAGACATGCACTGCCGGACCACGTATTGCGAACCACCTAAATTATCAGCAGTCTCATTAGGCACGATCTCCGCTTGTCCACGGACCGAAACAACGAGCACAAAGAATATGTAATCGAAAAAAAAACACGTACAAAGAGAATGAGAGTTTGTTGTTAAAGTTACCTTTGGTCATTGGCAAAGCCGTGGTCATAAGTTCGGCATCAAGTATGGGCGTGTAGACTGCCAGTGTAAAAGAAAAATTCCAATCCATGGGTCAAGAGAAGCTTTGGTTTCATGCGGCAAACCATCTGAAGAAATATAAGCGTGGCCAAGAAACTGCAAGATAGTCATCCGAGACGCTTCGAAAGTATGCTATCCACCTGGACAAACACCTGTTTACGTCCTGCTTTGTGATAGCTTTAGAGAGGAGGAGGACGAGAAGAAGAAGAAGAAGAAGAAGAAGAAGAAGAAGAGAAGAAGAAGAAGATGGTGGTGGTGGTCACGACGACAACGATAATTATGCCCTCAATGTTTTGCGCACCTAACCTAACCCCAAGAAAGGTTGGCCAGGTCTAATCAATTGATTGTATGTCGATAATACTTCAAAATACTAAGGCCTTGAAACGAGAGCCAGCTCCAATTGCCAGTCGAGAGCCAGTCGACTGTAGGTATGTGCGTCGAAATTCGGAGGAGCTGCGGCAATTAAAACGAAAGTGTTTCATGTTTTCCAGTTCATCGCAGAAAGTGCATTGAGAAGGTGGATCCAGGCCAGATATAGGACGATAAAAGTTTAATTAATGGTGAAATTCCGAAGCGAAGTTTTGTGATTGCTACCTTGCATACCTTCGATTCACGAAACATCGACTTCCACAGATGACAAAGGTGGATATAATCCCTAGAAGGGAGAAGGGTGTCTTGCCGATGATTTCTTAGTACTTGGAAAGGCCTGAATCTCGGCTCCAATAATAAGCTGTCATTTGCCCATCGCACGAAAACGGGGTCACCAGAAGATAGGCTAGCTAATTCATCAGCCATTTCGATTAATAAATCTTTGAATATCCTGGAAGCTACACTACCCTAACCTCACGAAGCTGATGGGGAACAAATGGGCAGATTGTGCGAATATTTGAAGAATCTTTTTTTTTGGATGTCAAAGCGGTACACACAGATATGTATTTAGGGAGAATAACATCTTCCGAAAATTTTCGTTGACGTGTTTAAAGGCAAGAAATATTTGCCAATGATTACGCCTGCAGAATAGGAGTATAATCACGTAACCTAATTGTAAAGGGCCAATCTAGAGACTCAGAAAATACTGCGATACCAGCTTTCTCATAACTCTGCGAGGCATCTGTAGCGATTTCAGTGATGATATGAGAATGAAGGGTGCAGAAATGATAGTATTTTCAAAATTTATTTCAACAAATTACACACTAATATAAAAAGGGAATCGAGCCAAAGAAGACCTGCATGAAGTGGCTGAAGCCCCGCCTGTGCAAGATGCAACTGGGGGCGCTGGAACCGGGGCTACTGATTTCCTCGATGAAGATCAGGCCTCAGAAGTAAAATGACCTGCGCATCATGCACTGGAGACTAAAGTAATTTTAAAAAGGTTATTGGGATCAATATTTCAAATGTGTACTCCAGTGGAGGTCGATACTACTTCAAGATGTAAAAGAGAGTTTGCGACATGATTTGGTAATAATAAGCATAAATGCAAGGCAATTTTCTCAACAAGAAATGGGGGATGTAATTTACGCTACGCACAACCAGAAAACAAGACACAGTCAAGATCTAATACCGGACGAACATAACACCGATAAATCATGAATAGTGTGCCTCCAGGCAACCCGAATTGTCGGTTGCATAGCCTGCGCAGGACGCCTGCTGTTGTTGCTCCTTTTGAAGCAACATGTTTAATATAAGGGCGCCATGTAAGCTTATCATCATAAATTATACGGAGTCGATGCTGCTGCTGCTGATGATGATGATGGAGACGACGACGATAATTATGCCCTGAATGTTTTACACACCTAACCCCAAGAAAGGTTGGCTGGGTCTAATCAATTGATTGTATGTCGAAATACTTCAAAATACTAAGGCCGTGAAACGAGAGCCAGCTATCATTAAAACTCCAATTACCCATTTATTATGTATTCTTTAGCCATTCAAGCGACATGCAGCAGAAAGGTATGCCTAAAACAATTACATATATCTCTTTTTGCGGACCCCAAATTTCTTGCTCCTAGATCAAATAATTGGAAGGTAGGGTAAACGTTCAATTGGCTCCTTCAAAAAGCAGCTCCTGGCTGCCGAGAAGCGGCAACCGGTGACCAAAAAATGCTCGATTTGATTCCTGGGAGAAGGCACCACACCCGTAGTTCCGCGTTGCAAGGCCCTCGACTTCCTCCTCTGTTTCGCCTTAGTGTAGCGCCTGTTTTTACCACAGAGGGAGATTGGCCAGGCTTGATGAGTTATTATTTACTTGTATAATGATTGAGTATATAGAGGAGAAAAAGAAAAAAATAACCAGAATTCAGTCCATCTGTTTCGTTACCACATCTTCTGTCTCTCCTTCTTCATCTCTTTATTCAAGGTTATGGCGCATACCCAGAGAATATTGGCCAGTGGGTCTGAATGGCCCATTTTAGTGAGGCTTCGCAGTTACGAATACGAAGAAGAACGACTAGAAGGAGAAGTATTCAGATACATTTCTTAGAGCGAGGGAAGATATAAATGAAATCACGTATCGAACGTGCAGAGAAAAAAGAAAGCGGATCAACACGACTGCCAGTTTGTACTTTGAGAAGACCACACTGAGTATGCACGTGTCTCTGTTCAACCTTTTTCTCTTTTTATGTCTCTCCTTTGTGAAAGATCCCCAAGTCGAAAATGTGTTGCTACACGGACTTCTCTGACTGAGCCTGAGCTCTGCATGTGCCTGTCGACAACACATCACTGCGGAGTTTTTGTAAGTACCATGGGGATAAACTACAGACTGTAGACAGTGCTCACCTCTTTAAATCCACTTTCCCTATCCCGACAAGACCTACAGTAACCCTCCTCCTAGATGAAAAATTTCGTCAGTCCAAACTCACGTCATGCCAGTATAAATTTTACTTTTGGGGACGAAGAAAAACCATACGGTTTCCGAATATAAATCCCAGATATTGGCTTCCTTCCAACTCGGAACCCTGTGCACCGCACGGTGTAATATATAAAAGTAATATCGAATAAACAGTTACAATCAAACAGCAGACCCGTAAACGCACGCGCAATACGCGCGTGGCAATATCCCCACCGAGGTCTACTATCATCATCGTGTCTGCACTCAGCAAGTGAAGGAAGCGGACAGCAGCGGCCGCAGAAAGGAGGCAATGGATTCGCAGGACGAGGTCGCGGGTCTGAAGCAGTCATGGGTGACGCTGGCCATTAACGACATCTACGCCATCGGAGCCGTCGTGCTCGGGTACTCTCTGCGCGAAGCCAAGACCGCTCACAAGCTTACAGTGCTGGTAAATCAGGATGTCGGGGCCGTCACCCGTCACTTGCTGGGCCAGGTCTTCGACGAGATCGTGCCTCTCACACAGCTGAGGTGAGCCTACCCCACGAGGTGACCGGGACGACTACATTCACCCGTCCCTATTTGTCTGCGTCGCGCAGTATATGTGTCTGTGCTAGCGCGTACTCCTTAGATAGCGATAATGGCATGACCTAACACCGAATCTTCATGAATACGTTTTAAATGAATTCGTCGACGAGATTACCATGGAAGCGACAACACGATGGGGAGCGTTGCCGGTATCACAGAAAGCTTCATAGAAGGATGTCGTACTCTCAAGCCTTTCTACTGTAATGCGCTTTTTAACTTTCTTATTGCAGTCGATGGCGATCTGTCAAAAACTAAGACATTTCTCAATAGACCGCTTGGTGGACCGAAAAGCTCTGAAAAGATCTTTGGGCACACGGCGCATGCGTTAAACCACCCTTCAACTGTTTCAATACCGTTACTCTAAAATACCGTTACTCTAACAAGCACCACAACATTATACCTTTATATCATAAACCACGAAGCGGTATGCATTTGGATCGTTAGTATATGCGTTACAAAGTGTGCGAGAAATAGTCGCACATGTTCGTTCTTCGTTTGCGACTTCGGTCTCTGAAGGTTCGGCGATCGATTAGACGCACTTTCAGCCAAGGTGGGTGCACTTTTAGCTTTTACGCTTTTCTCAACTTTCTTTAGGCGTCCTATTCTCGGCGCAGTAAGTTAGCCATGAACTGGGAATTTGCCGCAAGCCTTCTTTTATTGGCTTTCAGTTTCAGTCCCGTGCTTACGGTTGAAGAAGCAATTGTGTGTGCTTTTGTAATTTTGGCGTTTCATGAATTTTACTGGCAGCATTTCTAAAGTTTCCCTTATTCCTCTCTACGTAATGCCCAAACGTCATCGCTGGGAATAAAAAATTAGACCAGGCTTGCATGTCACGCCCTTTCTGTGATTGGCTGAGGAGAAGTGACGTAATATAAACAGCTGGCGGGGACGCTTTCGGCACATACTGGCAACTTCAGCCTACATAAGTGGCGTGATGTTACGTAACAGCTTGAAAGTGGCGGCTGCTGTCACCGTGAAATAGAGCAAAAAATTTCACCTATCTTCAGCCTCGTGAAATCCCCGTGTATTTGCTACAGGCAAATGTAAACAATTTTAAATGTAACGTAAACAGTTGTCTTTCGAAAGAGATAAAAGTTTTGAGTTTTTCCAAGTTCGCAATAATGGCACATAAAAATAACATCCCTTATTGTGTTTTTATGCTTGGCAATAAAATACCAATTATTTGTTTGGCATGACAGTAACCTAAGAGCCCAGTCCAAGCCTTTACATTACAAAGACCCCAACAAATTGCATTTGTCCACAGTTCTCCTGGTAAGCTGATGGGTCACATGATTGAATTAAACAGAAATATAACAAAGAAAACTGACAGTTATATTCATTACTGCGCCGACTGAGTTCGAGCTTGACGAGGGAGTGATCGGTGGCATCGGTACCCTCCACCGTTTCAGGCGTAAGTAAAGCGTTTCGTTGTCCTTACCACCGACGGCCGTACACGGATGGTCACGGCGGCCTTATTCTTGATCACGCCATAAACTTTAACATAGCAGCACACAACAGAGTGGCGGCGGTGATGCCGGGGATGCGATGACGCAACCAAGCTTGCATTGAAGCAGAACGCTGCAACTATACTACTAAAACGGAATAAAAAAAATAGATGCGGTAAAAACTACGTGTGAGGTTCTTTAGCTCAATGCCCGCCTTTCGATAACTTTTTGATCGACGTTACTGATCAGCCTTGTGGTGTTGACGCTTATTTTACCGGAAGATATGCATTTTTTCCTGCCAGCCTCAGCTGCCATCCTAATTTTTATATTACATGCACCTGTTTTTTGTATCTTTTCTTGATAGCTGGGTTGTGATCTTTATGAGCTAAGCGTCAAATTAGTCTGCACTTCGTCATATTTATACGTGGATTCACCACTGACTCCTTGCGTTTGGCTTACGCAAAAAAACCGTGCTGAATTCACCGGGAATTCGTGCAGGATAGAATAAGGGCCTAGGAAAGGGTGTTAAATTTTCTTTCGGAAAACTAGAAGTGCAGCCTATACACTTATCATTTGCAACCAAACTCGCCAGATATAGAGATTTTTTCACTCGCATAGTTGTGTCGCCTGTCGCAGTCAAAATACATTCTTTCTGCAACTAATTTGTTCTGGACTGCGTTTCCAGCCTATAACACTTTCCTAGAATGTCGTCCGACCGTACTACAAGCGGTGCACTAAAGCGACCTCCACTGGCGTTTACTAGCAGACAATGGCGCGTCTATCATCGCTTCGGTCTCGATAATTCAGCGTAACGTAACGTAAACCAACCTCACATACCATGCGAAGGGAATAAAAAGCTTTAGCCCGAAAACTAGTCTGAAATTATAAGTTAAATGAAGGACCTAAATAAAAAAATTAAAGCCGTTCCACTCAATGAGAAAGCTGTCGGAAGTGCGGAGCAGTGATGCGCCATAATATACTGTAGCGTCGTTATCTGCTCACTGCTACCACCCAACGGATTTCAAATTTCCCGCCTTCGCAGTGTTCGCGCGCCCTTTGGCTGAAACCCCGCAAGCAAGAGTTTTTTTTTTTCTGCTTTGCTTCCTTCACCCCCCCCCCCCCCCCACCTCATGTGCCAGCGTTGCAATGACACTTATTTTCGCTTATTATCGTAAAAACAACCCAACGAGCGTTCCTAATTACACGAACACGGGCGCTGCCACATAATTATGTATATTTTGTCCTAAATGTACCTACAGTTTTCTTTGCGCTAAACAACGGGGAGATGTATAAGAAGCGTCAGCGGTTCACGAGTTTCGAACGCTCATGACTATATAAACCGCTTGGCTTTCGAAGCCTGTGTGTTCTGCCGCAGTGACAGCCGCTACGACTGAACGCCGTGAGGCTCTACCTTGGTCCAGCGAGCGAGCTACGACGATAAGGGGAGCCCATGAAGTGCTTCAACGTGATAAAAAAATTACACCATCTTCCCGTAGGGGAACCCTGAGTAGTACGCAAAGCAGCCATGGGGTCGATTCAAGTGCCCATTAGTTTGCAGTTCGTCGTTTCCGTTAGGTTGAGGTACGTAGCTACCATTACATTTACAGTTTGGTTTCCATGGTAACTACCACACTTTTCACTTACCGTAACTACGAAATTGGAAATTGCGTTGAGCCCATGGCTGTTTCGCATACTACTCAGGGTTCCCCTACGGGAAGATGGTGTAATTTTATTAGATGCGACGGCGCTATTCCCTCCCTTGTTGTTGCGCCATCCACACCCCCACTGCGAATGCTCGGCTTGCTGAACGCCCCGTGGTGTCTTACCCTTTAATGGCTCCTGGAGCAACAGTGTTACTGGTTCCTTCATGGGCCGACCCGGGGTGAGCCGAGCATGCGCAGTGGGGGTGTGGACGGCGCCACAACAAGGGAGGGACATAGCCCCGACCATGAGATGCTGGAGCGACAGTGTTTCCGGTGTCTTCCTGGGCCGGCACGAGACGAGCACGCTTCCCCTTAAAGGGCTCCTGGAGTGGCAGTGTTGCCGGTGTCTTCCTGGGCCGGCGGATGGATGCACGAAGGACGGCGGACGACGGAACCGAGAGCAAGAGATGCTTTTCATCTAAAAAATAGCCGGAGGCGGTACAAAACTCTCGCCCGTGGGACCAAGAGGGTGAGGAGGAAGCTCGACACCCCAAGGACATACGCTGCGTCCTGTTCCAGGCTAGGGTTAAAAATACGAATGTCGTCGGACAGCGCTCTGGCCATGCCCATAGCGCCGAGCTGGAGTGCGGTGGGACAGCAATCTAGACACTCTGAAAAACATTTTGTTTTATCCTTTCTGAAACTCATGTTTTCGTGACTCGTTGCGTCGCACAGCGGTGCGGACACCCTGGGGGGCCCAGAACGTGTCGGAGACGAGGCCGCCTGCTCAAGCACAAAACTCCACGTTTGGCGCCTGCCGCACCTGCACAAGGGCGTCTTCCTGGATGCGGACACCCTGGTTCTGTCTAACTGCGACGACCTGTACGATCGCCAGGAGCTGGCGGCCGCACCGCTCCGTGGGTGGCCCGACCTGTTTGACACGGGTGTCTTTGTCTTCGAACCTTCCGAGAAGACACACGCCCAAGTGAGCCCTGTGCTTAGATTCACTCCAGCGCCCCTCATCGCCTGTGTGGCGTCGGTGCCTTAAACCCCATAGACATGTAGCACGGTGCTTAATATTGCGTTAGCAGTAGGTGGGTCTTGGCGGAACAAAATACGCTTCAGTCTTATCTCTCGAAGACTTCTCTTATCATTCGTCTATCGTGGCTTGTTGCGCCGAGCCATGAATTTATTATGGGCGAATGTATTTCACTCCTGGTTTGGAACTTCTGCTTTTGCTTTTTGTAACTTTTGTAATTTTTGTAACTTTTGTAACTTTTGCTTTTGTAACTTCTGCCCTAGATAATAGAGGCGGCTCGGAACAACGCCGGCTTTCACGGTCTCGACCGGGACGTGCTGAACGAGGTTTTCGGGTCAAAATGGAAGAATGACCTGTCTCTTCAGCTGCCATTCCTCTACAACCTTCAGGCAAGGTCTCGCTGTAGTTTAATTTTGCATTCATACTAGAGACAATAATCCCACTGCATTCATTTGAATATCTCTTGATAACATTTCAAATACTTGAAAAAGCCCTACAGTGCATCTTTTCTCACTGGTGCAAAACAACTAGGGTGAAAAAGAACCAAATACCGAGCCTTAATAAAATCAATTTTTTACATTTACAAAATGCAGCAAAATGGGATTATTCATGTCCCTGCGTGTTTTATATGGTGTGCGTTACGATCCAAGAAGAAAACCGTTACAAATTGGCACCCCAACACCATTGGTCTACGTAACAATTTGAAGTGTTCGTACAACTTGTGTCATCGTTCAGCGCGAACATCGCACCGTACGTTGGGCAAGGTTCAGTTCGGTAAAGAAGGACTGAAAGTTGTCAGCGAGAAGCAGTGAGCTGCAATTTCGGGACATGCTTTTTCCAGCAAGCATTTTCGGATCTGCATGGTTCACTGTGTCTGTAGTATGTGGAATGTCAAACACTTGCAAAAATTCTGGCAGAAGAAACCCCCGCAGTGATTACAAATGACCGCATTCGCTAAGGTGGGACATTCATTACGGAACTGTTCATTCCGTTTATTTGAGAGTAGCCGCTCTTGCATCCTGCCTGATAGCTACGTGCATCGGGAAGCCTTCAGGAAGGCAGGCCTCAAGACACTATCAGTTTACTACAAGCATCACTGCTCATGTTCCCGAGGCAGATATTTGGCTGGGGGCATACACGGTTGTGCAGAATAGGCATTGATGTTCATTTCTGCTTGGAATATTTGTCTTGTAGAGCGCATGCCACTGAAGAGCAACGAAAACGGTCTTGCTGCCGCAACGGCTGCCTGATTTATTCGGAGCGTGGTGCTCGGCCTCTTCGGAAACCAGCGCAGTGGATTAGGATGACGGTGGAACGCTGGTGATGATGGTGATGGGCGTTGCAGTGGGGAGTATGATGATTCCCCTACGGTCTGCTCAGATAAAATCTTGGGCATATGCAGCGATGGCATTTTTTGCAATATCGGTCTTCCACCTCCATGCATACCATACCAAAATATTTCATTGAAATCAAATAGGCGCATTTCCACTCTCTGGTGACACGCAGAGCTCTGCGGGACGGCCTTTCTACGACGAGGCTTACCGCCAGTACGGTGCGTCGGAGACCAAGATCGTCCACTTCTGGGGATTCCACAAGCCATGGACGCAGCCCTACAACCGCATCAGGCGGGAAGTTCACCCTGCGCCCGGATGCCCTCACCACCCGGAGCATCTACAGAAGTGGTAACACTATTACGTCTTTTGTCTTGCCCTTGTCTTACGCCATCACTGTGACAACTGCGCTTCCGCTTACTGGCATTGGAGCCGATTTGACGGAAATGTTTTCGCTGCTTTCAACCGAGATCGCGCTTCTAGGCATTTAGCGCAAGGGTAGGACCTGCCATGGTGTATACTATTCTACGGCATAGACAAGTCCATCTACGCAGGGCTAAGTGCTTAAATTTGTTGCATGTCTCGTTTATATTGAGCGAATTTTAAGACTGTAAAACTCTTATGGACTACGCAGAATAGGCAGTCTTGCCATTCTTACTACATGCCAATGTCTCCCTCGTATTGTTATTTTGTTTCTTTTTTGCTAACCAGCTGTTTCCGTGGCATCTCTTCCCATCCCCCGAAACCAGCAAAAAATCCTGTAGGTGACTGTAAACACCGGCAAAGCTGTCAGTTGTCCACTAAAAAGGTGCATCTCCATTTCCTTCCCTCCATCTTTCCTTCGAAGGGTGCCAAGTGTTTGTAGCACTGTCCCATACACGAATGGGGACAGATAGAAAACTGCGACTGCGCGCAATGTCGCTTCAGACTTTCTGATGTTTGACGTCACAGTCAACATATTTAATGACCGGCTAGGTGATGATGAAAGCGAAAAAAGTAAAATTAACTAAAATTATAGCGGAAATCATGGAAAATTCCCCTTCATACATTCGTTTTGAAACGATGACAAAGTTGATAAACGCGGGCTCCTCCGTGTCCTTCTGTCTCGTTTGTTGTTGCTGTTTTTTCGCCAATGTTATGAATTAAGGAGGTAATATCCTAGACAGGATAGTGGTAAACTTTCCCAGGAGACGAAAGATTTGATTAGAAAACCGCAAAACATTACAGTCTCCACCCCAGCTGACAGAATAGAACTATCGGAGCTTTCGAAGTTAATAAGCGTAAGGCAGTTGGCATACGGAAGTACAATATGGAGGAGACGTTTGAGCGGGCTGTAAAGAACGGGGGTAGCCTGAAAGTAGTGAAGACGTGTCTAGGCATGCGTAAAAATCCGATGTATGCACTTAAAAAAACAAGGCAATGTCATCACAAATAGGGATCAAATAGTCACAGTAGCGGAGAGGTTCTATAGAGATATGTACAATAGCCGAGATATCCAGGATAATCCCGAGCGAGGAAGTAGTTCCAAGGAGGTAGACATACCGCCAGTAACGACACAAGTAGTAAAGAAGGCTTTGAAAGAACTGCAAGGGGGCAAAGCACCGGGTGAGGATCAGATAACAGCAGACCTCTTGAAGGATGGCGGGAAAATTGCACTGGAAAAACTAGCAAACCTGTGTACGACTGCGAGTGTACCGGAATTTTCGATGAATGCAAACATCATCCTAATACATAGGAAAGGTGGCATGAAGGACTTGAAAAACTACTGGCTGATCAGCTTCTTGTCAGTCGTCACCAAAGTACTTACCAAGGTAATCGCTAACAAAATTTTCCACCTTAGATTTCTTTCAACCTAATGAACAAGCAGGGATTCGTAAAGGCTATTCAACAACGGACCATATTCACGCGATAAATCAGGGGATAGATAAATGCCCGGAGTATACTCAGCTCCTATATATACCCTTCATAGAATATGAGAAAGCAGTTGACTCGGTCGGAACCTCAGCAGTCGAGCAGGCATGTGGAATCAGGGTGTAGACGCGCATTACTTTAGAATACTAGAGGATATCTATAATGGGTGCACAGCTATCATCATCCTCTATGAGGAGAGCAGCAAAATACCTATAAGGAGGGGCGTCAAATAAGGAGACCCAATCTGTCCAATGTTATTCACAGCATGTTTACAAGATGTATTCAGAGCATTAAATTGGGAACATGTGGGCGTAAGGGTTAATGAAGAATACCTTACTAACCTCAGATTTCCAGATGAAGTTGCCTCGCTAAGTTACTCGGGAGACGAATTGCAAAGCATGCTTACCGCAATGGACAGTGTAGAACCGAGGGCCTGAAAATTAATATGCAGAAAACTTAAGTAATGCTCAATAGCCTCGGTAAAGCACAGCGGTTTGATATAGGTGGCGAAGCAGTGGAAGTGGTAAGCGAATATATCTACTTAGGCGAAGTAGTGACCCCGGATCCCAACCATGAGACAGAGATAATTAGAAGGATCAGAATGGGGTGGAGTGCATACGGCAGACATTCTCAGATAATGAATAGCAGCCTACCATTGTCCCTGAAGAAGAAAGTGTATGACAGCTGCATCTTACCGGTACTCACCTACGGGGCGGAAACTTGGAGGCTCACTTAAGGGGTTTTACTTAAATTGAAGACGACTCAGCGAGCAATGGAACGGACGATGATAGGTGTAACGTTAAGTGACAAGAAGAGAGCGATGTCGGTCAGGGAATAGACGGGTGTTAAGGACACATTAGTACAAATTAAGAAGAAATGGGCGTTTGCAGGGCATGTGATACGAAGGCAAGATAACCGTTGGTCGTTGAGGGTAACCAAACGGATCTCTAGAGAAGGTACGGGTGGCAGGTGGCGGCAGAAAGTGGGTGGGCAGATGATTTCAAGAAGTTTGGAAGGATAACTTTGTCGCAGGTTGCACGGGGCCGGGATAATAATTGTAGATGTAGGTGAGAGGCCCTTTGAACCTGCAGTGGGGTTAGACAGGCTGCTGCTGCTGCTGATGATGATGATGTTTTGTTGTTGTTGTTGATGATGATGATGATGATGATGAGTCAACTAGCCGGCCATCACACCTTAGTGCAGTTTATTCTTTGAGTCACATTCGCCTTCTGTTGTCGTTTCCTTACATCCCGGCTGGCTGGCGGACAAGAAATAATTTTCCTATCTTGAAGCACGGTTCCGGAGTTCAGGGAGATATTCTGATGCAATAATTTCACCTTTTCTTCCCACTTCCGGTTGCAGGTGGCAAGTGTTTTCGCGCCATGTTCTGCCCGAGTTGGCTCGCTACCCAGGCGGAGATGGCCAGAAGCTGGAGGTGTGTACCCAACTCGATACTTCTCACGGTTTATCGTGGAATAACGGAATCTGCCTATTACGCAGAACACGCGCATATTTGGTACCCACAGTGCTACAATCATCGACAACAATGATCGGTTAGATGACCCTGCGTTGCCAGTACATAAAGGGGGGCATTTGCTGGCGGCTGTGAAAAAACACAACCGCTGCGAGGTTGGTTCGGTTTATAAAGCTGCCCTTTTCGCGGTGAATTTTATGTACGCCAGACCGGGCACTGCCTCAGCGGCGTACTGACACGAAATTTCAAAGCTGGGATAACTATGTAAAAGGCCTCCTGTATATAAGGCGATATCTGCAAGCTAGTTTTCAACAGTAACCGTTCAGTATAACATATTTTAAACACATTTTAATCTTTGCGCGCACGAGAAAGCTCTCAGTGGGTCAGCATGGCGCCATCTGCTCTGGCCCCAAACAAACTGCCGACGTGAGGGCTTTCGTCAGAAGCTCTTTGATGTAGGCAGTTGCGAAACTCCGCCTCAGAAAACGGCCCTCACCTGGACCCCCCCCCCCCCCCTCCTGCTTTGGATCGTGCGTACGGTGGCGCCACTGCGGCCTCCGCATGCACTACCCAAAAAACAAACTAATTATTGAAACTGATAATTTAACGTTAAATTTTATTTTAAAGGGGCATAATTCTTTATTTTTGTACTTTCCTAAGTTATTCATTGCTTCCTTAACTGCGGTTTTTTGTGCAATTGTTTCTACGTCTGCGCAACTGCCTCGACCGATTGGCACTTGTGTGGCACTCCAGCACAACATAGGTTCGACCTGAAGTACTAAGTTCGCAGTTGTCGCTCGGCCTTCATCACACTGTATGCGAAAACTAATCCAGTATCTGATCACGTGGCTCTAAATATTCCTTTCAAGCCTTGCGTCAAGCCTTCGAAGCGAATTTTTAACTCTTTTTTTTGCCGCCGGAAGACCGCATATGACGCGGAGCAGACGACAATGCGCAGGCGATAACGCATCTTATTGAACACGGACGCATTGTTTTACTACTCTTGGTTCGAATGCATATAAAACACTTCTGTGGTTGAACACCCAGGGCTTCTGCACAAAAAATTTACTTAAACACCCAAATACCATTTTTCGCCCAGCCCGTAGATTGGCGAACCACGCGTGGCAGCAGATCTCGGAGGCCACGAATCACGTTGTATATATAGGAAGCAGGCGTGAAGCGGATGCGGCTTCCCACATTTATTTAGGTCGCGTAGGCCCGGCCAGAACGAGCGGCCGCCCATGTGCTGAGTCCCGTTCCATCCGTGTGTCGCGTGGAACTGCTCACGTGGCCAGGCCACGCTGATGGTGATTGTGGCGCTCATGATGACGATGGCGATGGTGTCGCTACAGGGCTCCCCCCCTAGCGTGTAGCGCGTTATGAGAAATAGAGGACGGTTGTTGGCGGAACAAAAAAAAAACTATGTACAGGTATGTACAACACCGGTGATCAGTAAGATTTGTCCGTGGTCAATGTCCTTACACTGTCCTGTCGATCCAGGTAGGGCGTCCGGTGTGTGCATTTCCCTCGGGGGGCCTTGCCTGGGAGTGGCGCAGAGGTCGCCGGCAGCAACGGGCGTCCGGCGGTGCGTAAACTGTCAGGAGCGGCCAGAGGCACAAGAGATGTCCCATGCAGCTTGAGTGTTCCTGTCTTCTCCATAAAGCAAGCCAAGGAGCCGGGAAAACACTGCGTACGAGTGTTGGATGGCTCCGTCGCGTAGGCAGCTTTTTCGTTGCACGGAGCACGATAACGTGTGCGGCGGAAGCGGCGCAGTTTGTGTCGCTGTCGAGCACGTGCAGGGTGGTGCTGAGACTGCGTTTGGGGCACATGTCCGATGGCACCAGTCTCGCGCGAGTCGCTTGTGGGACCGACGGTGGCTGGGAATCGGAAGGGTAGTCAAGTGTGCGCGCTGAGCATACTGGCAAGGTCGGCGTGTGCGGATCGTTGTTGGGCGTCGTCCGAGTGCCGACGAACAAAGGCGTCCGCACGGGGAGGGTGTTGGGCGTCGCCTACGACGTCGCCTGCGGTTGCGAAGCTGGACTGCACGCGTGCCGATGACATCGTCCTTGATCCGAGTGTCAAGGACCACAGGAACTGGCACGGGATTGCGTCATCAGCGTGCGAGGCGCAGGACTTTCGCAGCGTTGAGTAGGCGATATCGCAGAGGACGTGTCTTGCCTGGAAGGCCGCCCTTGCGATAGTGTCCCGACGTCTGTAGGTGGCGCTGTTGGGAATGCCTCTGTCTCGACGGCGCCTGAGGCAGTGGTGCCTGTGACGGCCAGCGAATGTGTTCGCTGGAGGTGAAACCCCATTGGAGTATACACAGGCTGTAGATGACGGTTGTGTAGGCGACTGAGGCGGAAGGGAGGTCACCGCCACGGTAGTGGGTGGCTCACCGGTGCCTGCGCGTAGGGTGGTAGCAGCGAGCGAGGCGGCGGTGGTAGGCGGGCGCCCGTGATGTCGTTGGCCGCCAGTGCTCTCGTGGAAGTTGCGGCTGCCGTGCTAGAAATGGAGAGCAGGGTGTCGGCGTTGGTGAGAGAGGACGTCGCCATGCTGGGTGGCATGTAGGGTACCGTGTGCGGCGCCGTAGCGTGTGCAAGCTGTGCGGGTACCTCGTGTGCTGCAGGCGGCGGCGGGTCGTCTCGATAGCCATAGTGCTCGAGCACGGCAGCCCGAAGTTGGCTGTACGTCTGGTCGTTGTAGATATGGCTGCCGCGCTGGAGGTGGAGTCCAGAGGGGCGACACTAGTGGCAGAGGACGAGGGCCATGGCGCGGGGGGTACAGTGAGCGGCTGTGAAGCGTCCGCGGAGCGTCCTTGTACTTCTCCTGATGCAGGCCGAAACAGGTCGTCCGTGAGGTCATAGTGCGCGAGCATGGCAGCGCGAAGGTCGTCGTAGGGGGTTCCGCTGGGCGGTGGTAGGGGGATGGCGCAGCGGAGGTCGAGCGGAAGCGTTTCCGAAAGGGTGGAGTGCTTGAACGGCTGTATGGTAACGTAGTTCAGCGAGAACGTTGCCTCAAGCTTGATAAACCAACCTCGAAGGTTGCGTGGCCCGAACTCCGGTATGGGCGGGTCCCCCTCCCGTCGCCATGTCGGTGTACCGCTGGCCGGGTGACAGGCGCGGAAAGTCCGGGTCACCACTTTGTAGGAAGCAGGCGTGAAGCGGATGCGGCTTCCCAAATTTATTTAGGTCGCGTAGGCCCGGCCAGAACGAGCGGCCGCCCAGCTTCTGAGCCCCGTTGCATCCGTGTGTCGCGTGTAACTGCTGAAGTGGCCAGGCCCCGCTGATGGTGATTGTGGCGCTCATGATGACGATGGCGATGGTGTGCTACATATAGTTTATTTTGCCACCAACAGATGGCGCCACTGTGCGAGAAAATTTGAAACAGTGGGACCGATCAGGGGACCACTTTTTGATGCATAGGGCCTATGGGAAGTTCCGCAACTCCCATATCAAGTAACTCTGGGCTCTCGTGACATGGCCAACGCGTTGGCTGCGGTTGGTGCGCTCTGTTTCACCGTTAGGGTTTGGGAACAGGCGTCATGCTGCCCGGCGCATGGAGATGGTGGAGATTACGGCCGGTCTGGGCACTCACGCGGGCGCCTAACCGGCAGTGGTACGACAAGAACGGTGACGTCAGGAGCACCCTCCTGTCATGGTGGCCGCCTCGGTGTTCTTTTAGTAGAAACCGAGCCTGACACGAATAAACGACTCTGTAAATAACTATGTACGCTGCTCTCAACCATGTGATGCGTCATTCTATGATTTGTGGGCTCGGAGGCGCTCACAACAACAAAAAAAACTTAAAAATTTTATGTCTGTACTCCTTTACTGTAGCTTCCAGGAGCATCTGCAAGCTCTTCAGACAACTCCAACAGCATTGTCGCACATCTAGCGACATTATTCTTCCCATCTGATGGTCTTGTGGACCCGAAAACTGGACACATGACACATGGACACGTGGTTTTGACGCATGTCCACATGAGCGTCTTGACCCTAACAGTCGGTCACCAGGTGGCTGCATACTTAAGCGTACGTTGTTTGGCTTCATTGTCGCCCACTTCATTTCCCACCACCCCTGCCTTGATGGCGACAGCGGAGTAACTCCTACGGTACACAAAACAGAATAACCACCTCAACACTCTCACTGCAACCCAGTTGCCATCTACACCCCACGGGCTCCAAAACTCAGTCGAAATTTTCTCAGGCAATGTTTTGCCAACGCCCCTTATACCCGAAGATATTTTCCGTGGATGGTACGCTGTTATTTCGATGACCTTACTGCTCATCATCTACACCGACGATCTCTGTAACAAAATGACCCTAGTCCATACATCGGATCAGACGTAATGAACTCACACGCTGCCTCTTTCTGCCCACTGTTCTATTCGCAGTGGTTTTGCACGAGTAGTATGGAGCCGTGAGTAGCCTAGCTCTCTTCGCTTACCTAAACTAACCCTACCTAACAGGCTTTCCTTAAATGGGCCCAGCACGCTCGCTCCTGATACATCAATCAACCCCAACATGCATCAGATTCCAAACACAGCTTACCTTCCAAGCCCCTTTTTCCTACTTGAGCTAGAGCCCATGTTCGTCAAAAGCCCCTCTTTTTGTCCCTCCCTCCCTCCCTCCTTCCCTGTCCATGTCCAATGAGTGCATGCGTGGGCGTTTTTTAAACCTTCATCGGGGGACTGCGTCATAGGAATTGATAAAAAAAGAATGTGTAGCAACATAAGGGGCTTTTTATTTATGTAAAATGCTTAGAGTTACAGCTTATACTTCAGTAGTTTCATGTTGGGATCAAACTTTTACAAGCTGCAATTCGCGCCGGTAATCTATCGCCATAGTTCCCCTTGATGTGAATATGAATATAGGCATGCAGATCTTCCGTCGGCAGGCATATATTACGCCTACTTTTCACGACTTCTCCTTGAACGTAGCAGGGGTCGTCCAAAGCAGATGTTCCACCGACAGACGAGCACCGCCGCGACGGCGGGGAGAGTGACGAGGAAGAATACGAAGGCGTCGGCACGTTCCTCAACATCCAGCGGCTGCTCGACGCGGCCGTCAAGGCGGCGACGCCGCAGGCCGATGAAGAGGACGATGACTTCCCCGATCCCGCCTCTTCGCTGGACTCGTCCTTTAGCGACGACAATCACGACGAATAAAGGAAAAGCAACATGCGCCTTCGAAACAAAGCTCCTTCGGTTGTCGGGTTTTTCGTTTAGGAAAAGCATTATTCCTTACGGAAAGCAGACTCGGCTGCACAACTGTAAATAAATGGAACCTGATTTTTTGTCGCCATGTTAATCACAGCAATACGGGGTGCAGGGCTACCTTTTTTGCCTCATTTCGCCATTTTTCTTGACGTTAAGGGGGACACAACACCGATGAAAAGTCCTTGACTTTCAGGGGAACACAATACCGATGAAAATATCGATGAACTGTATGCAGATGTCCTATATAAATTACTCATTTATTTTCTCAATAATGGCTAGGACAGGTGATGTACGTGCTGGTCCTACACTGAGTTAAACATTGATGAGTTTTAGCCTCGTTTTCTAGTAATCTCGACCTAATAATCACTCGCAAGGTAGAAGGAAACAAACAGTTCACTGAGCCGATAGAGAACTGGCTCTGAAGCGCGACATTTCGTTGTCGTAAAGGTACAACTAGCACACGTTCCGCATGTTGCAGAACGTTTTACAGCGGAGCTGTTATAGGTTGCGTCACCGTTTTGGGGGGTGGGGGGGGGTCAGTAAAGGAGGTAAGCCGCTCCCCTCATCCTCACTTCGGCGCTTCCTCTTCTTTTGGCCACCTGTCACCATCCGATGTTTCGTATTTCGGTAAAATATGGCGTATATTTCTCCTGCAAGAAGGTCTTCCTAGCAAGGCATTTGTGCTTAGATGTGGAGCCGGCCTTAAGGAGACCGGCGGAGGCTTACTCTCTCTACGCTGGCTTTCCCACATTGGGTATCCCAGAGAAACCTCCTCACACCCTCACTTGGGCACACTCTTTCCCGTCAGCCGCCTGATTGCGTCCTGCGCCTGACATTTTGATATGAGGGGGCGTATATTACCCTGAAAGATGTCTTCGCAGGCGTGTATTTGAGCTTGGCAGTGAAGCAGACTTTAAGAAGGTTGGTGTAAACTTGGTTCGTGTAAGCTGGCTTTATCACATTGGTGTGTCACAGTGAAGCCTACTCACAATCCCACCAAACACTTCCCCGGAGAGACGGCGGGAACCAGGAAGGCTAAGAATAACCAGCTATGTATATCCTGGCAAAGCCGAGCTAAGCCACTTCTAATTTGAGATGCAACGCATCTCTTTAACTCGCCCTGTCCCGTGTCGTTGTCGCGGCGTAGTCGTCATCCCTCCCCCATTGTCCTCGCCGCGGCAGCTGCGCGCTCCGCCGCTCTCACTGCAGCGCCATCTGTGCGTCAGCGCGGTCAGCGCGCATCTTGCGCCACGGCCGGACTGGAGGAGCGGCGAACGCGCACTTTCATGAAAGTGCGCGTCCGCCGCTCCTCCAGCCCGGCCGTGCTTGCGCTTTGCTGCGCTTGCTGCCGTCGCCGTGCCAGCTGCGCGTTAGCGCGCAGCTTGCGCTCGGTTAAAAATTTACACCATCTTCCCGCGAGGGGAACCATGGGGTAGATGCGACGCATCGGGGGTGAACATGCTGCGTAAATAGGATACACAACAACAGCAACCCACACGCTGACATCGCTAACATAACGGAAACGCAACGGCAAACCCCGATGCACCCCATGGTTCCCCTCGCGGGAAGAGGGTGTAAATTTTTTTTTTGTTCTAGGTGGTAATAGGCTGGGCCCCACACCTGAACCAATTTAACAGTTACTGCCACCTTTTCAAATCAAAGCTTTAGTGTCCTCACTGATGTCGTTGTGCGCCAATAAGCCATGCGGGAAAGTTGAATTTCTCCGGCGATGAGCATGAATCTTCGTGGGGGAAGGAAAGAAAAAAAAAACGCTTCCTGTGGCCGGAATCAAACATGGGTTCCTCGCGTTATGAAGCTGGCGTCTCTCCTATTGTCCGATTTCGACATGTTCGGTCGAAGTTCTCAACAACCCTCCCCTTCTCCCTGCCTGTTCTCTGCACCCGGCTCTGTTTTCCGTCCATCAAAAGGCAACACTTCGGCAGTCCACTTTGAAGTGAGGGAGAAAACGCGTATTTCCAAATAATTACAAATGATCAAGCCTATACCGAGAAACTCGGGCCCACAATTTCCCACCCAAAACGAGGTTGCGAAGGAGGAATCGGCCTTCTGAGAAACCGCCTGAGCAGGCTTCGGGAGACCGTATTAATAAAACTAACTCGTGTTACTTTTGGCTTTAGACACTTACACTGAAACAAAATGCTGAAAAATGAAGAAAACGTATGTCGAAAATGAGCCCTGCGCAGAGGTTGTCGGCCCGTAATGTAACTTATATTTGATGCAGCAAAAAGTGACGCACGAATTTGAATTATCTTATTAGATGCGACGCTGCGAGCATCTCTTGTCGGTGGCCCTGTCCTTCCTGCGTGCGTCCGTTGTTGTTGTCCGCAAGGCTGCGTTTATCCTCCACTCTCCCCCTCTCCTCTCCGATAGCGAACACTGTCTCGAGAGGGGCTGTGGTGCAAGTAAACAATTAGCGGTGTAGTGGCATCATATGTAATTAGGTCATCAGGTAATCAAAATATTCAATCCCAGCAGAACAATTTCTTTTTGCTTGGTTTTTAAACTTTCGAAAGCACTACCTGAGCCCACATACAAAAAATAATGCTGGTTGGGCAAGTATTTCTAGATTTACAGCCGTGTCTTCAAACTAGGAGTTTGGTCGCTGGTGTCACCCATACGTCAGACTGGTCTTTACTGCAACACATTCATCTTTCTAGCGTTCAGCTGATATCGCTCGAAAGAGGCATCCTTGAATAACTATTTCCCAGAAAATTAGCTGTTTGTTTTTGTTCTCAAATTATTAGAATAGCTTTGGTGAATGGCCTAAATATAGGGCACCAGCGCCAAAACAGTGAATATACCAAAAGTGAACCACAAGTCACAAACAGGCAGTTGAGTTTATTCGCCATCATTCATTTTAAAAGCAGCTGCAAATGACTCGATAGGGTTCATATCTTTTTTAGCACGGTTTTCCGAACGAGAAGTGTACTAGTACCTTACTTATCACACAGGCTTGTAGTCACACTTTTATTATCCGGGTGCGAAAACGAAAAAAAAAAACGACGGACAAATATTTACGCATTATTTATTCGCCATAGAGAAGTATTTCGCCAACGCCACGAAGGCAGTGTAATAAAGGTGAAAAAAGGCAGCCACAGCCAATCAGTTTTGGTGTTGTTACATTGCCGTGGTGAACGACGCGCCGGTAATCCAGGTCAAAGTCTCCAGAAAAGATTTCCACTATTCTCCACTGGAAAAGCACACGAGGATTGAACGAAGAATTCGGAAGTGGATGGTGCGGCAGAGAGACTCAATTCATGTAAAAGTCTGTCTTGACACGGGCGATTCTGTCGAAGAGTCCCGGTATGCATTTCTTCGTGACATCCACCATGTGGACGTTGAACAAGAGGATCGAGAAGTTTTTTCGCGGAGGAAGGTTCTTCACGAAGGCGACCTGCAATGCCGGTTTGGGGAGTGCGGGTGTTTAATTATAGTACTAAAATGGCATATAAATGGTCACCAAAGTCAAAATATAAATTCCTCTAGATCAATTGATTAGCGCACCTAGAACCAAATATACGACTCCTAAGTCTATATGGGTATCACCGGCACTGGAATTTGCACAAAAATTGGTTAAAACCTATGGCGTGCGCAACGTTTTTCCTTACTGCCGCTAGGTGGCGCTACTCGTTCACACTTGGGACAGCGGAACCGCCTTTCGAGAAAGCGTGCGGGCTAGGCCCAAGCGGTTGATTTGACACCAACATACGAGGAGCCTCAAAAGGACAATGTGTTTCTTTCAACAAAGCATCAATGCTCATCACTGGTCCCCTTCACGAACATTGACGATTGCTTAGTGGTACGGAGCTGCAAATGACGGGGCAGTTCCGAAAAGCGCGGCTGATGTGGACGAAACTGACCAAACCGCATGGTGCGTAGTAGCGATTTATTCGGTTGCTTCTATACCGTTATAAATCACCGCTGCTTCGCTTGCTTCCCGTTTACGGTGACGCAAGCGGCGGCTCGAGAGAGAGAAGCTTTATTTGTGCTGCGCTTCTTATCGGTTAATCATGATGGTCGGGCCCTCTAGTCCGGGGCTTTCATTGGCCGACTTGTTGCGGTCGTTGCGTTCCCGTCTCGCCTTGCAGACGAGGCAACGAGAGCAATCCGTCGGCCAACGGAAGCCCATGACTAGAGAGCCCGACCATCGTGATTATTCATCGAGTCCCCTTAAATTTGGCGCCACTTCAATGCACAATTGTATTGCTGAGAAGACATTTTTCAGAAGTCATGTGGGAACTCTGGTACCGCCTTGTAACGGCCCCAGGGCCTCTTATTGGTAAGACCCTTGTAAGACCCTAGGAATATCTATAATCCCCTATACACCGAGCCCTTCTAAACAGGGCCTCACGAGTGCGCTGCTGGGGAGACATCTTTGGAGACAGTATGAAAAGTTTGATGTCAAAGTATGAAGCCCCTAGCGTCCGCTATTAAATACTTCCATAAGAATTAATGCGTCCTACGAAGTGGTACTTACTGATAACTTCTAAAGTGGGCTTTACTACTTTACCCTAGTGCATTGCGGCGAAAACATCTGATCACTCGCAATTTCGGTTGCCGTAAGCTCAAATATGAGTGCGTTAGGGACATTTATAATAATAGTTCCACACGCAGCGAAAGTGACACGTCAAGCGTTACAACTGGGCCGTTTAATAGATGTATCCACATAGAAATCCTTAAGCGTTTAAAATGTTGAGTTATAATGCTTTCTGTTCCTCGCTTTCTGAACTTTTGCATTAAGTGTCTCGTCCTGTGCACGTCGCTTTTGAAAGTATTTAGGCCTGGATCCGGAGCGTGGTAAAATTTTAAAAGCGGCATCGACGAACTCTCCTCAGCAATAGGCGCCTTACCGTCGTGACAGTACGTTGCGGCGCGCAATTTTAAACGCGAAGATGGGAAAAGCAGCCTGTACGCAATGGCAATTTTACGTATTAAGAGTATTAAGACTAAAGACTACAACGTGTCTTTACAGACGGATAGATAAGTGCGCGGCGCTAACCCGTACTATTAGCGTTTTGCTTGGGAGCAATGAGTACCAAGGCCCCTTTTCGCATAAAAGATGCTGGCATACGGAAGCTTCCCTACCGAATCTAGTAATTAAGCAGTTTGGTCGCATGTATAAAGTGAATCATCGTTATATAAAAGCACTTGATGCAGGAAGAATTTTCGATTTTGCTATCGCGACAGTTTTCATATTCACAGACATCATCGTTTCTGATGTGTCATTTGCGAATACGGCACACCCTCGTTGTAATGAAAGCGCGTTATTCCAAATCTGTTTCTTGAAAGTGTTTCATGGTCCGCACAGCAGTGTACACCTCTTTTCAACGAAATTCCGCTGATAACCAGGCACGCTTCTTATCCTGACGACTTCGTTATACTACGGAACCTGTGAGCTCAAATCGACGTCAAGAGAGCAACGCCAATAAAAAAAAAACACGCCGGAGTTAACCACGACATGCAGGGCAAAAACGTTTTCTCCACATTAATAATGCAGCAATAACTTACTGACGTTCCCAAATTAAAAACAAACCTTCCTAAGGCACCTACTAGATTTAATTGTTGTTCCGCTTTAGTGAAGGTGGAAAATGATGTTAATGCCGCTGCGAGAAAGATGTTCCTTCACAGCAATGTGAAATTTTTTGCGAGACCCTTTATGTATTTCTGCCGTTTAATGTTCTATTGGCTCAGTTTTACGCATACGTCTTGTAAGTAAAGGTGGTTTGGTGTCTTTTGGATTGGGTTAGGGGTGGGGCGGGACATATCAACACGTTTAATTAAATTTCTGCATCACACCGGCAGTACGTGGCTGGTACCTTCTTCGGAACGATAAATCGCTTGCGGGAGTCGGACGCCTTCGTGGCATTGGATTCACAAAGCCATACGAAGGGAACATCCGTGAACGCAACTCACCTTCTCCGCTATAGTGTTTGCTGTATCCGCCAGGAAGACGAACGTCTCTTGTGCAATGAAGCCCACTTGATAGCTCGAGCCGAAAACCATCCACGTCGTCTTATTACTCGGGCAGATCTGGAACAGGGCGCGGAGGGCAACTTTGCAGGACATCTGATCGATTCCGCGACCGCGCAGAGTTTGAAATGGGTCGACACCTCCTATGTGGAAGGATAGCGACGCTTGAAGGACTACCTTAAAGCCATTCTGATTGCAATTATCGGAACGTATCAGTACATTGTCAGAGGTCCCTCCGCTGCATATGTTATTCGCTCACTTTCATGAACTTGCCGCCGAAAACACCCCATGACTGGCAGGCCCGGATCGTTTCGTCTCCACGCGTTCACATCTCTCCCAAAGCGGACCGCGTTAGCACGTGCTATAACCACCGGCCAAGTACAAATCCAACGTCCGCGCTACGAACCCAAAGGAAAGGCTGTGCGCCCAGTGTGAGATGATCGCTCAATCGGATAGACGCCGCGAGCGACCCAGTTTCGATTGCGACAACAGGAAGCACTTTTTTTCGTTTCAATTGGCTGCACATATTATTGTTCCCCACCACTGATAATACGCGTCCCTGGGTCCTTCAGGGTGGCCTAGTGGCTAGGTTGCCGGCTTCACTGCGTAAAGGCCCCGGGTTAGATTCCCGGGATCTCCTTAACCACACTGTATTCTTGAGGCTTCGGAATTTGTAAGGGCGAAGTACCGTAGGGGCTCCGGCTGTCAGCGTCTCCTGTCGTCGTTGCGGTAAATTGTTGTCAGACGATGATCAAAAAACAAGGGTATAAAAAATAAAACCGCTTGAAAATATTCTAACATGATTTCACTTAATTTAAAGTACAATAATACCCAGATTTTAATCGCAATATTAACAGAAATGTCTTTAATTCCGTCTCGAAATTGCTTTTGACGACAGGGTTTCTCCTGTAAAGCATGCTTCTTAACATGCGGTGGCGTGTGACATGAAGACAACTTACGGCAAGTCTGTCTCTCATTTAATTGCTTAAATCCGGATAAACGCAAGCGAGGGCGCCAACCCTTCAGCAAGCGCGCAATTTCTCCTTCCACTGGCGCTTTTCCGTCGCCAAAATAGCGCGTATTAGCTTCAGAAATACTCTTTTCTGCAGTGGACGTTTGCCCATTAGCACCGATTTTCTTGTGGGAAACACCGGCGCACACTGCGTACTTTGCGCCTCTCCCGGTGATTCACGTTAGTGGAGATTCCCCGAGATTTTTGGTGCGACAGACAGGATTTCTTTCGCGTTAAACAGCTCTGCAATTATTATTTCTATTTTGCAGTAGTTGACAACTTTATGTGTGGGTGATATTACATGTGGTTCTGCTTGCGTTGCAGTCTGGTGTATTATTGTCACGAAACAAAAAAAAAAAGCTCAGACGCGTTGTTTTATGATTTGCGCAAAATTAATACAGCAAATTTTTATTTCAGACAGACACCGGTTTTCACAGAGTTAACCTTGTTGTACAACGGCTAAGCGCTTGGGAATATCTTGTAGAGAACAGGATAAGAGTAACGTGACAGACAATGTGATCTTTTCAAGCAATCGGACTACGCAATGGTGGAAGAATAACACAAGGCATCTGCAGAGGAGGAGTATCATCCTTAAGAGGCACTGTGGTGTTTCATTCCACTCCTTACTGGCATGAGGAGTCAGTCCATAATACCATCCCCTCTTTTTCCAGAAGAATAGAAAAAAAAACTACTACGGGCACTTAAGTCTGCTTACGTGCTTTGAAGGCGAACGCCTGGCTATTGATATTAACTGCTGCACCGTATTAACAGAGGACCCGTTGTAGGTCGAACTTTTTTGTCCGTCTGCTGAAGGTATTCCGTCACGTATGGGTAGGAGCGGGTTCCCGGAGTCGCCAGTGGCCTCGAACATGGCCTCCGAGATAACCGCGCGCGCGTATCACTCCCGCCGTCCCAACCGCCGCGCGCCCCAGCCAAATTTTGTAAGCGTGCTGGTTCCCCAAGTGCGCACCTATGCATTGAATGCATCGTTCAGCCCTTTGGGCCGCTGTTTAGGCGGCATTTCGCGGCATATCAACGCTTCAGCTTGTCTGGTCTTGGCACGAGTGTGTTTGCGAGTTTAGCTGCCGCATTTCTGCTCAGCTCATGCCGCAGATTGTGACAGAGAACACCTGTAATGAATGTATCCTTCATTGGAACAGGCGAGAACTCGACACCTTCGAAGCATAGGCCTCTTGCAGGTCGACCCGCGCGATCTCCATTGGTGCATATAGGGATCCCACCACCGTTTCCTTGCACTCTTCTGCGAAGCGGAAGAAAACATTAACTCTAATATGCATCTTATGCCATGAGACATGAAATCGCATTTAGAAAAAAGCATCTTATCCTTGTTGGCTGAATCTAGCGCGAACGTACAAAACCGCCCAGTATCCCACGTACGGCACCAAATAGAGAAATGAGAATTGGTGGAGTTTATATTTAGTTGATCGTACAAAGCGTACATCAAGATATTTAGTCGAACGCAATTCAGAAAAAAAACCATGGTACAGAAAGTAGAAAATCAGAAATATAGAAGTGATATTAACAAATTCAAAAATACAAATCCTATACAGCTCCTCCACAAAACCACAAAACGCAGACCAAAATAAAGGAGCAGCGAAAATAACGACAAAAACGTGACCAAAAAATCACGTGAATAGGCAAGCCTTGTAACGCCCTGCATTTGTACGAAATGCATAAGTGTCGGAGTGTGCAGTGCACGATCACCCGTCCGAGAACTGTACATCTGATGAGCTGAAATGTCCCAACTGTGAACAACCGCACGCAGCATGTTCCCGAAAGTGTGAAAAGCACAAAGCAGAAAAACAAATAATCAATCTCAATGTAACACAAAACATCTCCTACCACGAAGCGCGGAGAAAACATGCCATGTTTTCTCCTAGGTATACCAACGCGGCTCGCCGGGGGGCGGATCCGCGTCTGGTGTCGGTGGCGACCCAGTACAGCAGTGCTGACTTGGCCCCATCCTCGCCCCCCGCTGTGCTTTCCCCTGCAGCCCAAAACGTCGTCACACTGCCTGTGACTGCAGTAGCAGTGGTGACAAAGACTCCTGGAGATGGTGCGGCCACTCCGGTGTCTGATGCACCCACCCTTAGTGTTCCTGAGAGCTTGGGGGACATGGACTCGGGGGTTCGGGGGGGGGGGGGGTGGCTCCACCCTCCATGTTTGCCGTGCCGCGTTCTGCGCCTCCAGACCGCGCGGCCAACAAAGACACCAAAATCTCTCGGAGCATGCCCAAAAGAGCCTGACCCATCAGCTGCTCATGGGGCGCCCGTTGAGGAAATGGACGTAACGCCGTCCCCGGTTGCACCAGAGCTGTAGAGGGAACCGCGCTCCTCAGTTGAGCGTAGAACACAAATAACAAAAGTAACAGGTCCACAACGCAATAAATAACAAAACTGAAGTAAACAAACAAGCACAACAACCCCAAAAACAAAATTTATGTCGCAAAACATTTTACAGTGGAATTGTAGGCGCTTGTTGAAAAATCTTGACGACATTTACGAAATATTGTCAGAACACAAGCCAGAGGTAATTTGTCTCCAGGAAACACATCTCAACACAAAACACACAAATTTTCTGACACAGTACACGGTTTTTAGAAAGGATAGAGATGGCTGCACTCACTCCTCCGGAGGTGTTGCCTTAGTCGTTCAAAAGTCGATTGCTTGTCATTAAATAAGCCTGCAAACTAACCTTGAAACAGTTGCCATGAGGGCGATTTTCTTTAATAAGCTAATAACTGTTCGTCCTTTGTTTATACCCCCCCCCCCCCGATTACTTTGTCCAGGCTAATAAATTTGAAACTTTAGTTGACCAGCTCCCGCAGCCTTTCATACGGATGGGCAATTTTAATGCTCCTCATCAACTCTGGGGTTCTGCACGTGCCGATACACGAACAAGACTTATAGAAAAATTTTTGCTCTTTACTGGAAGCTGCTTATTTAACTAAAAAAGCTTACTTATTACAACACAACCCACAACAATTACTCCGCGATCGATCTCGCAACTGTCTTTCCATTAGTAGAGTGGAGTGTAACACCGAATCCCTACGGTAGCGACCATTTTCCAGTTGTATTAACCGCAACAGACAGCCCCACAATTCCAAGACACACACACAACGATTTCGTGAAGAGGAAGCCGACTGGAAAAAATTCAGGGTGAAGTCCCACCATTTGTATGCCTCAATTGAAAAGTTAGGTACTGATGAAACGGCAGATATATTTACTGCACACATAATAGAGGCAGCACATATTCTCAATTCCCCAAACCTGTGGTAGAAACAACAACAAATGGAGGCTTTGGTGGAACGAGCCGTGCAAGATACCTCGAAAACAACAAAATAAAGCCTGGGCAGCCCTCAGAAGGTATCCAACTACTGAAAATCCCATTGCCTTCAAACGCGCAAAGGCAAAGGGCCGCCGAATTAGACGAGAGGCGAAAACTGACGGCTGGAAAACATTTCCTTCTTCCATCAACTCTTACACTGATGCTCACAAAGGTTGGAAAAGAATTAGTGCACTACAAGGAAGAAACACAAATACACGACAACTTGTTAGCACAGCTGGAGACAGGCTTGAAGATCAAGCTAATGTCATTGGGCAACACTTTGAGAGTGTCTCCAGCTCTGCTCACCACACTGCACAATTCTTGGAAGAAAAAGTTAATGGAACAGCAGCCTCTGCGGAAAAAGAAAGACCGCATGGGCTACAACTGCCCGTTCAGCAAACATGAGTTTGCAGCTGAACTTTCGACCTGTAGAAAAACTGGTCCAGGGGCTCATAAAATAACTTATGAAATGTTAAAACATGTTCATCAAGACACTCAAGAAGCAATTCTTTTTTTAATCAATAAAATATGGCAAGCAGGACGCCTTCCCACATCTTGGAAAGAATCCATTGTAGTTCCAATATTAAAAGAAGGGAAGGATAACTGTTTACCTGCCAGCTACAGGCCGATTTCATTAACAAGCTATTTATGCAAGCTTTTGGAGCAAATTATAAACAGACGCGTTGTTTATTTTTTAAAGTAAACGGGATTTTAGACAAGTGTCAAGCGGGCTTTCGCTCGGGCAGGTGTACAACAGATGCCCTTGTGCCTTTGAGGCATACGCGCGTGATGCCTTCGTGCATAAACAACACTGTATGTCTATATTCTTTAACCTAGAAAAGGCCTATGATACTACGTGGCGTTACGGCATTCTACTCGATCTTTGTTCATTCGAAATCTGTGGCAATATGTAAATGTCATAGAAGACTATCTGACCCACAGGACATTCCGAGTGAGAATTGGCCAAGTCTTATCACCGCTTTAATCCAAGAAAACGGTGTACCTCAGGGAGGTGTCTTGAGTTGTTCACTTTTTCATCGTCAAAATGAATTCTTTAAAAAACAGTCTACCCACTCTCTCTTTTACTCTGTATATGTGGATGATGTTCGGATTAGTTTTAAATATTGCAATATGGCCATTTGTGAGACACAACTCCAACTTGTAGCGGACAGACTCTCAAGGTGGGCAAATGCGAACGGTTTTAAATTTAACTGTAACAAAAGCAGCTGCGTACTTTTTACTAAGCTACGAGGCATGTGGGCAGACCCATGTGTGACTCTTGAAGGGAAGCCCATCCCGATAGCAAAAGAGCACAAATTTTTGGGAGTGCTGCTGGATGAAAAATTATCCTTTATTCCTCACATAAAACAATTAGGAATAAAATGCACGAAAGCACTAAATATTCTTAAGATTCTGTCACGTCAGTCATATGGCACGGACAGAGCATGCTTATTGAAAAATTTCAACAGCCTCGTAAGATCGAGGCTTGATTATGGTAGCCTAGCGTATCAGTCGGTCCTAAAGGCTTCTCTGAAACTACTGGACCCTGTCTATCATTTAGGCCCGCGGTTGGCGACGGGTGCTTTTCGTACTAGCCCGATAGAAAGTCTGTATGTAGAATCTGACATGTGGTCATTGGAAAACCAGCGTGCTTACACCTCCTTTTTATATGCTGTAAAAACAACCTCAGTCATAAAGCACCCATCCAACATCTTAATTCATGACACATCCACTGTATCTTTGTTCGTTAGGCGGCCTTCCCTTCCGCAGCCGTATGCAATAACAGTAAATACTGTAGCCTCAAACTTGGACATTTCCTTCAAAGACAAGTACAAAACATCTTTACCTGATGTTGTAGCCCCATGGAAGCTATCGCCTGTAGCATGCGACATGTCTTTTGCAAGCATAAACAAAAACAAAGCAGCTAGTGCCTTAATTCAACAGCACCTTTTAAGTCTTCAGTATAAATATCAATGTGCAGAGTCCTATACAGACGCGTCCAAAACAAGTTCTGCAAGTGTTATGTGCCGTACTTGGACCGAATCTCTGCGCTTCAAAAATCCTAAATCCTTGCAGTAGCATTTTAACAGGTGAAGCCGAGTCATTGAACTGGGTATAGAACACATAATACACAACAAAATAGTTTGCTCGGTCATATACACTGATTCTCTCAGTGTGGTGACAGCCCTGTCCATAGCGAAGCCGCATAAGAACAGTCTTCAATTCGCTCACAAACGCTATCATGGCAGCATATTCAATGGGGCTCAAAATTGCTGTTTGCTGGGTTCCTGGTCATTGAACAATAGCAGGAAAGGAGGCTGCTGATAGGGAGGCAGCTGTCGCTGCTCTTCGTAGAAATGTGGACATAATGTCAGTGCCTTACTGTGACCTGAAATCGCTCATTAAAAGAAAACTCCGGAAACGCTTGCAGAAACACTGGGACACGCAAACAGAAAACAAACTCCATGCAATTAAACCACAAATAGGTAGACGCATAACCGAAAAACTACACAGGTCTGTAGAAGCTGCTCTGTGTCGTTCAACTTCAACGTGCGCCGAAACCCCGTGTGTACGGGATTTCGGCGCACGTTGAAGATCCCCAGGTGGTCAAAATTAATCCGGAGCCCTCCACTACGGCGCGGCTCATTGCCTGCGTTGCGTCGGCGCGTGAAACCCTACAATCACCCAAATCAATCGACTTTATAGGGTTAGTTTCCTGAGGGGTGCGGACCCAGTAAAGCCGACTGTGTGAAGGCTCCGTGCCTCCAAAATGGCGGAGAATGATGTTAAATAAAAATGATTTGATTTGGTTTCATAACTCCTCTACGCATAACAAAAGCGCGTAAACCGGCATGTACCTGAGTGACAGCGGGTGTTATGTGTGTTATCCTGCAGTTAGTCTGCTGTATCGTTTATGTGCAAAAAATACGTTTTTCTAGACTCCATGATCTTATTGTAAAAAACAAAATTTTAAGCGCTAGTTTCAACCCCAAGAATACGCATGGCATGATATGCATATTAGCTTGCACACTTAAAAAAACTGTGTATAGGAATTCCAGTTATAATTTTGGTTTAATTTGTATGCTTACTTTGTGCCGAGCGTGCTTTGTCTGTATCAATAAGTTATTGATGAGCCATTTCACACCCTTCCTACCAACTACAACAGAACTGAAGGATTAAACTCTAACTACCGCTTCCAGAATCCACAATAGATATGCAGCCGGTCGACATACAACAAGCTGTCTTTATTGTCCGGTGTTGACCGCGATTTCTCGTTCGCCTTTTTGGCGTCAATGAAGATAGTCCGCTGATTGCAAGCTGATAGGGGTTGCGTCACACTTCCGGGAACACCCTAGAGACGAAGGTTGCACTGGCGGGACCATTCTGCCCATGCGAACTGTGCGGTCTATTCTCACTCGACTCGCCGCTTTATACGGTGCTAAGGCGCTAACCCACTTTCTGGTTGACGCGCCCGCGATAATATTAAAAAAATGTGCGTTGATTCCTCCGTCATAGGAATCGGCAAAACACGAAAGTTAAATGTGCAGCGAAATGTGCAGCGAAATAAGCATGATTTGCAGGTCGGCGCCTGTCTTGTGGGTGTGCTTGGCGAGCGACGTCTTGCTGGCGGGTCGCTTTGGAGAAGGTGTACTGGCGTCATTTCCGTGACGGATATGACGTCAGTGAAATCTTGGTGTATCCCGGAATAAAACACTTTCGTGTGGAAACATAAAATCCTAAAACGAGCAACCCTAAGTATAACCTACTTTTTAGTACTAAATGCTGCTTTCACACAAGAAGACCCGGCGTGCAGGGGTGCACCCTTTAAAGGCCGCTTGCTTTGTTGCACTGGCGTCACTTCCGGGACGGATATGACGTCATGGAAACATTTATGGATCATTTATGGATATTTGTGGATATTTTTGGACCTTTATGGATATGACGTCATGGAAACCGGAATAACACACTTTCGTGTTATAAATTCTGCGGTGGTACAGCAACAAATAAGGACGTTGGCCCTCGTTAACAATGAGCTTAATTCCCTTGCAACAGTTCAATCACTGCAATTTTAGTTGCTTCTTGGGGGATTAAGGTGTGCAACTATGTGGCGAGAAAGGAAGTGTTGGTCGACAAGGAACAGTCTTTGACCATGCACAAAAACAGCGCTTTCTTCCGATCCACTGGCTAAAATCCCAGATCGGGTTCATGCTGTAACGTTAGAATTTTTCCTTGGCGAAAACGTTATACAACACAGCATGACGCCGAAATCCCAAAACAAACCGATAGATTAAAGGTATACATAATATCGCGGATCATGGGAGGGGCAGGATGTCCGAAAAGTGCGAAACACCAATGGCTGGCGACACCCACAGCATTTGCCACATGCATGGGTCATCATCATCAATACGAGTAGGGAACGGGGTAATAGAGGGACGACAATCATTAATGACAATTACGCCATTACCACTGCTGTTCGTGTTTGAGGTTGCAACACAGGGATTACACAAAAGCGATGGTGTGTTTTTCCCGGCAAGCATATTTCTGCCTCATCCGGTGCTGAAAATTATTCAAATGTAGCAACACGTCGAATATAAACACATAGCAAATGTTTTTAAGAAGGCACGAAAAGCCCGCCAGTGAAGTTTGCGTCCTAATGGTTTGCTTCAACGGAAAAAGATGGCGCAACGATGCCGACATTTGAATAGCGCAGTGGTGCAATTTCGAAGGAGCTGCGCCAGGTGGCGCCACGTTCTTGGACTAACTTCACCTACTACGGCAGTGTGCCTTTCACACCAGGCCTACAGGTGGCGACACAGTGCGCTTCTTTGGAAAAAATTCTTTCGCGTGCAGCAGGGAGCTTTCCTTCATGGCGTGCAGAGTGCGCCGTCTACACGTCCAGGCCGTTGGTAACATTGAAGTTGTGAAGAAAAACTCTACGATCCCGAGGTTTAGTTATTCAAGAGGAATTGCGGTGAACACGGTGGCTCAACGTCATGCCGCAGTGATGGAAATAAACCAGCAACGGCATCAAGAATACCTCATTGAAAGAGCTATTTATATCTACATAATGCAATAAATGAGGTTGTAGCTCTAACACTTTCTCAGCGCGCGAAAAAGGACAAACTATGTCCTAAAAAAAGAAGTTGCATCACTTTCGGTTTGATATTTTGCGACTTCGACCGTCGGCAAAAAGTTTAGAACCTGTTTATTACTGTGAAGGCAGACGACAACAGCAGCTGTGTTGGTGGATAATCATTGCGTTATGTATGGGGACTTACTGTATCGATTGAGTAGAGGCACATACACGTATAATGTTTAGATTAAATTTCAAAATTACTTCTCCATTAATTTTTTCCAGATTTATAAAGCAATATTTACATTTGTTTTCTTAACCCCACTCCTAAACGCGAAAGGATCGGAAGTTTTGCAAATTTGCATCTTTAAATCGCGTGATAGTGACCCGGACACTGCAAAAAAATAAGCTACATCACAACGCTCCGGTGTACTGTGTGTGTGTTTCTTTCCTGTTTATTTTTCACAAAGCAATACCCTGTGCTTCAAGATGATCAAGCGGAAGAGTTCAGCCTAACCTGGCTGAATAACCAACACAGACAGACAGAGATAGAGAGAGAGAAAGGATAGAGAGAGAGAGTAGGCGATTTGTTTATAGGAACTGCTTGAGGCACCCCTACTAGGGACAAGGCTTGCTACACCAGATGGGGGTGACTACAGCGATGAGTGGTGAATATTAGACATTAAACTACAGCAGGAAGAAGACAAACAGGAAACTTTAAAAATTAGAAAAAAGGAAATGCTGCTAGCAGAGTCGGGACATAAAAAATACGATTCGAAAAGGAAACCTTTAATGTAAACGCTGAAGAAAAATGCAATGTAAGCGGCGCAAAAAAACTAACAACACCAACTCAAGAAAAATAGATATATGAACACCATAGCGCGAAAGAGTACATATCATGAGACACTTGCGCTATGTATGATCTAGGGAGATTTGTCCAGTTCAGAGTCCAGTAGGAACCTGAGCAGAACTTTTGTACCCAAGGTAGTGTCACCACTATTGGCCCGGAATCTAAGTAAATGACAAAGTTCAAGCGGGCCTAAATGACGTACACGAGACAGGTAGCTCGCTGCAGTTTTTTCGCGTAGCAGCACTTTTTCGTTGAATTTTCGGCTGTCATTTTGGGCATATGGGAAAATTGGGATCTTGGAGGAAATTTTAGGAGTCGTGGTGTAAAAAGGAAAAATAATGTCAGCAAATGGACTTGCATCCTTTATTACTTTGTTTTCTTTTATAAAGTTTTGTTAATACTTCGTCGAATTTATGTTCAAATATCCGCAGACGTGCTCCCGCAAGCCACCATCATCCAAGATCGCTTCCAATCCTCTTCCTAAAATAGAAGGGAGCCTAGAGGAAAGAATACTCATGATGAGAAAGAGTTATTAAAGCGTGAAGCGCCGTCTGCTGGAGGGCTAAAGCCTGTTCACGTGCATTCCTCCGCAATATACAAATAAGTATTTCGAGTGCGCCTTAGAGCACGTGCTGCCAACAAGAGATGGCTCCAGCAGTACCCAACATTTCTTCGTTCTTTTTCATCCGGGCAGTTTTTACTTAGAGCTTTAGCATGCAAAGTAAGCACACTGTTTGGTAAAAAAACGTGAAATGCATAGTCAAGTGCTGGTGAGCTGCAGATGTAGTGAAATTTAGTTCCCTCTTAAGAGTCTGATTTTCTGAACGGCGTCTGCGTCCGGAAGGCTAACGTAAAGTAGACCTAAGTTGGATAACGAACACAACAGATGCGCAATCCACGTAACGATCTATAGACTGTAAAACGATAAACCATGGAAATTTACAAGAATTCTCGAGAAGCCTGGGAGTAAAAGTCTAGAAATTGGGAATTTTTTTACCTAACAATGGGCAATTGTCTACCCAGTACAGAACATCACTGTTTGGGTGGGCAGTGGTCTTCTTCGCTGCTTTTTGGGCATCAGGCTCGGCACGGCAGCTACGACATATTTTGGCGACGAGTATGGGATCAAAAGGAGCTTACACCAGCCATGTGAATTCCGGCCTTCACCCGGTAAGCCCGCCATTCCTTGGTCTAGTGGGCACTACATTCAAGTCCGTAACATCCACAAGCCTTTTCTAGCAATATACCCCTACTTGAATTGCTTTGCACTCCATAACGAACGTAAGGTAACGTAACGTACGGAAAAGAAACATTTCAAAATTGGATCACTAGCCTAAGCTAAAATTAAACAGGAATAAGAAAACTGCATCCAACCAGGTCCCTAACCTGGGTGTTTTGCATCACAAGCAAATACCAGTGGTATAGACGGTTTTGCTCTTAAATATGGAGCGTTTTCCTCTTTGCTAAACAATTTTGACAATAGGATGTTTGTTTCCAGCTTTATTAGTTTGTAAAAGTTTTGCCTGTATGAACCTCTCGTTTAAGTATTCTTTCACCTTTTAGCCGGAAGCCTCAATCGACAGACAGACAGACACACACACAGACCAAACATTTTTGATGTCTTTATTATGTTAGTAACCAACTTGCCTTGCTATGCGCGATATTTGCATTTTAAATGCCATCTCTATATATGTTCTTCTAAATGCTTCGACGCGTATTTATTTCTAATATGTAGTTGCGTATTAACATTCATTTCTTTTAGTTGCAAGTAATATGATTTTACAAAACAGCTTCTCCCACGTTGTTACTTTTTACATTGGGACGAGTGTAGCAGGGATACATTGGCGGAGGCCTATTTCAGTACCATTATCTCAATCTTACACACTATTTCTTACATGCCAGACTTTCGCTTTGCATCTCATTTTAATTATTGTAGATTCACTATACACCTGTGAAGGATGCTTGAACGGTTTATGCTGTCCTAACAAATGTTAAGGACTGCACCCAAGTGGTGCTGCACTCAAATGCTGCACCCAAGTGGTAGAGAGAGAGAGAGAGGGAGAGAGAGAGAGAGGAGGGAGAGAGGGAGGGAGGGAGAGAGAGAGAACTTTATTGCCCAGAAGTAGAGAGCTTGGGTTCTCTTTGTCGCGTTAGTAAGCCAGGAGATCTTTGTCCGTGGCGGCTTCTTCGGCCACCTGGACAAGGCGTAGCTGCGTTAGAGGATCAGAGCTGCGCAGCACGGTTTCCCTGTTGTCTAGGTGTTTGATATCTATGGGGCGTAGAGGGGTCTTGCTCCGTGGTTTTCTTTGGCATTTCCACATAATGTGCGTGAGGTCTGCGCTGTGGCCGCAGTGTTTGCGCTTATCCGAGAAGATTTCCGGATGGAAGTGAATATATGTCAGCGGGTTCAGGCAGGTATTAGTTTGAAGTTGCCTCCAAGCCTATGCCTTCGGAGCGTTGAGTGTGCGGTGGTCGGCTGGGAATTCGCACCTGCTGTGCTTGTAGTAATTGGTTATCTCTTTGTACTTGTTGATGCTGTCGAACTTCTCTGAGGGCTCTGTTGGCACTGCTTGGAGGTTCATTGCTGCTCGGGTGACGATCTCGCAAGCAGCTGTGTGGGCCTGTTTATTGCCATATAACCCTTCGTGTGCAGGAGTCCAGATAAGTTTCGTTGTCCGGTAATTTGATGCTCCCAGCTGTTGCATCATTCTTGCAGCGATTTGGGATATCCGTCCTTTGCTGTAGCTACTTATGGCTGCCTTCGAGTCGCTGATTGTGTATCTGGCTCGAGTTGCGGTGATCGCAAGAGCGATTGCTGCCTGTTCTGAAGATGTGGTATTTTTTTGTGAGAACTGTCGCCGAGGAGAGCGTTTGTTTTTTGTGGTCCACTACCCCCCCAGCCATGGCATTGTTGTCGGGATAGCCCGCTGCGTATACAAATACTGTTTCGGGGTTGTTGCCGTATTGTTTTCTTAGAGCTTGTGCTCTTGCCGTTCTCCTAGGACTATTATATGTCGGATCCATGTTTAATTGTAGTGGCGTTGTGCGTATAAGCTCTCGTAGCGTGGTGGATATGTCAACTTCTTCGGCGTGTGTCGATCCGTAGGGAATGCAAAGTTTTATTAGGATGTGTCGCCCCGTAGGAGTTTTGGAGAGCCTTCTAAATTGTGAGATTTGCTGCGCCTCTATGAGCTTGTCGATGCGGTTGTGAAGGCCCAAGGCATCGAACCTGTCGTTTGGGGTTGCCATTGGCAGTCCAAGTTGTAGTGTAATGGAAATATTTGTTCCAATGATTTCCAAGTTCATTGAGCGTGTCTTCATCATTGTACGCTGCTAACGAAGTAAGTTGGGGAGGTTAGTCGTTGCAGCGTACAATTATGAAGAGCACACCCAATACACACTCAACGCTGTAACGACTAATCTCCGCAACTTATTTAGTTACGAGGAATACAAAAAACGGTGCATTATGGCTGACCCGCAGTAAGGATGCACTTCATTCACTGAGGGCTGATAAGTAACAGTCAAAAAAGACTCCTATAGAAATTTCAATTCAGCCAGGATATAAAATAAGGAAAATGAACAACTTCACTCTGAAGCAGCAAGATACATCATGAAATCTAACACCGCCGTGGGAAATGTCTCGTGTGGTCACAGTACGTGCAATAAGCGTCCGGGGAACTCCTTCAGGGCGGCAGTACTGGAAGAGGTCAGGCAGCTGTTTTTCGCATCGCAACTAAAGCGTACGCCCCTTCCATCCCTCGATTACACAACTCGCGCAGGCCCCAGCGTCCTCTCGTAGGGAACATAATGCGCGTACGTGAGCGGCTCTCCAGCGCGTAATGCGGAGAAATCGACGTGCTCTACCGGAATCATCGGCCGTAATAACGGTGGTACCTTATTTCTGGAGCTGCACCTTGATGGCCGACCCACCGAACGCCTTCCTCGAGGAGTTAAAACACTTGGGGCTCATCGAGGCTCCCACGCTGTGGCACGCACTCTTGACACGCGCCGGCCGAACAGTACTTTATCGCCAGCGGACGACCGTTATGTAGGCTTTGAGTGTCTCTAGAGTGTGCGTGTTATTAAGCTTAACGGATGCCTCGAGACAACACGGTGTAGTGCCATGGCGCTGTCGTTCGCAAAGCCTATTTTAACGTAATCGGAAGAGTGAGAACATAACTTGCGTGTGGGCGCATCGAATTGTATCTCGTAGAAAGAAATGCTAAAGCCTGTATTGTTACCAGACATTATATCTAATTCTGGAGATTCGCGGAAATCGACAGAAAGCATAGGCATGGGCCTTTCACACTGAGGCTATCGCATTCCTGATAGAGAATACGGGCTGCCTGGTTGCTAATAGGAATAGAGGGAGTTGGAAGCACAAGAGAAAAATTTGGTGGTGACGAGAAAAGTGCGGCGTGAAGAAGCAAGGCGATAATAATGTTAGCCAGAAACTGATTTTCCTGTTTTTCTTTGATGCTCGAGTCCAGTGTTGCGTCGGTAGAATCACGGCACTCGTTATATACATGCTGGTGCGGAGAAATGTACGGGAAGGGACAAATACGCTAGCAAAGTCATGGCAAAATGTAAACGCACCGTGAATGCTATCTCATAAAATCAGGACTAATCTCCGACTTTTAAGCTTCACTGATGCTGTGACTGGGAACGAAATATCTTTAACCAGCTGCCAAAGCTTATGTTTTCTGTACACTAGCATTCCTTGATTGGCCTTCCACAACCGCGGGTATTCGACGTGGGATGTTGTTTCTGTCATCTCTTGTAAAATGAAATAAATACCGAAAAAACCAAACTAGCGGTTTTAATCGCGACGGAAAAATACATGTACAATCGAGACCAAATGAAAAGAGACAAAAAATAGTGCATCCTCCCGCAGTTTTCCATTCGTCTGGCTCATTAGCATTTCCTTTATGAAACTGCAAAGTCGGTATAGACGTGCGGTAGTAGTTCTATAATAGAATACTTCCGATTCGTGAATGTTAGCAAGTCCTATCGCGGGTATTCGCGGCCCTGAATGATTGTTCCCCACGCAGAGGGACTCAAGTCCGCAATCGTGAATCGCCGGCCTCATTCAGGATTTGTTCTCTTAGCCGTTCAAGCAAATAAATACCAATTGGCAATACCATAAAGTAAAACGGCGAAAAACGACTAGGAGTTTCAGTGGTTACACCACGAGAATAACACCATCCTTCGAAACATAGGGTTCGAAACTTAATTTGTTGGTAATTTTTATTAGCTAAATACTGCTCTGAAGTAACAAAAAGAATGTAGACTGACAAAAGAACATTAAATTTGTCAATTTGTCAATTTGTCAGTATTTTAGTACCATGTGGTGACTTCCGTATTGATTCAGTGTTGTAGGGTAGCTGGATTTTTAGCCGTGGCCTATTACTTTCCAAGGGGATTACATGAAAAGCATTTCCTCTTGTTTTTTGGGGGGCATATTTGGAAATGGTGTTGATTGAGACACGTAGGCCCCATACGTGCAGGTGAAGCGGCGAATACGGTTGAAACTAACTATTCTAGTTAAGTAATTAGCTAAATACTTCGGAAGCATGCCTAATAGAAACTCACGAACTAACGTGTTTAGTTTGATGCAGTCCTTTCACTGCCCCAAGCTTCACTGGCCATCCTTCGCGACAAAGTGTATAGCCGCTGTTTTTTGTTCATGCTATCGCATGCAAAAGTAGTGCTTGGAAGGAAGGGGGCAAGGAAGGAAGGAAGGAAGGAGGGAAGCATGAAAGGAAGGAATGGAGGGAGGGAGGAAGGATAAGATAGTACACTTAAGGCATGGAGGTTAACCACGGTAGGGTTGGTTGCCTCACCTACACATGGGAAGTGCGAAAGGCCGGAGTTAAAGAAGCCCAGGGTGAGTGCAGCTTGAAAAGCGAGAAAATAAAAATTAAAGGATAATACACAAACAAAACCACAAACAAATACACAAGACAAAGAAGGGGTTAATACACTAACAAAAACCATGGGCGATAATAGCGAGTTTTAGCTGACCGTTTTTCACTGTCCACTTCGTTCCGATAGCAATCGGGAGCGCCATTGCACATGCTTGGCGAGCTTATCCGCGAACGGCATTGGCTCGGGCTGCGCTGAGCCTGCCGCCGATAGTGGAGCTGACCATCGAAAACGGTTAGCTAAAACTCTATAATAACGCCTAAGACAGAACAGGTAAGCTATCCAAACGTAGTTTAAAGATTGTGCGTGGTGTCCCTACAATCGTTAAGACAAGCCTGCGGCTATAAAAAAGCGAAGCAATGATTTTGTGGCCTTTTGGCACTTCGGTGGGCAACGCCTCTGACACAAAACAGTTTCCGCCGTGAATGGCTGGTTGTCCAGCCACCGGAGTGCCGTCGAGAGGTGCTAAGATTTCACAAAAAAAACTAAGACAGTTTTGGGAACATTCTTCCGGGTGAGAAGAATGCAGAGCGACGAAAATTGATGTGACATTCTTCCCCTCAATTTACACAAGAGCCAAATTCCTGGCCAACTTTGCCAAACAAATCGAAGAGGATTGACCCCATTCTTGCTTTGTGACACGTGCAGCGATCAGTCACATGCATTTAACCCAATGTGACAGAGATGTGCCCAGCATCGAGTACAACCCAGTTTGAAGGGAGCCTCTACCCATTCCACGATTGATTTAATTTGCGCAGCTGGCCTGCGCATCGGGGCAGTGAGAAAGGAGGAAGAGAGAGAGACAGCCTTTAATAAAGAAAAGGATGACCACTGGTCACGATGGGGAAAGGAATGGGGAGGAGGGTAAGAGAAAAAAAAACAAATAAATGCTGGTCGTTCTCAGTAGACTCAATAACTGGGCCAGTTCTTAGAACCTGCAATTCATGGGCCAGTTCATGGTGATCGCAATAGGGTTAGAGCACATACACCAGTTCGTTCGGGGGAGGACCCGCTCAAACAACCCGTGCCAGACCGCTTTTAAATAAAAAAACCGCTATTTCATATAATAGTTGTGCATCAGTTTGTTGTGGATCGGGATGGGGTTGGGGAGATTTAAATGTACGGTGCGTGGCGAAAGCTGGGCACCACCAAACTAGGTGTGTGAGGTCTGATGGAGTGGTGGTACGGCAGTAAGGACATCGAGGGGGCAGGTGAGGGGTATACCACTTGCGAAGTGTTTCAGGTGTGTATGCTGAATTTGCAATATATTTGTTAATAAAAATTTCGCCTGAGCGGGGAATAGGAGGTAGGCGGCTGAGGTAGCCAGCTGGAGTTAAGGCTTTTAGACGTGTGCGTCGGTCCTTCTTGTGCTGATGAATACGCATCGCTGGGGAGGGAGAGGGGGACCGCGACGGCCTTACCCCAGGCACCAGTGGAGGATAAGAGGGGGAACTCTCCTGAGCGGCCACATGAGCCGCCTGGTTGCCTGAAGAAAATGGTTCGTGGCCAGGTACCCAGTCGACGCGGATGTTGGTGTTGTTCCGTTTGAGGAGTTGAATTTGAAACAGAATTTCGTGGACGACAGGGTGGGTCGAATCATACGATCGCAAAGCTGTGAGGGCCTCGTACGAATCTGTGAGTATGCGTATGGAGGGCGGTAGAGGTGGGTCACAGTCAAAGGCGATAGCTGACACTCGTTGTTAATAGCGTACAGCTCCGCATCGAGGCTGAAAGTTCTTTGCCAAGTATGGTAGTGTACCCTGAGAGAACCGGTGCCTCAGGGCATGTCCAAGCAAGGCCCGCGCCGTACTGGTTTACGCTTGCGTCCGTGAAAATGTCCAGTTCGTTCTGAAGGCGATCCCTTTGGAGGCGTCGGATTCGCCGCTGTCGCAATAGAGTATTAGACGCTCATAGGTCTTGCTGTGCTAGAAGTATCAATTGCTGGTCGCTGCCAGGGTGCTATGGGGACTGGGTAATCTGACAAATGGTGGTCTTCTGGCAGTCCCACGCTAGTAGGCGTGTCCCTGGTGTGTAAGGGGTCTTTTGAAGTCCGCCTGGGCTTTGGCCTCCTGATTGATGCTTCAATAGGAGGAAGAGGCAGCTTGCTCCAGTTTACAATGGGATGGCTTGGTAAGGCAGGACTAGGTTCTGACGATGCTCACATATTCAGATAACAACGCCAAGTACCCAGGCTCGGGACGATTAGACGTCAGCACCGTATTTTGGGTGCCATGTCAGCAGCGAGGGGTCCCAGGGTCCAGGCTTTTCCACCACCTGGACACACAGAGAGAAAAACATTTTAATGAACTCAACAATAAGAGTGGAATCCTAGTCCGGGAATCCATGCGTTTCCCTAGCCGTCTTGGCGGTGTCCCCAGGAGAGAATGGTTCTCCGGTTGACATGGAGCACCGCGAGCGACAAACCAAATACAGGCCCGTGTGCGTACGTTTGGAATCGGTGGTTCCCAGAATACGAGAGGAAGCATCTACGTATTTCAAACAATAACCTAGGTGCAAGTTGGCTTCCGTAACCTTCGGCCTTCTCTTAAGCGGATGAGTGCACCTTGGCGGCTACCTGTTTGTGCTCTTTGTTAGCAGTGCGACTGGTTGCCAAGTTCACGTTCACGTTCGTCCATTTCACGTTCTGCGAATAATCGAGTGCGAGTGACAGCGGTCGCGGCCTGCACCGTCCCTGATTATAGTGTTACGCGCCGGCAAGAGAAAGATGAGACGAACGGTGCGATGAGGTTAAGCGATCTATTTATATCATGTACGTAGCTGCAATTACAAAGCCTACGCAAGGTGCGCTCCAGGTACTTCGTCCATGTTTTGACGATTCATTTTTAGACCTTGTTTTGACGATTCAGTGGGTTCCTGGCCACTGTGAGTGCGCGGGCTAAGAATTGGGCTGACGCTGAGGCGAAAGAATTAGCAGTGGCTTCGCTCGGCTATGCCAGGATATGCGTAGCGTGAACCAAGGTTCAGCTGGTTATTCTTAGGTGTCCTGGTTGTCTAGAATTTGCTTATGATCATGCTTACTACTGCTAAAACGATTTACAATCTAATCCAATCCAATTTATTCCAAACCAATTCAATTCAATTTAATCCAATCCAATCCAGTCGTGACGGCGGCAGCGGCTCCGGCGCGCCAGCTGTGCGCCGTGAGACGTCACTGCTCCTCGCGCATGCGAAGCATGGCTCTCCAGGAGCCAGGCAGAACTGCTCAACCTCGGCCACTGTAGCTCACATTACAAAATCCTTCAGCAGGCGCAGTAGTGGTGAGCCTTTCCTTCGCAAGAGAAGACACGACGAATTGCTGGGCCCACCCTCACCACCGCCCGAGAAGGCTCCATCGACTGGACCCCAGGGACTCAGCTAAGCTACTCTTCTTTGCTGCCCACGAGGTCGTGGGTGCAATTCCCGGCCGCGGCGGCCGCTTTTCTGATCGAGGCAAAAAGGAAAAACATCCGTGTGTACGAGATTTCGGCGCACGTCAAAGATCCCCAGGTGGTCAAAATTAATCCCGAGCCCTCCACTACGGCGCGCCTCATCGCCTGCGTGTCGTTGGCGCGTTAAACACTACAATCAATCAATCAATCAATCAATCAATCAATCAATCAATCAATCAATCAATCAATCAATCATCATCAACATCAATCAATCAATCAATCAATCAATCAATCAATCAATCAATCAATCGCTGTTCCATCGACTGCGGCTCGACGTAGCCTTTAGTCATCGCTACCGACACTTTTTTGGTGGTTGGAGTGACTGTGACTGTGAATCGTGTCACATACCGGAGGCTATTGAACACGTGCTGGGAAATTCCCTTGCTGCGCGTATCACTATGGAAAGTTAGCTACGTCGTTGGCCCGGTTAGACGACTGGACATTGTCTGAGGACGTCCCGCTGGTACTCTGGCTAGATCCGCAGTGTTCAAACAAGGCCTTCAAAACATGCTGGCATTTGAAAAAGTGGTGGTTTGGCACCTACGTTGTAGCACAATCCTGTGTGGTTAACTATTGAACATGTAGTGTACAAGGCATAGGCATTTTGTATATACATATACATAACCCCTATGTTAGTAATCATACCTGTCACCCGCTCTATCTATGCTCTTTTCCCCCTTCTCCGACCCCAAACAGAATAGCAGGTCAGAGACAATGCGATCAGGCCGACCTCTTGGTGTTTTCCTACCATTCATTAAAGTTGTTGTTGCACCTTCGATAGTACTGTCGTCGTCGTCGTCGTGGACATTATTCTTGGGTCCGCGCGCTGTGAGGGGTTGCCTACTTCAGTCCCGTACCATCAACCCCCGCGTCGAGGACGACCATCCCGGTCAAGGCCGAGGCAATGTGGGGATTGCGAAGTGGATGAGCAATGGGATTAAATCATACAATGAAAATCTGCTTGCCCCCACAGATCACGATTATGTCCTTGATCATTTCTGGCCCCGCAACGGCGATGCCTGGAAGGCACAAACGGACCATCTGAGGAACTAGAACCACTTCGGACGAGATGGCTGGGGACATGGCATCTTCGGTTGGTCTGGTCTCAGCTTGTGAAGGCTGCTGTTCATTCATCGGCTGCTCACGGACTGGGACACTGAGTGGGGTACATGTTCGAATGCTGGTCGCAGGGGCTTGATGCTGCCCGACACGGCCCACAGTCCCTCGACGATTTCGGCCCAAACCAAGATGATGCGATGTGTAGGCCAGGATGGGGATGCGCTCCCGCGCACTACCAAAATGTTACCTGGGGAAGGGCAAAGATGAGACGAATAATGTGATTGGGTAAAGCGATCTATTTGCATTCTGTGCAGCGCATGCTGCGCTGCAGCCACTTCGTCGTCGTCGTCATCGTCTTTGCCTGAATGCGCCATGAGGCATTGCCTACTTGAATACCATACCAATATTGGTTCCGTCCACTGGAGCGACAAAGTGGACGAGACGGAGAACGGTGGATATTCGGCATGGCCTTGCAAGAAGGCGGAACCAGCCCCTTAAACACTCCTGGAAGCTTCATCCTAAGCACACTTTTTTAGACTTGTATTGCCTTCAGTAGTAGCATTATTTGTCCGTAATGTGCTCCAACTGTCTCCCTATGGCGGATCTACTGCAAGGCGTAGCTAATGCGGGCGGCCATAAAAGAAGCATCAGAAATAATGAGGACTTGTAAATTGTTCTGCGCTTAATGCCACCAAATCTGACATAACAGGGCGCTCATAAAAGGCACTGGTAATAATTTGGAGACGAGAAGGAAGGGGAGAGCATAAGACGTGTGCAGCAGAGAGAAGAACGGAATTTACTTGGCAAGGGGTGCAGAAGAGTATCGCTTTTCGACGACATTCGCAGCGAAGATAGCAGATATACGACCAATTTCTTTTTTCTCTGCATAAATTGTCCCTTTGTTACGCAGTGTTGGAAGCTTAATGCGGTGATTTAAATTTCATTCTGAGGAAATAGCCTTGAGTGCCACATTTCGCGAAAAAAGCGCTGTTTTTGTTGCAGCTGGTAGGGCCAACATGGCTGCCGCTGTAGAGAGCAAGTTAGGAACACATGTGTGAACTGAAGGGTTTTGAACCGGATTTGCAGAGTGGCAGCCCTGTGCTATACCAACTCTGTTATCTCCGCTTATTTCCAGAGTAGAAAGAAAGTAGTAGGCGTGGTTGTTTTTTTTCCCGTGACACGTACAAACTTTGTAGATTGCCCAGGAATCGGGGGCTTCGAGCGACAATGTGTCCACTTCGCCGAATTTCTCAAAACTATGAATATAATAGTAAAAGTTTTAGAACAGTGCGTTAACGTCAAAGCTGTACCTCACATTCAGTGAGTGGAAGGAAAGATGCTGGCCGAAGAAATTTGCGTCAGAAGACAAACAAACGAGAGCGAAGACAGAGACGGCTATTAGATGTGGCTGTAAAGGCGTGGTTAATAAATATCGCCATGCTTTCATTTCGCCGATGAAGCACGCGAGTGGACATCGGTGGGTTGAGGATTTTTTTCTGACACTTGTGTCAGGGGAGTCACGTTATCGGATATGTATCATTCCACACTAGCATCCCAATAATGATAACTATCATCCGACGCGCAAGAAGATGAAGAACATGGAGTACGGTCAGGAGGCTGCCAACGGCATCCGCGGGCTCTTCGAGTTTGCGTCAGCTCGCAGCAGTGCCGTCGCAGCAACCCTCTGACGCGCTGCGTCGACTCCGTGTGCGTGTGCCCGACGCCGCACAAGCTGACCGCAGACGCCCGCTGCGCCTCGCCCGCGTCCACCGCCAGCACAGCCTGGACGATCAGGGTTCTTCTGGCCTCGGCTCCGACTGCGGCGCTGCTGCTAACGCTGCTCGCACTTGCCGCGCTCTATGGATGCCACAGGTAAGGAGCATACTTCTTACACTCGCCACCACCGTAAATTCAAACTGGGCTGCATCTAATCTCACGGCAGACGTGAGAATTACCCACAGGAAATTCTAACTGCAGTTTGTATAAATTGCTGGCTGGCCTAAAATTCCCTGAATTCTATGTCGTCCCAACGTAACCTAACCTAACATAACGGGACACCGAACCCAACGTAACCTAACACAGCCGAGCGCATCATAACCTAGCCAAATCCAGCCCAACTGCAACAAACCTAATCTAACACCACCCAGCGACACAGAACAAAACCTCTATTAGACGTACTCCAACACATTCTAGAAGTCCTGTGCGTCGATCTGTTGATATAATAAAAACCAGAGTAAAAAAAATGAATAACAAAATCACGATGACCAAAAAATTGCAAAATCTCCCCCCCCCTCCACCGCACCCTCCCCCCAAAAAAAACGCTATGTCGAAGGCGAACCTGAGTCTTGTGGTTTAAAAGCCAGTACAATACCAGAGCTCTACAGACGCAGCTACCGACGCGGCTTTTTAAGAAAGTTATCCATATAATCTCCGGGTAGCGTTCTTAGCTAATGAGAGTCGCCTACCGTGAGAAATTTTGACGGTAATTCTCACGGTTGCCGCGATATTAGACTCTACCTTCCAAGCAGCCAGAATGGCGGAAGTACGGTCTTATATGACTGAGTTTATAGAGATCATAAGTCGTGAACATTCCGCCAAGCAGGACATGAACCGCTAAGTGCAGCTACTTAACTATTAACACACTTGTAGAAACAATGCTGTTTTTTTATTAATTCTACTACAACCACAACTTCTACCTTTTAAGGATCTCAGTTGTGCTGGAAATTCTCGCGATGCAAACGCAAAAAAATTTCGGTGACTTCTCGACACGTTTTTCACGTTCCTTCTTGCTTCTCACAAACGCCGCAAGGCAACAGAGCGAGGGTTTGGAAAGACGCTCATAAACACAGGCGCAGTTTGACACCTAGCTGGTATTTGTAAGTGATGACTTCCTTACACCCAGTGGAAACATAACTGCAAAGAATGCCGTGGTACCAAAGTGAAAATAAACAAACATTTAAGACGCGACCTCCCTCCTAGTTTTGGACGTTTAATGCTGAGCATATTTTTGCTAATCTGCATATAGTACACACCGTAAGGTCTCGTCTCTAGTGCTCTTTCCTGTACGAACGGAAGTAGTTTGCCGATATGAGCCCATCACACGACACTGCACTGTGTAACGCAGTCGTGAGAACGTATTTGTTCACATTTAAGGGAGGCTAAATTTCGAACGTGCTTAGTATAGCCTCCAACCATAATTTAGCGTGCCATGTGCGATAAAAATCAGCGAGTTTACCGAATATTTCGAAAGGAAAAACTTAAAATAACACATAGTGGTGTAGCCGGTGCAGTGCGAAATGTATAACCAATGTGTGCAGCTATAATCAGGTGGAACTACAATTTCAGTGAGCTGCTCATCCACGACGGTATGGTTCCAGCGGCACATTTAGGCGCGCGACATCCAGAAGCTACGTTACTGCCAGTGCACAACCATTTCCAAGAAAATGCTCACTGCCGCAGTACGCCTGCGGCAGTGCACTGGGCAACGCGGGATGCGCAGTTCTGCCTAGAGGAATGGAAATTCGAAAACTTGAGGCAAAGCTTTTTTTTTTGGTTTGTTAGGATACCTGCTGGTTCGTCAGTGTGGGCAGTGCGCCCAGTTGCAAGCCGTGCCCACGCAAGCTGCCATTGTACATCAGCTATCAAAACTACTACATTATGTGCAGGGCTCCGTCTCATGAACCTGATCTATGCGTGTACCCATTAAATTCCACTACATGAGTTAATCCGCTGGAGCAATTCGTGTGCACAAGCGAAGTGTTTTTTTTTTTCGAAATTTGTCAAAATTCGTTTCGTAGGTCTTTCGCAATTGTTAAAAAACACTGGCCCACTACAGGCAATCCTAACTGTAAACAAATAAAAAACGATATGGGAGATGGGAATAAGCACTTTCTACATTGACTACCAATATTTCAGAAAGCAAAATTCGTTTCTTCGCCGCAAAGAAGTAAAACTATGTATTCGCGGCTCAATATTTAATTTCCTCTTTGTTTCAGCGCTTCATCGTAAACTGTGCTTAACACAGCTTAAGCTTCTTCGGTCTTCCCTTAACTTCTTTTGCTGGTAAATCTCATCAGATACGGATGATGGGCTTAGAATCATGGCTCCGTTACTACTTTGTGTGCACCATCTGCGGGCATGAGTTCGGTCGTCAGTGGGAGCTCTTGACATACAGGTGGCGCCAACGGCGGCGTGAGAACGGACCCTCGTCCCCAGCAGCCACCTCCACGGAGCAAGGGTCCGCGGCGCAGGACCAGCCGCCGCCGCAACAGCAAGGCTCCTTCTTGGTGCACCCCAACACCGGGTGAACCGGCGATTCTTGCGCAGCTTCAACGCCTTGCAGGAGTATAACCGTGCCAAACGCATGGGCCTCCCACTGCCGTCCGATGACAACCGCCTCGAAGACTCCCTGCCTGACTACGACGCCGTCTCCGACCTGCCTTCAGCCGGTCCCGTCGCACGAGTAGACCGCTTTTATTCGGAGCCAAGTCCCACGCCCGTGGTGAATCCACGTTGCGCTGTTGGCGGTCCTCTGCGCGGCGCGATTATGGAGAAGCAACTATTTGAATTCGCTTCGTTGTATATTTAGCTCACCTTGCGACATGCACTCTCAGTTGATTTTCAGCGCAGTGCTTCCTTTTTTCTGGTCCCGTTTGGCGTCCCTGTTTTGAATGATCGTGATCATGCACCTAAAAGTCCAAATCACCGCCGTAACTCCAATGGCGACCGCGTACTGAAATCCGGAACAAGGGTTTACACCTCAAGTAAACGGATAATCAGGTTATGTGAGAAACCACAGACTTAGCCAGGGGTTGAAATATAACCGAACACGTGAACAACAAAATCAAATGTAGAACGTGTTTGAAAACTGCTAATAAACCCATAAATACTAGTAATAAATGTGTCCCCTATGGCATGAAATAGGAAGCATGCCAGTGTAAGCGGTATTTGTTTTCTCGCTGTTACCATACAGAACTTGAGGCAAACACCAAACGGTAAAAGTTCCGTCATCAAATAGGGTATCAGCAGCTGCCTTTTTTTGGCAAGTCAGCACGTGAATTTGTGTTATAGTATGTCTAATGTTTGTCCGCTTCGCAGGCATCGGTACTTAGCTGTTCCTTTTGTTGTATTTATCATGCACGACCAGCTGGATTTGTTGAATCGCCTCCGTCCAGAACCTACAAAATAAAAGAACGTAACCGCATTTCCTTCTACCCCTCTCTGCTCAGCGCGGCCCCGAGTAGAGAGGCCGTATTTAGGCGGTGTGTCTGTGCAATATGTTTGACATTGTCAGTTCCCGAAAGACGACTCTACGAGTAAGATTCCTAGTTTTTGCATGCGTCGTGATGCTGAATATATAAGTAGTGTATGCTTTCGACCTACGCACTAGGGCTTGGTGCCCGGCCTTGATCATATGGAAAGTTAATAATTGCTCTGGGTGCGGGCTGACGCCCATCTCCTGTTCCATTTGCCTGCCCCTAAACGAAGCGCGGAGATGGGACTGGAGCTGCGAATACAAAGCATCCGGCTCGTCATTCGGCCCCCAAGAATTACGGTTTATATTGTGGTTCACCAAGGCTCGGCAAGACAGCGTTCACCACGTTTTGAGTTCAAGATTGCAACAAGGCTGCCAGCCCGTCAACTCAAGTGTTACTTGAGAGTTTCTCCGAACGCCGTAACCGCGGTCGTTACATTTGCATGTCCCACTTATCAGTTTTTATTGTGGGCATACAGACCTCACTGAAGCCACTGCGCCTTTCCTTGTTGTGCGCGTTAATGAAAAATAAATGTGTAATAGGTTACAGGGCATCCATTTCGCATAAAATCGAATAGCTCGCTGCCGCGATCTACCAGGGCTTCAGACACTACTTCTGTGCCGCAAGCAGTCATAGGAGGCTGGTGGAACCGTGACACCCCTAAGGACGAATTTCGAACGTGAAGCTAGAAAGAAGCGTTGGTAACACGAAAGTGTTTTATTCCCGGATACATCAAGATTTCACAGACATCATATCCGTCACGGAAGTGACTCCAGTGCAATGAAGCAAGCGGCCTGTAAAGGATGCACCCCTGCGCACAGGGTCTTATTGCGGGGAAGCAACCTTTAGCACTAAAGAGTACGTTATAATTACGGTTGTTTATTTTCGGCTTTTATATTTTAACACAAAACAGTTTTATGCCAGCGATACCCAAGATTTCACTAACGTCATATCCGTCACGGAAATGATGCCAGTAAACCTTTGCCGAATTGACCCGCCAACAGGACGTCGCTCACCAGGCACACCCACAAGACAGCCGCCGATCCGCAAATCATGATCATCTGTAGATTTCGCTGCACATTTCACTTTCGTGCTTTACTAATTCCTATGACAGAGGTATCAACCACAGTTTTTTTTTTAATATTCGCTGTGTCTTCGGAGTGTGTTTAATGTTTACGACGTACATATTCTTACGCTACTGGCGACATCATTATTGATCTTAACAGACTAACGTAAATACTAAAGGCTGATATAAAGAAAAATAGTAGAAAGGAAAGCCGTACGATTCGTCTATAAAAAGTAAACCTGAAGACTCTCACCTAGCTTCTATCTTTTTCTGCGCTTCTTACGCTAGAGGAACAAGTGAACAGGCATGCCTCAATTTTTGTATCAACTATTAATAATTACAACAAAAGTGTCATTTCAATGTAAGCTTTTTACACACAAACGCGAGCTACCAGTCCCATACATTCGAACACCTTAGAAAACCATAAATGTAACAAAAATGAATTCAAATATTTTATTTTACGGTTCGTATCCATCAATAAAATATAATAGCGGCTCCCACCACTAACGCTGAGTCGTTATATGTTTCCGAATCAAAAATTTAAAAATTCTCCCAACAAGTATAAATCGCCAAAGTTAATATTTGATCTCACAAACCAGCGTGCACTTAGAGTTTGTGTGCCTAGTTGTCTATGCAGCGTAGAATGTTTAAATTCGATCGGATTTATCAGAAAATAGTAGTGTAGTTTCGGGTATATGTATCTAGTGCGTTATTTTGTGCACATGCGATGGGGCTGTATCAGGTTTTACTTATTGCTTGATGTTGGCGGGGTGAGCGTTGCTTGTATGCTAAGTTGTCCCACGGGATATTGTCGCCGTGGAGAGTGGTATGTGCATAGAAATAGAAATAAATCAAGATGAAACATAAATAAAAAAATTAAATAATAATAATAAATAAATAAATATTCAAGTGAAGACTGCGTAGAGTTGTGAGTGCGTAGGTGTGTATGTTTGTGTGATGCCTGTGTGTGCGCTCCTGAGTGCATGCGTGTGTGTGGAAGGCGCAGAGGCATACGGAAGCAGCACTGAGTTTCCTGTAACGTGGCCGCGTCCCTCAGGTGCGAGAAAGTCACTGCCATTTTGTCGTATTTTATACTGAATGCATTATTCAAACACCTTCAACAAGCACGCGAGCGCGCAATATAGGGTGCCTAATGAACACTCAGTGCATGCTCTTGTATTTCGCAGCGATACGAAAATGACGGTAATCGTCATCATCAACCACAACCACATACTCATGCCGTTTGCAGGACGAAGGCGTCTCCCACTGACTTTCAGCAGACTACGAGAAAGCGTTTGACTTATTAAAAACAATCGCAGGTTGATTGCATTAAAAGACCAGGGAATGGAAGCCCTACATACGGCGTCTAAGACGACATATATATAAGGAGTGTACGGGCAGGATAGTGCTTGCGCCAAGCGATAAATTCCCGGTCAAAAAGGGAGTAAGACAGGAGACACCATCGTGCCAAAACTGTGCACAGCATGTCAGGAGGGACTATTGAGAATGTTTGTCTGGGAAAACAGGATTCAGGATAAACAGAGAATACTTGAGTTATTTGAGGTTTGCAGACATATACAGTATTGCTTAGTGGGACTGCGGAACATCTGCGAGGAATGCTTGAGGAACTACAGTCGGAAAGCACGGCCATGAAGTGAAAAATAAATATGAGTTAATGTAAAGTAATGAGAAATAAGCATGCCAAAAGCGCCCTCTTCAGCTTAGGAAGCGAAGCGCTAGAAGAAGTAACAGAATACAACTACCTCAAACAGATGGTTAGTTCTGACCCCTATTACGAGAGAGAAATCCGGCGCAGAATAGAGTACGGGCTCGAGTGCACTCTGCAAGCACTACCAAAATAAAAGGTAAGATACCTCGGTCACTAAAAAAAAAATACAACCGGTCATGGCATATGGAGTTGAAACTTGGCGCTCACTAAACAACTAGAAAGCAAACTTAGATCTGCTCAACGGGCAATGAAGCAGATAATAATAGGGTAAATACTTCCAGACAGAAAATGAGCATCCTGGATCAGGGAACAAATTACCGCAGATGATAGCATTGTTAAAGGAAAACAAATGGACTTGGGCTGCCGATGTAGTGAGATCAACCGACAACCGGTAAACAATGAGGGCAGCAGAGTGGATACCTACAGATGGGTATAGAAGAAGGGTAAGGCCAACAACACGAAGGGAGGAGGGAAATACAGAAATTCGCACTGATGCAAGACAGTGAATCGAGTGAGAAAAGACGTATATTACAATGCGAATACAGCCTAAATGAAATACTTCTTGAAATGACCTCATTTGGGTGAAATGTTTCATTTGCTTAGCGATAAATTCGAAGGCAGTGATATGTTTTCAGTGGTTTAGAAATCTTGAGCATGAAATGTAATTTTTCTACAACACACTAGCTGGCTGACCCTGGAGAGTAAACCCAAAGTTCACAATAACAAAAAGTAAAATTTGGGCAGTAGATTAAGAATTTGAAAGGACGTACATTGCTCTTTCTTTTGATAGATGTGTCCCAATATCTTGTGCAAAATCGGTAAAGGTTAGACGAGAAGTTTGGTAATGTTGAAAGCAGGCCTTCAAAAAATAACGCGAACAGTGCAAATACGCGAGCACTGGCTTTACTTTGGAGGATGTTCCAGTGGATCAGAGTTCTCGCTTTTAACCTTACCGAATACGAATCTAACACATACCTACTTCTTTTACTTTTAGAAGAGCCACATCAAAGAAGAAACCAACGAAAAGTAGTCAAACGCGTAATTGCTATCTATGCCTGAAGCAATACATTTTCCTTCAGTTTTCCTTCCCAGATGTTCTTCACCCGACACTCCTTATTTTTTTTTGGAGTAGGTTGATAAGCCCCTTAAGTCCAGCTTGACGTACGGAAGCTGGAGAACCTTAAGTAACCATTACAACTTGTCCCTTCTGATCCCCTCAGATCATCGGATGGCACGTCTACTTTCGATAAAGCAGGCATGGTTTTCTCCGAAAGCTCCTTAGCAAAAGCACACGGCTTAGGGTTTCAGAAAATTCTCCGCGCTCAAAACTTTGCTCCTCTGGAAGCGCACAGACAAGTGGGCTTATAAAGTTTCAGCGGATCTAAGGAAAAAGGAAAGAATTCACCCTTTCAAATGATTGAAAGTTTTGTGCAGCGCATAAAACTTCAAAGCGAGGTCTTTGTTCTTGGTGCCTGCGTCTTAAACTGCGTTAAGCACCCTTCCAGCGAACATACACTAAGGTATTAGCTGAAGTACAAGGCGCGCGCCAGCCTCTATGACAAAGCTGACATGACAGACAAAAAAGCTGATCGTTTGAGGGACATGCTAGACCTTGCGTAATACAACACGCGTGACGACTAAGAAAGTGCGCACCCGTTTTGAAACCAACGTAATGATTCTGTATATACCACTACTTTTGCGTAAAACAACAACTCGGGTTTTTTTAGTTGTGCGATTAGTAGAGGGTGTTCGCGTATACAAAGCTGGTAGGGTTACATACAGTAGCATAATCCCGCTACTCGCGTTATGAAACCAAAACTATTACTCTGGGCCCTTAAACTTGCTTACACGGCTTGAAGGCAGAAACTCTTCCATGCTGCAACATCAAATTTTAATCGCTTTTCTCTCTTTCTTTACACTGGTTCCAGGGGCGAATTACTTCGCCGCCTTCTTTTCTGCTGCAGAGTGTTGCTGCTCTTTTCTCGCTTTTGTTTTTTAATCTTGCGTCACAAATTACGCGAGCAAGCTGCCTGGGACTCGCTACAGCTTCATTAGAGAGGTTTCTGCGTAGCTAGTGTGCACCTGTTGCACACACGTACCATCACGTTCAGGTGTCACGTGGTATGCCCTATTAAAAAAATTGTACGCGCACAATTTCATATTTTGTGAATTTTGGTCAGCAGGACAGGAGCTTCTGCAAGCTCCCCTTTCCTGGCCGACCCTAAATTAGGTTTGGGAAAGAAATAGAGGAGCAACAACTAAAGAACTTTCGTTCTAACGGTGGCGATGTTGGAAGATGCCGAAGTGTTTGCGCATTGGGCTGGAGTCACGTTTTTTTCTTCGGGTTCGTGACAACCCGTGAGGAAACACTGGGAGACACGTTGCAGGACGGAGAGCTGTTTCATCGACTACCGGATGAGACTGAAATGTTGTTTATTCTAATCCACAATTGGTTGCATACACAATAAGGTGACAGCACCACACTTTACTCTGAACGCTTCCCGTCCACGTGCCGGCTATCGTCCCCAAAACGCCCAGCCGACCCTCTATGGACGACGTCTGCGTCTCGACTCCCGCTGCAGCACCTAAAGCCCGCAGCTTTTTCCGCACGCCACAAGAACAAACAAGACACAGCTCAACACAATAACGACTGACCGTGGTACTCCGGGTGCTCGGAGCTGTTTCATAAGAATTTGGCTATTTAGACCTTTACCCGGCTAGTCAAGTTGAACACGTGAAGGTATGCCCTTGTCCGGCATAAAAGCGCCCCAATGACCTCACTCCCGTTTTTGCCAGTGCAACTTTTAGTCTCTCAAGCTCCCCCCCCCCCTCCCTCTCTGGTTTGCCTCGTCCTGGCAGGCAAAACCTTGACACCTTCCCCCTTCATCCTTTTTTTTTTGCAGAACCTTACCCCTTCTTTGTTTGTTATAAGTTTCTAATAAGGCAAGACGCGTACACAGTGACAACATCTCAAAAGGAAAATCACATACATAATGAAAAGAAATCGCACAAGTAACAACGGCATCACAAAACTCACAAAAGCACTGGTCGCCGAAAAACAAGGGAGACTTATATGCACAGCACAACAAAAACCTCAAAATAACAAAACATGCCACACAAAGCAAGGGAAAAACGCCGCTCCATTTCATCAGCACAATTCCCTGCGCACGCTGCCATGAGGCTCTAACGCTTTTCTCTCCCAAGTGCTTCGTTGTAACGCTTACTCGATGATTCGTCGCATTCGGTTCTTCATGCTGCTCATTTTCTTGCTCTTCTACGGTTGTTGCATCCGTCAATGACTTCTCGGTAGCAAGTCGCTGTTCCAGATTGTTTTCTTTGTCCCTATGTTTAACAAGAAGATCGTGGTCACTCACTGTCAGCAAGCACGGCACCCCCCCCCCCCCTCTCGTCAGTTTTTCAGTCACCACACAGAGCAATGAGACATGCTAGCCTTGTGAATCCAGACTGAACGCCACATACGCACGCACTGCTTCTACTCTATTTCCAAAGGCCCTCTTGACGACCACTGTCCCCCGCGGCTCGATGTGTCTCACGTTAATTAGTGACCTTCTTAGCACAGTTATGTGGATCCTGAGTCCAGGCGAGGCGAAATGGGTGACCGCTCTGACAGCACGCATGCGTAGCCATCCGGGGATGACTTCCCTCTTTGTGCATTAGCCTGGTCTACCAACAACCTTGATAGGGTTTGTCAGAGTGACCGAGCTTTGTATCACTCGTCCAATGTCACAAACTCGAGCGGACGACGACTAAACGTACCCTATATTTTTTCCATTTTATTTTACAGTGGCTGATTCTTGTTGCAGTCGTCGGATTCATTCAGTTCAGTTCTATTCACCCCGAGAAAATGCTGCAACTCTCTCGAACGAAAAGGCGGTAACGTGATCCCTCGCCGGCTCGCCGGCAACAAAATACGAAAATAAAAGCTCCGCCGCTCAGCTTTCACCGAAGCTTCGAGTTCTTTCGAGGAGGCGCCCGTGGTCTTGCCAGTGCTAAAGCCCGCCGATGATTCCAGAAGGGAGAAAGAGGGAAGTTGTTCAGTAGACGGCGGCGGGCGAGTTGTGTGTTGTGCCCTCTCTCTCCGCCACGGCACAGTTATAAAAAGAGAAGCGGCGCTTAAGCAAACCAGCTACGCTTGGACGTCGTGATGTGACAACGGCATCTGCCAGGTTGTGCCCCACACCACCGACGTAATACCGGGCCTCGAATCACCGTGATCGTCTCGGACATCCTGGCCTAGAACGAAGCCACACTTCCCACGTAGCCGAATCGTCCCACGTAGCCCACGTAGCCAGCGTTCATCGTCCGGCCCGGTCGGTGAATATTGTGGGACTCTGTCTCTCACATGCATCGAACTGTTCGTCTCCTTTATAATTAACTACTCTACTTCGTAATATCTATTTGTTAACGCTCCTGATTGCATAATTTTGTCTAATTTTGAACTGTTGCTCGCATTTGTATCCATTCTAAGTTACCTCTTGCTTACGTTCCTCTCCTCATGCTTTCACAGTGTTTCACCTGTCCAAATATGTCTTGGTGTTGTTTTCGTTCAACGCTCTGACTCATTCTTACCGGTCTGGTCGGCGAAAGCCGCACATCAGACGGCCACCCCCTTCATCACTTGTGCCCTGTAGATTCGGTGGGGTTGTTTGCTCGCTTGAGTCGACTCCCCATACCTTCTAACAGCGCACCCAATTCAGGAAACGGTGACAACCCACCATTTTTATGTCTGCCTCCTGGCACTCTTTTATGAGATGGCCGGGTCGGCTCCAACTGAAACCTTGTTGTGGATTTCGTGCTTTAGCAGCCATCGGCCCTCCGTGCCTCGTGCAACCTTGGGGAGGGGTGTAATGTCTGGTACACAGTACTCAAAATTGCCCTATTCACCACAACCCTGCTGTTCCCCGCCAGATCCCTGTCCTCTCATTCGCCAATTGTTTTGAGTCTTAGAGATCACCGGCACATACGTTGTATGGGGCTCCAATAGACTTGTTTCTACTGCCTATGCATACTTGTTGTAGCTCATCAAGACGTACCCACTGTTTGCAATGCTGGAGTGCCACCCGTCTCCAGTCATCTTGGGGCAGCGCTGTCTTCAGTTAGTCGGCCAGAAAGAGCTCTGTCAAATCATACCCCTTTTCAACGATAGCGAAAAACGTTTCTTTTGAGTACCCCTGCTGTTAACGTAATAGGAAATGTATCAATAAAGCCGCTGTCCAACTTGATGGCAAAATTATTACGGCCCTTTTGTGCGGTTTCAAACATTTATTGCTACTCGGTGGGGCACAGACGCAGTTCCATTAGCACCAACGACTTTAAATCGCTCTAAGGTAATACCGCCCTCATACTGCGTTGTCATTGTCAAAGGTCTAACTCTGTTGGTCAGGTAATGCATTACCGTAAGGGCCCTAGCATTCACAGGAAGCATGAGAGCGTTGAACAGATCTCCACGCTGTCGAACAACTCCCCTACCAATGCTTCTTCTGTAGGCATGCGTGGCAACAGATTGCTCGACGGTGTGGATTTGAGCACGGCACTAGAATGAACCTCTAAATCGCGTTCCACCGTCACCCCCTGGGAATGCTGTTTCAACTTCTCGAGCTGAACTTTCGCCCTCTCTAGACATTTTTTTTCTCGATTACTAGCAAAATGTTTGCTTCTGTCACTGCTGCCTTCATACCTGCGTCGTTCATCGCTGCACCGACCTTTGACGAGCACGCGCCCATAGTGGATGTACTCGTGTTGAGCGTTTTGGAATCGTGCAAGCACTGCGTTTTGGATCTTGTAAGCGTGCAGAGCAATGTGCAAAGCAGCGCCGTTCACTAACTCATTTCGTTGCCGCCGGCCTAAGCAGCAGTGAACACGCGAATGAAGTTTAAACACCTGCATTCAACACACGTTTGTCCCCACAGAGTTCCAGCGTTCGCAAAACACTGCAGCAGTTTTTTACTTCACACCGCAACCCTCTCAACACCAACACCCGGTGAGCCTACTCTGTCAGCAAAGTTCTCTCATTTTCAGCTCGATCTTTGCTGCTTCCCGGTTAACTTTACTACACATCTTCCGTGGTCACTCTTCAAAGCTCTAGGCGTCGGTGATCCTCTTCTCACACTTATCGTCCTCTTCACTTTCTTTCAAACATGTTGCTAGTCCTTTTCTTGCAGCTTTATCTTTCGTTCTTCACTGCGTTTGCTCGCGTCACCATTTTCATCCTCCCATCACGTGAGAACTTTTCGAGTGTCACAAACTCTCCATTTGCACCACTTGCCATCTCGTTTTACGACCAAAGTCCACCTTGCCACGTTCTATCGGCGGCTGCTGCGTCGTTTGTAGTTGTCTCCCCGCAGTCGCTGCTTGTCCCGCATAGTCCTCTGTCAAACTCCAGTCGACGCTACGCCAGTCACGTTTTTTCTTCGGGATCGTGACAAACCGTGAGGGAACACTGGGTACGTTGCAGGTTGTAACGCTGTTTCAACGGCTACAGGACGAGACTGAAATGGTGTTTGCTCTTATCCACACTTGGTTTGTATGCAAAACAAGGCGACAGATGCACACTTCACTTTCAACACTTCCCGGTCATGTGCCGGCTATAATCCGCAAACGCTGAGCTGCCCTCTCTGGTCGATGTCTTTCTCTTTATTCCCGCTCCAGTGCCTACAGCCCCAAGCTTCTTGCCCTCCCCACAAGACCACACGAAACACAACTCAATGCAATAACGGCCGAAAGTGGTACGGAGGGCGCCAAGAACTATTTCCTAAGAATTTGGGTGCTTCGACCTTTCCCCCGTCAGCCAAGGCCAGCACCTCAAGTTAAGGCATTGTCGTGTACGAAAGCGCCTGAATTATCTCGCTCCCCGTCTGCCATCACCACTTCTACTCCCTTACCCATGCAAAAACTGGTATTGTGGCGCGACAAAGCTGGTACTGTGGACAGCCAGTTTTGCATCTCATGGGGTCACTAGCGCGTTGATAATAGAGAGTTTTAGCACTCCACATGTTCCGTCCATTACGGGGTTTCCGCATTGATTGGGACCTGTCTGGGCACTTGCGGATTCGTTTCGCTGCGGGAGATTTGTTCCGCGGCTAGCCCTTGCCAAGCCCGCCCATTCGCTAGTGTGGGGTGCGCCCTCCTCGCCATGCCTGGGCTAGCAGGCGCAGTGAAGTCCCGGTCGACACGGTAACCACGGAATAGAGGAAACATACAGAGTGCTAGTACTCTATTAACTCATTACAGCAGCGATCGTATCCTTTACCAGACAACAACCACAACAATGGGTTTTTGGTTTTCGGCAGAATAGGGCACCTGAAGATTTCACCAAACACTTCCGCGACTACACGTGCCGTTGAAGCGCGGGTATTTCAATACAGACCGGGAGGCCGTTTTGTGGCACCACCGCCGCTTTAGCGAACAGCACCGCCAGTGGAGATCCGCTCGTCAGTAGGATGCCGCTGGCGTTGAGCGTGGCGTACTTCTGCTAGGTTCTCGGCGTTGTACTGTGGTGCGGCTCGCAAAGCCTGGATATCCGCAAGAAGTTTTTCAGATCGGCATACTGTGAAAGGGGAGGATAGCCTTACGTGGCATGCCATGTGTATGATTTACGCCCATTCGTCATAATTCAAGATCGCAGGCAACGCTCATTGCGCCAAGCTGGAAGTCGACCTGGAAATGAAACTCAATTTCTTCGTGCAAATTTTTGATTGCCGTCAATTTTTCATCATCAATCAAGAAACAACAACGCTTCCCTGCTCCGCACACGATAGTTGCTCGCTTGAGTTGTGAAGTCAACGTGTATCCTAATTCCCAACTCCGACACGATCAAAAAGTTGGGATTTACTCGAAGCTACGGAAACTTCAAAATAAATCGAATTTGAACAAATAAGTCGCGATCGCCCACTTACTTAATTTCGCGAAGAGAAAGCTTCGCGTTTCAGCGTTCGTTCTCGTTAGATGAAAGAAGGTTTGATTTTCTTAGCTGCTTACCCTTGTGCGACTCGCTTGTTTTTTACTTTTCCTGTCAATTTTTTTCGCAGGAGGTGATAGTTGCACTGTAAGGCTAATTTACCTAACGCAGTCCACTTGTCCTGAGAAGCATAGCAACTCCAGGTGCATGCATTATTTACAAATCAAAGCGGTAATTTGAAAACAAAACATTTCCAACTCTCCGTGCTTGTTCCATCATTCAGATCAGTTATCACATATGTTACTGATGACTTTCATACATGGTTTGCTCGAGACAAGTATAATTTATTCTTTGTTATAATTAAAGCATACTGCCAATTCTTCACGGGATTTTCGCAGGAAGGGCATAAATACAATACATGTCCGAGGTTTTCGATCATTGTGGGTATAACAATCGGCGGAATATAGTACACTAATACTCTACTCGACACAGTATGAAACATTGCACATGCAATAAATCTAAACAAGGAAAGCACATATTTTTCGAAAGTAATATACCGTGCAGGCTCCGATAATACAGGTTACTGATAATTAGTCTTCTTTGCAAACCTAAAAAAATCGTGCTTCCACGACAAGATGATACCCACATTCACACCGTGATAGCGAGTTATGGTGACCTCGTGTTAAATTTTTTTTTCTGTCAGTCTTAAAAACTGTACTACCGTGTTGCCAGTTATTTGGTGGCCTAGAGAATTCAATTCCCTTATTGCTAATGGAAACAACGCCGCAACAGAACAGTCTACGTTGAACCGGTATTCCATTAGCCTTTGGGGATGTTTTAGTCTGGTTAACCTTGTTCGATCAACAGATATATAGCTCCAGGACTCTAAATTATGGTGGTCGTGAATGCGTTGAAACAAAAAAATTTTAATCAAGCTACCTTGACTCGATTATTGAGGGTGAATAGGCCAGCTTGTTTTAATAGCTCGGTCGGAGAGTTGCTCATTTAATATCGGTTTTATATAAATCAAACCGCTTTGCGTTAGATAAATTCCAGCTTATCGATTCATTCTTTAGTAAAAGTAGATAATAATGACAGCAGTGTCCTCGATTTCTGTGTTACCCCTATTTGTACCCACACAGGGGAACTGCTACACGTGTGATCTTTGCAATTACGTAGCGGACGGCGCTAAGCCGTCATTCCAAGATCAGCAGCAAAGGGACTAGGACAACGAACAAGCTTGTACTTGCACTGAATCATACTTGCCACAGCAGCAATTTATCCCAGGAACATAATTGATGAGGACGGATTAGGCTTGCCGGAAAAGGACGGCACAGATACACCCTCGTGCTTTTCTGCCTACCCCATCTCCTGGCTTCGGTGCAATGAGGAGCAAAGCAGGGGCATACGTAATCCGGTGATGTTAATTAGGCCCCTGAGCACAGGCTTTCCTGACTGGGGCAACGGTGATCAAACAGTAAGAGAAGCAGCAGCTATGGCACCGGAAGAACTGCCATGAGACACTGCTACTCATCCCCGATCGCGAAAGTGCGGCATTGGCAGTTAAAAACTTCGTCGCATGTCCTTCTTGGTCAGCCAACACCTAACACCTTGAAGATAGTGAAGTCGGCGCATTGCTTCACCCCTTCAGTTTTTTAGAATATGGGATAGGCTTCATCGGTCCTATCTTTTGTTTCATAGTTGATCTTTTTAGAACAGTGCATTGTAGTTTATCGATAGCTATGTGGTCTTATCACCTGCTTGGTGCTTCGCTAATTTTGTTTTTCAGGATGGCCTAGAACAAGCAATCGTTAGCACAATTTTGTAAGAGCACTTCTATTTCTAATATAGGGGTAAAAAAGGCATCAAATCGACGCAGCAACTTTAATTGAAACGCTTTTAAGCATACGACAGAGAAGTTACGCAGAATTCAGGTGAAATGTATACGCAAACTTCATTTCTTTTCAGCGTTGATGGCGATTAGTCCTAAGAAAAACCATAGTGTTACGGTAATTTTCTGCTGGACATTATCGACACAGTTGGCTTTGCCGCACGGCGTTTGTGCAGATGCGGTAAAATATGCATAGCACCCTAGTCTTTGCACAAAGAATTACAAAACTATCCTTATTTTTAACAATGCCTACAATTGATGCAGGAGAGCATGTTGCAGCCAAATAAAAGATGTCGGTCTCACAATAAAACTAGAATCGCCGAGGCTCGAAACCTGGGGGTTTGCGTGAAAGCTCACGCTCTTACATCTAGCTCACGCTCTAGCTCACGCTCTTGTGTGGTCTCCGGGGCATCAGGGTCTAAGAGGTAACGAAGCCCCACACGCGGCCGCCCCAGCGCTTACCCACCGCGCGCATTACCCATGCTTTCGCGGCTCGGAGGTTGGGAAACCCCTTCTGCAGTTTAGAGAAATTGTAAAACATTTCTTCGATCACCGCCGGTTTCCCAGGCCTTGCAAAGGGTTGTAGGAAAGTCGATGACCGATCACTGTGGCGGCTGGAGACGAACACATTAATGTGCCCTGCAGTAGCAAAGCATTTTGGACCCAAAGCAGATGGTCGATGTCTGCATTGTGGCGAGGTGTCCGATACCTTCCACATCGTGCGGGCGTGTCAGAGCAACCCTGCGTTGCCTTTAACTTTGCCCTACCAGAAAGGCACGGGAGGCAGCGCTGCACAATTGTACGTGGCTGGAGTCTCAAAGGACGGGAGCATCGGCCTTGACCAATGTGGTCATGAAATAGTCATGATGATGGTTGTTTTTTTGGCGCACGGCCGACTAAGGGCAAAGAGCGCCAAGTGAGTTATTTAATGGTTGATGAGACTAAATACTGAAACCTGTGAGTAGAAGTAAGAGTCACGCAATAAAAAACACAATGGAGATGGCTGGTGTATAGGGCCAGGATGATTACACGTGATATGACAAAAGCTGCAGAAATTTAACTTCTGCTAAAAACTTAAGAGCACATTCAGCTAAAAAGTATGATGGGTGCAAAGGAATGTGTCGTCTGTATAATTCAGGGAAATGTTTGGGTCGTGTTGTGTGAAGTGCCTTTACTGTGATTTGTATGTGGACTACGGATAGGCCCTTTCCACACCTGCTACACATGGGTCTCGAAGCTCCAGTGAGCAGGTGGGAGTGCGTTACATGTGTGTGGCCTATCGGCAGCCCAGCCACCCAGCCAGGGCGACTTCAGTGTATCTGTTGGGTGAGTCAGTTGTGTAGCGTCCCAAGTGTGGTTTTATGACATGTACTTTGTTGTCTGTTTGTTGACTCCAGTGTAATTGCCATGTGTTGGGAAGCTGTCGTCTGATGTGTCTTTAGGTCGGTGTAATGTACTGTTGCAATGCCAACTGGGGTCATGAGAGCAGCATCACCAGCCATTTGATTGGCGGTCTCATTGCCAGGGATTTCACATCGCCCTGGTACCAAGCGTGTAGTTGTTTGAAGATTTAAGGCATATGCAGTCATTAGTACCTAGAAAAGAGCACTGATCCCATAGTTTTTAGATGACTGTCCTAATGACAGTTCCTGTACAACGCTTAGAGAATCTGTGTACACGATAGACTTGGGAATTTTATGTTTGACGATGTGTTTTGAGACGAGTAAAATGCCATACGCTTCTGCCGTGTAAATACTGTTATGAAAATTCATTGTTTTGCTAAATCTAAAATTTGGTCCCTGCGGTGCCCAAGAGACAGTAGAACCAGTTTTCGACGCGTCGCTATAGAACTCTGCGCACCTGTACTTCTCCTGCAGGAACAGGAAGTGCTGCAGAATTGCATTCCTGGGTACCCTATTTTTCTACTAGTCTGAATGATAGGTCGTATGATATAGGATGTAGATGCCATGATGGATTTAAATTATGGATGGGTGTCTTGTGCGTGTCTCACAGAGGGACCATGAGTACTGAAGCCTCCTCCCTAACTCTGAGGGAGAAAGGGAATGAGATAGATGGCCTGCTTAAGAAGAGTAGTATATTTTATATATCGTTCGTGATGGGATTAATAGGATGGTTGGTGAGAGACACGATCTTAGATGCATACAGCAGGTCAACATACTGCCGTTGATGCCATAGAAACCATTTGTCGCACTCGACGTGGAGACTCTCGACAGGGCTGGTGCGGAAAGCGCTGCATGAAAGGCGAAGGCCAAGATGCAACACTGGGTAGAGCATTTTAAGGGCTGTTTTTGTCGCTGACCCATATACGACACTGCCGTAGTCAAGCCGAGACCCTACCAAGGCCGTTTGGAGGCGCAGCAGGAGTTGTTTGTTGGTCCCATAGGATTGGTGTGAGAGGAACTTAAGCATGTTCATTGTTGTTAAGCATTTGCATCTGAGCTGTTTGATATGAGGAATGAATGTAAGTTTTCATCGAATAAAATGCCTAAAAACTTGTGCTCCTTGTTCACAGAAATCTGCACGTTGTTAAGAGTGATGTTTAGGTCTGGGTGGACACCACGCTTCCTGGAGAACACAACACAAGAGCTCATTCCAGGATTAATTTCAAAACCATTCTTTTCTGCCCTGCCGGCAAGTTTCTTGACACCGAGCTGGACTTGACGTTCGCAGATGGACATATTGCATGATTTAAAGGATATCTGGACGTCGTCTACATACATGGAAGAAGATATTGTAGGTGGCAATGCCTTTCCAAAAGAGTTCATCTTAACTATGAAGAGCGTGCAACTCAAAACTCCACCTCGCGGCAGGCCATTTTCTTGCGTATGTACCTTTTACAGTGCAGGACCAACTCTGACACGAAATCTTCTCTCCGACAAATAACAAGCTAGGGTGTTAAACATATTACCAGAAACACCAAATGACTTGAGGTCCCTAATCATCTCATAACGCCAAGCGGTGTCATAGGCCTTTTCGAGGTCGAAAAACACAGTTAAACAGAACTGTTTGTGAATGAAGGCATCCTTGATGTATGACTAGTTGATCGTTTGTGGATCTCCCCTCCCTGAAGCCTGCCTGGCATCTCTCGAGAAGGCCGTTGTACTCCAAAATACGCACGAGCCTCCGGTTTATCATCTTCTCGAGAAGCTTGCACAGGCAGCTGGTCAGGGCAATGGGTCGATAGCTAGAGGGAGAAGAAGGGTCCCTCCCTTCTTTCAAGAATGCAACAACTACGGCATCCCTACAAGATTTTGGAATATGCCCCAAAAGCCATATCTTGTTGAAAATTTGAAGGAGTGTTACAAGAGTGTCTGTGTGTAAGTTCTGTATCATTGTATATGTGAAGTTGTTTGGGCCTAGCGCTGAGGGTTTACAGGTATTCACAGCACCTCCCGGCTCATGAAGCGAAAACTCAGAGTTATAGGACATGTTTGATCTGTCATTTTCATGTAAAGGCTTCTTTTCGGCCACGAGTTTGTGTTTCATGAAAATTGTTCGTGTAGTGTGCTGAACTAGACACGTGTTGGAAGTGTTGTGCAAGAGTGTCAGCCTGGTCTTCACGTGTGTCTCCAGTTGTGCTGACCAGAGTCTGGCTGTGTGTTTGTTGTCCTTTGAGTTGCGTATTCGTGTCCATACTTTTCGTGTGTCGGTGTAGGAGTTAATTGATGTTATGAATGAGCGCCAACTATCGCGTTTTGCCTCCCGGCACACACGTTTTTCAAACGCCTTCGCCCGTTCGAACAAAAGGAGGTTACTCGACGTGGGGTGCCGACGAAGGACACCCCACGCCTTGTTCTGGGCTTCTCGCGCCCGCCTACAGTCCTCATTCCACCACGTCCTCCGCTGGTTGCGCGGGGCACCAAAAGCATGGGGAACGGAGTTTTCAATGGCGTCGAGGATGTGCACCGCGAGTAGTTGGGTTGCCTGCTCAACGTGTAGGTGTGTTACGGACGTGTAGTGTAGTTTAGATGAATCTGTAAATGTATTCCCGTTTGCTGTTGCTTTATTAAACCTGTTCTGGGAAGATGAAGTGCTCGGGCCCTTATGTATATATGTTAGTGAGGTGCGGAAGAGGTCACTACTTTGAGTCAGTGCCCACACCCCACTCGAGACATAGAAAGAGAACTGCAGATCCAATTTCCAAGTCAAGGTGTGAATAAGTGTTGTGTCCTATATTACAATATGTTGGCTGTTTGTGGTTGAAACGAAATGCTCCAGATGATGTTAAGAATTTCTCAATAAGGCGACCTCGGGCATCCGTGCGAGCAGAGCCCCAAAGAGAGTTATGTGCATTAAGGTCGCCAATCAGAATGAAAGGTTCGGGTAACTGATCGACCAGACCCTCGAAATCTGAGCTCGAGAGCTGGAACTCAGGAGGGGTGTAAAGAGAAAACAGTGTTATAGGCCTATTGAAAATTATCGCTCGAATGGCAACAGACTCTAGGTTGGTCTGTAGTTGGACAGTGTGGCACGCCAAGGATTTCCGGACAATGCTGGCCACACCGCCTGAGGATGTGCCAACACCGTCTGTGTCCCTCCTAAATACCATTTAACTATTCAAGTAATCTGTGCGTGTGGAGTTTAAATATGTTTCTTACACTTGGCTGATTAGAATGCAGTAATTCATAGACATCATCAAGATTTTTGAGAAGGCCTCTGCAGTTCCATTCCATATTTTCTCTTCTCATTATTGAAGTTTAGAGCTAGTGTAGTATGTGTGTGTTTATGTGTCGGCTTACGGGGCTTGAACTCTTGGAAGGGATTTTTTTATTTTCTCTACTGACCTGGACGCAGGAGCCCGTTCCTTCCTCTGTGGTGCATGCCAGAACGGCTCGATGTCCATGTCGTCATCTGAAGGCAAGGGGGTGCTCAGCGGACTTGGCCACCTAGACTTGGGCGTGGGACCCTCAGGAGCTCACCAGGTGGCTGAGGCGGTGCGGCGGTGGTTTGAACTGCCGCGGGTGCCTCCGTCACCATCTCCTCCGTGACCTCGCATGTGGGTTGGGCCGGTGGGGAGGCAGTGGTGGATGCCGCCGCATCCCCAACTGACGTGATTGCCACCACAGCCACTGCTGACTGAGCAGGCGGTGTGGTGGCGGGTTGGGCCCCCGGAGGCAACCCAATGGGGGGCGAGACCAGGTCCGACTCGCGGTACTGGGTCCCCACCGAAACCAGACAGCGCACCACCCCCCGGCGAGCCGCGATGGCGTACCTCCGCAGGGGGAAAGTTGCGAACCTCTTTGGCGCCTCTTGGAAGGTGACGTTCTCGTTTACTTTGAAGGCAATAATCTGTTTATCTTGTTTAAACTTTTCTCAGCTTCTGCAATAGGCAGAGTGCGGTCCCTGGCAGTTAAGAAAGGTGAAGTGTTTGGATCCACAATTATCGGTTGGATCATCTTGAGCTGCACATTTTGCGCACGTCAGTTTACCACGACAAGAGGTTGTGCCGTGGCCAAACCGCTGACACTTGTAGCCGCGGCGTGGGTTCGGCACATAGGGTCAGACCGGACATCTCACGAAGCCTGCGTTGACCGACTCAGAGAGTGTTGAGCGGTCAAACGTCGAGATGATGTGTTTGGTACGTACGATTTGGTCGTTTCGGCGTATGGCTATTCGACTCACTGCCGTCACGCCCTGACGAAGGCCCTCGAGCAGATCGGCTTCGGTTTCACTTATAAGATCCAGATCAGAGATCACGCCTTGGCCGCTATCAAGGCTGCGATGAGCAGTGATTTTGATGTCAACATTGATAATGCGCATTTGTGCAAGGAGGTTTGTGGACTGCTGTTTGTTGTCTACCTCAATAAGGAGTTCTCCCGTTTTCAGTTTCTTAGCCTTGTACGACTTGCCGACAAGTCTTTCAAGATACTTGGAGATTAAAAACACGGACTGGGAAGTGATTGGCTTTGTCTTATCAAGACATTCCATGATCAGAAAGCGCGGGAAATAATCGGGCTTTGGGAGCGAGATCGATTGCAACGGAGGAAAACATACTTCGGCGCAGCCCCTTTTCTGGGACCGATTACGTTTGGAGGGGGTGTTTGAAAATACCATACAGCATGTATAGAAGCAGGGGACAGGGGTACTTTCTTCCGCAGCCTTACCCTGATAGCTGAGGAGGTCCCGGAGCTCCCTGCCTGGTAAACAGACAGTGAGCCCATCCGCCGGAGCTTGACCTGGGCTCCGGCGGCCACCGTTCGAGGTTTCTACCCTTCACCTTTAAACACATCACCACGGTAGGTTAAACCTTTTGTTGGGGGCTCAGGGTCTGCGGTGTCGCCAACACCGTCACCAAGATTGCTCAAGGTTCCCGTGCAGGGGTGGTCATGAAATAGGGACTGCACCTGTGTGGAGAGCCATAGGTTTAACCTCTTCTTTATTTGATCATAAAGTTTCTCTCTTCCTCCTTCTCCTCAATCGCTTTGTCCAGTAAGCACATCAGTGCCTTTGTTCGCAACGTCGCGGTGCAACAATATACGAACGAAAAAAAGGCACCCTCCCCCAAAATTCTTTTCTCGAGAAGGCATCGATCAGAAAAGCCGTGATGACAGTTTGGCCTGGGGCAACTTCTCCAGTCACAAGTGGGCTTTTGAAGAGTGGGCTCATTCCCGGATGAAAACTACCCCGCCAGAAAAGTATAATGTGGCAGGTGGTTATTCTACCCAGACAATTGGCCCTCGGATAGATTACTTTTCAAAGTACGACTTTGGCGTGAAGGGTCAGCATAGTAAAATGTATATAGGGGCATAAATAATTTCAGAGACCACTTTGGTTACCGAAATATCTACTATACCGGGTATTACGACGTATATATTACAAAAAAACGGGTTAATTAGCAAGGTAAGAAAACTTATTATCCAAGTAAATGCCCACATGCTATACGGAATAATCAATTAATCACGGTAATACAGAGAAGTGCCAGCGCATCAGTACTTAAAATCAGAAACCTAATAAGATGCATGTGAAGCTACTATCTTTCAAACTGGCCGACTATTATTGGCTGTCGCCATATTTTCTACGATCTGGTGCGCACAGAACCCGAGTATGAAAGAGTCTGCAGATGTTGTACTAATAGCGCAGTATTGCAGGAAGCCGCTCCAGCTACCTTAGCTATGAACCCGGTGTTCGAACAGAAAGAAATTGCAGTTATACGACATAAAGCATACGTAAGCTGCCAGCCGGATCACTCGGTCATACTTGACCATTGGAGGTTTTCGTGTCGCTTGGCGTAGTGTATACGAAGGTTTTTTTCCAGAGGAATATAAGTGCGCGAGGCACCATTTTCCAATTTATCCGCTCCCGACGGCAAAGGGGCACCCAAATAAAGGCGAGGGATAAAATCAGGCAGCGCTGAAAGACTGTGTTTTTGTTTTTTATCCGAGCTAGGACTTGATCGATGCCCGCTGCGGCGGCACTCGTTCTATACAGGCCTACAAGCCGTCTTGCATATCAGTCTTCGAGGAATTTCGCCCGCCGCGTATGCGCTAAAGATACGCTGCAGCTTAAATCCGGAAATGAGGCATATACGTCAAGCGAAGTGCTTATCCTACATAGCTAACCTGCGCATGCGGATGAACTCTTGGAAAAAAAAAAGGCGACGTTCGTTGATTTTTTGCTGGGCTATTGAGGTTTCTTCAGTATTCGGTTTCGGCTGCTCAGAATAAGAGTGGGGATATAACAAAGGTGATTCTTCAAGATCCATCGAATAATTTCAGATAACCTCCACATGCCGCCAATATATGTGGACACTGTCTTTGCACAAAAAACGAAGGCGCAAGCAACAAGAGTTCTTTTTGTCAGATTTTCTCCCCTACTTCAATACATCCTCAACTCCCAATCTTCGCGATGACAGCAAAGAGTATACTAAGAGGATGAGTATGATTCAGGAAAGAAAGTTGGTATGGGTGAAACAAAAGGCAGCGTTTAAGGCCTTCTACGCAAGCCCGCTCCTTGTGCCCCCCGCTCCCAGTCATTAGGAATGGAATTGTCTGCGTTAGAAGATAACCAGCGGCAAAAATATCTCCAAAGCGTTTGCCACATAGAAACATACAATTATAAAAGCTGTTAAATATCCAATAAACTTGACGTAACGCGAACGTGAAGAAATTTTCCGTAATCTTGCAGGTGGGATTTTTCGCTGTCTGAAAAGGCAAAAGGAGGGAGCACTACTAAATGTGCGTCTTTCTTGTGGATGGCCCTACCTTCGCACCTGTTTTTCTTTTGTTAAAGGTTCCACTTATCAAATTCCGGATTACTTTGAAGTGTTTCAATTAGGGTTTCACGACGCAGCTACACAGACCACGAGGGGGACAGTAGTGCAGAGGTATACGGGTGATCTTAGGCCGCCAGAATATTTTACCCTGGTCAAATTTCTGATACTGAGGCGTGTCTGTTTCTGCCTACAATCAATAAAACTACCACAGCATGGGGGATTGAATCCGCGACCTCACTTTCAGTTTTGCAGCGCCTTAGCCACTGTGCTACCGCGGCGTGCAACATGACTGAAATGAAGGACACATCCACAGATTCAGGAATGCATACCGTAAATGAATTGCAATCTCAGAGATATTTGTCGGAGCAGGCATGTCTCTAACACGATCGCTGAAAAAATGTCCCGGGTACGGGAAGTATTGTTGCATTAACTCCGCAGTGTCTAGCCTGAAAGCATTCATTGTTTTATAGAAATGAAAACCGACGCAAATGTTTAAGTACCGAGTGCACTATCTCTTCCTTTGTCGGCAATGCGGCGTCTACTTTTTTGCGACGCAGGCGGCCCTGTGAAACGTGCCTACTTAAGAGCTATTCCATAGAGTGTACCCGGCCAGAATGTCATTCTGGAGTAGCTAAACGGCAAATGGGAACTACAGTTTTCATGGAAGGCACTTTAGGATAGTTTGTATCCGAAACACGCTTTACGCGTTCTGGCTCGCCGTGTGAGTTGTTGCGTCAGCAGGTGTCTGAAAATTGTGAAAAGTAACCTCGAACGACCACCGTTTAGATAAGTGTAAGTTATCTTAAAAGTTAATTATGGTTATGTTGTTAATTTATTTTAACACGAAAGTGTTTTATTCCCAAATACATGAAGATTTTCCTGACGTCGTATCCGCCACGGAAGTGACGGCCGTACAACCAAGCAAGCGGCCTGTAAAGGGTACACCCCTGCAATAGGGCGTTGTTGCGGGGAAGCAACCTTTACTAAAAAAGAGTACGCTATTTAAGGGTTGTCCGTTTTCAGGTTTTATCTTTTAACACGAAAGTGTTTTATTCCGCGATACCCTAAGATTTCACTGACGTCATATCCATCACGCAAGTGACGCCAGTGCAGCCTTTGCCGAAGTGACCCGCCAGCAGAACGTCGCTCGCCAAGCACACCCACAAGACAGCCGCCGACCCGCAAATCACGCTCAGCTGCAGATTTCACTGCACATTTCACTTTCGTGTTTTACTGATTCCTATGGCAAAGAAATCAATTGTAGTTTTTTTTACAAAATGAGAGGAGGCGAAGAAAATAATGAATAGCCAAACGACGTGCCAGCACCGCGTGGTGGGGTGTTGCTCCATGGCGGCCAATACGATGCGTGCATTGCGTAGTATACGAAATCCCACTTGTGTGCAAAGTGTCTACGAAGACCAGATGAGAAGGCGCGTTAACAATTGCCTTTCAGAGCATGCACTATGCGTCGGAAATCTTGAAGCAACCTCGCTACACAATGTGCTAAGCGCAATTGCTACGCTAACCTTATGGAAACATGCATCCTAAAACGATACCGAGGTGGCCGATCCAGTGAAATCTAAGAGGCATCAGCCAGTGGCATGAGGGGGGATGATTGCGTGGGTTCCCCTTCGGTGGCACTCCTTCAACGGGAGATAGCCTATCATGGCACTTAAAGAAAAATAATGACTGTTTTCAAGTACCAACTGCGTTCTTTTCACGTAGTTTATGGTTTTAGCTTTTCCTTTCCTTAACGCAGCGTTGTGAGATTAGTAACTTCCAATAATATTTTCCTCAGTTGTTCGTCAGCGCTTGTCTTCGTCTGTCTACTGAGTCGAAGCCTTTCGCGCTGTTTGTTTTTCCAAAGTAAACACACTGAAGTGTTTGCGTTGTTTCTCAGGTGACAAAGAGGGATATGTCAAGTTATTTCGCGAAATATTTACGCCAGGTATCATCACTAGCATCACGACCAAGAAAGCTTCATTTCATTGATTAAAAGGGTGCAGCCAAAGCGCCACTCTGGGAGCCCCAGTGCACTCTGCATCAGTGCACCTAAATAAGACCGTTTGGACTGGTGTATAAAGTTCAGCCGAACTTCGTTCAAGCTATGCGACTCTAAAAAAGGAACACAAGAAGCAAGCAATTGTCACAAGATACGTTGATATAAATGATCGTTCTTCTCGTCAAGCTGAATTTTTTCAAACCAGCTTCTAAAACAAGGGTGTACCACTATCTTGGAACCTTTCCATATATGAAAATTAGGCTCCATAATTCACTTCCACCAACTGACTTATTTTGGGTTGCCGTCTAAGAAGCTATTGCCAATTTCGGAAAGTTGATAGCCCGCCCACCTTTTCTCTACACCTGTCTGTCGCAAAACAACAAATTGAGAGAGGGAGAGTGCGCAATGAAGTGCCGAGGCACACATCTCCTTCCTGTGACGTAAATGAGACAGCGACGGCGAGCGCTTAAGAGGAAACGATGCAGAAGTGTGTGGGTTTGAAAACCTCGATAACGGGTTTGGAAACTGTCCCTTCTTCGGACAGAGGAACACATCAGAGAGGAACAAATCACATTGATTCTAAGCTCACAGTTCTGCAGCAAAAGTTGAGATTAGAAGACACGTTGTCGCAAAGAAAGCATGAAAATACCTCACTAAGATTTAAAAATGGAAAAAAGAAGTGAATAACTGCGCTGATTTTTATCTCCTTGAGTGAGTTATTAAGGAGGCCAACCTAAAGAGAAAGAAGCCACGACTGAAATGATGGGAACTCTCACATACTAAGCATGTTTTTTTGTATAGTGCTGAAACACGAACATGCTTTGAGAGACATCGGGCTCGTGTTATGTGTAATGGTTTTAAACATGCCACCAGATTTCTAAATATGTCCTCCTCTACCAAACCAATCACATTTGAGGTATGAAAATTGTCAGGCTTTCTGGCTGTCTTGAAGGTGGTTTGGGGAAGCTGTAGAAAGTTGAGAAAAAGTGAATATCCAGAATGGTATTAAGTGCGTTCGTTTCCAGCAGAGCAGTACCCAACCATAGAAGAACTTGCAATAAGAGGTAATCTGATACAGGAGGTAGGAAATACCCTGGTACCAACTTAAATCGCGTTTGCAGAGTTTTCTATCATGTTGCAGAAGACTTAATTTAGAACACTCCGTGGTTGGCACGTTGTATGTCGCAGAACATTGTGAAAAATGATAGGACCCGACAGAAGGTCTTCAGTAAAGTCTTGGAAAAATATGAGATTTATCTCTGAGTGGCCTTGAATCAAGCTTGAAAGGGCGAGCTTTGATGGAGCCGAGGGAATGCCCTCTTCTAGAATCCCTTTAATCCCACCTTTATCGGGCACAGACGCAAAAGAAACGCGAATGCTTTGAATTTCGGACTCTCGAACGTAAGCCCGTTCGTCTCTCTCCCATTCTGCTGATATAATAATTAAGCTCCGCTTTCGGGCGAATGCCATTATTTCGCACGTAGATGTGGGCCAAAACCAAAATTTAAATTGACATGAAAGAGAGTTTCACCGGACATCGATAACATATTTGGTGTCCTCCAATTACGCCCCAGACGAAATAGATGGCACAATGAAGCAAAGGGCCGACACACCACTTCGGTACCCTAACATTTGGAAATATCCGTTTCGCGGCAGCCGACGCTGTGGCAAATGGCGGAGCCAAAATCGGAACGTTTTGTTTAAGCTATTGGTGTTCACTGGGCTGGTGCGCATACAGGCAGCCTTGTGTGGGGGGCGCCATGCCGGCGCCTGCACGTCCGTGTTGGTAAGGCGACGTCGTATGCACAGGCCCCGCACCGCGTAGGCGGCTGCAACTCCTTTTCTTCCGGGCTGCCCGTGACGAAGTTTGTGTTTTTCTTGTTGAAGGTGTGTTCGAGGGAGTCCATAACGGAGGGGCACCACGTTAACGTTGGTTACGCGACAGGAAAGGCTGTTTCATTCATCGGTGTCCGCGTACACTTACGAGCAACTACAAGCCCGTCGTGGCTCGAAGAGGCTGCATAGTGAGCGCCGTAGTAGCGTGTTGTGCGGCAGCGTTTGTGCGGGCGGCACAAACGCTGCCTCACATCATTGTGCCTCCCCGAGCTCAAAAACATTACCTTGACGTCAAGTAATGTTTCACACAACGCCCTGCAGCCTACCTGTCGCACGACACGAGTGGGGTTGTCGTCACAGATGAGCTGATCACCATCTGCCGTGTTCGGGTATCAGCCGCAGGTTGCTATCCTTCGGCCAGCGCCTTCCCCTTCGGACGCTCGGTCTCTCCCCGATAAATATCGCTAGTGTCCCAGGTTACAATGCACCCACAGCCACGCTGCCGCTTTAGCTCACTCGGCGTCAGCGTGAACGTTCACCATTTGTTGGGAAGCATTTTTTTTTAGAGAGAAAGTTTATTACAAAAACGGATTACGAACATATTAGTATGCAGACGAGGGTCCCAGAGTCAACTGACTGAAACGGGACCCTCGATTGCAAATACATCAAACGAATTGTGTAGAAGCACCAAATGGGCGAAAGAGCCCAACAATTTTTTGTTGGGCTCAACAAAGAGCCCAACAAAGAGCCCAACATTATTTTGCTGTTGTGCTGAGGGACTCTGCCGTGGGCAAGGCACGGGCGCACCTGTGTCCATATGCGTGTCGGCGGGCACGTGCGCTACAGCGGAGGCATCTCGCGCGTGTTTCGTCTTCATTTGGCAGCCGTGTCTCCATTCTCTGGTGGTGATGCAGAGTTTCCAAGGTCAATTAAAGGATCGCCAAATAATGTGTTGACGACATGGACGAGAATCTGGTGAAAAAGCGCAGGCGAAGAACGCCAGAGCCTGCATTTTCCACAAGATGCGGACGCAAGCACAGACCCGACGGGCGCTGTCATGGTGGTTTTCACTGTTGCCATGGGAAGAAATAGCACACTAAACATTTATGTGAATACCATCTATGTATACCTCCGCTTTTTTTCGGGGTACGGCTAGTAATGCGAAGGAGGGATGAAATAAAGCATTTCGGGGGCAAACTGTGGACTCGAGCAGAGCAGAAAAGGTGCTGTCGGAGGTATTAGGAGAAGCCTTCGGCCTGCATGGATCTGAGTAGGCTGATCCCGAAGATGGTGATGGTTGTACAATTTCTGAGTGTGGCGCTTACTGCTGTCGTGACTTTGTTGCAGCTAAAATGGAGACGCAAAAATACGTTACGGCATCGCTGACTAGACAAAAACAAAATAACGAGGCCTGCTGTAATATGTGGGGTTGAAGATGCGATGGCTGCTTCTTGACGTAGCCTTTGAGGATGAGAAACCCGTTCGAAAAACGCGACTGAAAGTACGACAGTACGACAGTATGAAAGGGATTGGGATATTCTTACGTTTGTACAACAAAAAGTCTCGTGTGTGACAGACATTCTGCAGTTCCACTAGAGAGATTCCTGTCGCATATTGAGTACTAAAGTACAAAGTACTGAGTAGTAAACTTGCCAATTGAGTAATAAATTATTAAATCAACATCGCTCTCGTATGGCTGCAACTGCAGAATGCATTTTCAAACCTGCTACCAAGCTTCTTGTAAGTTATTATGCAGTATTTTACTGTGGTAGCGTCATTCTATCAACCGAAGTTGGCATCCGTGAATGACACCCAGCCGCAATAGCCACACGTTAATGAAAGGATGGTCCGATCTGTCAGTGGGTCGTTGCCGAAAGAAACAGAACCAGTGTTCTGCCACGGATTAAGGCTCAGACAGCGCCATGCGCACTCCCCTTCCCCATCCACCACCTGGTCGATGTGGAGTAAATATACACCGCGGCCGTTTTAAATGCAGAGCATTTCTTTAATTCACGATGTCACCCGACGTTGGCGTGCCTCGGCGTCCGCAACAGCCGTTCCTGGTGCGCCCTCTCCCCCACTCCTCCTCTCCCGCATCACGCTACCCTCCTCAACTCTCTACAACAGGTCCGCACCCCTCCCCCTACACTATATAAAAAAATAATACTTACCGGTGCCTGGTTTCGATCCCACGACCCTGCGGGCGGAACGCAAGGTACATGGTGCTCTACCCTCTGCGCCACAAAGCCGACACAGAATTAAAGCCTACGAACGCGCCTTATATCCTTGACTCATTCAAACTACGTCAAGAAGCTGCTGATACAACGCATTCACTACCTGTGGGCGAAACGCGAGGTACATGGTGCTCTTACCACTGCGCCTCAAATCCGACACAGAATGAAATGCTACGAACGCGCCTTATATCTTTGACTTATTCAAACTACGTCAAGAAGCTGCTGATACAACGCATTCACTACCACCAACTCTCCAAACACTAAACGTTAACGCAATACACCCACCCCCTATGCGACGCATTTACTCCAGTCTCCTCGCGGGGAGATGGGCCCTTTTTAGTCACTTTTTTCACCACTCTCTCCCTCCTCTACGATAAAAAATGACCAGTGGCTTAGCTCGGCTATGTCATGACATACTTAGCGTGAGCTGAGTTTCAGGTGGTTATTTTTAGGTTTCCTGGTTGTCTAGGATTAGCTTATTATCATGCTTACTGCTGCTAAAACGATTTCCAATCCAATCCAATTCAGTCCAGTCCAGTCAGTGCTCCTCGCGCATGCGCAGCACGGCTGTCCAGGAGCCACGCGAAACGGCTATCAGCGGTTCCGGTGCAGCGTCAGACTTGGCTACTGCGCAACCGACTCGCACAGCTAGAAACGCGCCGGCGCCAGTGCGTCTGCCGCGGCTATGACATCACTCCTGAGAGGAATGCGCAGACCGGCAAATGTGCCGACCCAATTCTGTCTAAACCCGTACTCCAATTGGATTGGATTTCAATCCAACACAATCCAATACAATCCAAGCCAATCCAAGCCAAGCCAAGCCATTCCAATCCAAGTCAATCCGATCCGATCCAAACCAATCCAATGCTCCTCGCGCTTGCGCAGAACGGCCCTACACGGCACACGTGAAACAGCTCAGCCTCGGCCGGTGTAGCTCACGCTAGATAAGAACGCACACGCTTTTGAGGCAGGAATTCGTTGTACGCGGCAAGAGAAGATGTTAGGTTTAGGCCACGTCCGCGATGTCAATGACGTAGGTTTAGGCCACGTCCGGGATTTCAATGACGTAGTCCTGTAACAGCGGTGGCACAAAAGGGCGAAGGCGGCCGCCAAGGCTGCCTCACCCGGCTGAATATTGAAACCCGCTTGTGCAGGGATGGCAGCAGGCGTTAGATGCGGGTTAAGGCCTCGCCATGTGCATGGGTAGGGGAGGTTGCACCACCAAAAAGGTGTCAGAGGTCTCCAGTTAAGCCCGGTGGCGTGGGTTTCTTCGCTGTGTCCTAGAAGACACCGAAAGTACTCAGAAACATCAGCCACCACCCCCCTGCGCCCTGCACGATGTTGGAGGTTCTAGAAAAACCCTGATGCCCAAAGAAGAGCGAGCGATTAAGCTACGACATCGCACCACTGGCCACAGAACGCACTATTCTTTCCCAATGTACCGTAAGCCACATAATTGCACCTCAAGTCTGTTTTAATGAAGCATAATCCAAGCCTAATCTTGAATCAATATAGCAGAGAGTTGGGCGCGTTGGTTACTGACTAATCAACTCATTCTTCTATCGAGCTTTAACACTGGACTAGAAAGAAAAGACGAAACACAGCGTGTGTTTCTTCTTTTCTTTCTTCGCCCAGTGGTAAAGTTCACTAGAAATATGAGTTCATTTTTCTCGCTTAATTTTTAAGTCACGCTAATCCGTCTCAAATAATTGTTCTGTCCTTGCTGGTGATTATAATATCTCTAATCAATCTATTCACTATCTTAGTACTTCTTAAATTTATATTTTTCCATTTTATTTCCCCTAATCTGTCGAACTTCATTTGATATCCATTAGTGTCAATGAATATTCTATCAATAATTATCTCTAATACATGGGTCGCAGGCCCTGGTTCGCTTCTAGCATGGTCATTCCGCCTTTTTTCGAATACACAATAAGGCTCATGTAATCTAATCTGCTCTACACTTTTGGTTGGGAATTCTGAAACAGATCGTCGCTTCAAAGTTGTAATTTTTAGGCACTGTTTTAAAGACTGTGAATATCGTTGTTGTGAAAATTTGTTCATACATTTTTGTGTTGCTATAAATGTGAACTTCAATGTAAAACTGTATCGAACGTTATGCTGAGCAAGTTGGCATCAAACTTAAAAAAATTACACCCGTCTCCTCGTAGGGAACCATGAGTAGGATGCGGAGCGTCATGGGGGTTTCCGTTATGTACGTTAGCCAAATTTGGTGGAAATGTAGTGAACCCCGTAATGCTCATATATCCTACTCATGGCTCCCTTCGGGGAGATGGGTGTACTTTTCCTTATTGCATGCGTATATACGCAAGTGAGACGAGATTGAAATGGTATCTAAAGGTCTTTATGCACGTCTGAGTCAAGCGCAAGCACAACCGGAGCTGTTCTTGTTGTTGTTGTTCCTCTTCTATGGCACCTACCCACGTGGGGTATTGGCCAAAGAAACGGTGGTGTGCGGACGCCAGATCACCGTTGACGCCGCGGGACATACCCCCGGGCATAAGACGCTCCGCATCTAAAATAAAGCGTCAAAACGACGGAGACCAAAACAGGTCGATGGGACGAGTGCTCACAGCCAAATAGTTTGTTTAAAGAAGAAAGTTTATGATTCATGGAATATAAAGCTCAGTACACTACAGGTGGCGCAGCACCTTCTTCTTCTAGTGAATATGGTACAATAGCTCCAACCTGTTTTTCGTGAACCCCCTGGCGTCTTACAAAGCCAATCTACGCATTTATTTTTTAATGGAGAGGCCTCCAACACGTTGTGCGCCACCGCTTCTTTGCTGCGACCCAGCACTTCCAATCTAAACATCAAAATCACACAGCTGCACACAAGGCAGCCCGTTAGAAGATGCGCTTACCGATTATTTGAGATCACAAATAGGACCTTTCCTCCGGTTCTTTTTATGCTCTATTTTGTTATGTACAATATACGGGATTTTATCATTGCATCTTAAAGAACGCGTTTCTGGCAGCCCTGTTCTGAAGACATCTGCTAAATTGTATCTTGATGTAATTTGAATAGGCTGAGGAAATACCAATTGAGTTATTTGAACTTGGCGTCATGGCACACACGGTCGTTTTCCAGTTCTATGGAAAGAATCCGGAAGTATTTTCGTAAACGTATTTTAGCAGAGGAAGGTTTGCAGTGACTGATGGCGCTTTCCCCTCTTCAACCATACAGAAGAAAATACCAGAATCTCAGTGCAAGTAAAAGCTACTTACATTTACTCTACGCAATCTCATAACTGGGCGCTGGGAACTATGCATACTGCCTGACGAATAAGTACGCCCTAAAAAGTGTTTGATGTGATTGTATCTTTCCATTTGTAGTGGTGTATTTATTGACGCAGGTTGAAAAGTTCTTTTTCCAAATTCGTCCACAGGTATTAGTAATCACTAGAGACAAGATACCAATGATCACTTAGTAGTTTATTATTCGCGTACATTTGTAATACATCTGCGGTAAAAGCTTCATTGCTAGCCCCGCTAGCCCTCTTTCGCTTATATTACAAGCGTATCAGTCGTAGAAGCAATCAAAAACTAACTATATACAATGTAAGCAAAGCTATCGAAAATTTTTTGGTCGTAAATCTTGATCCGTCCGGTGGCTTCGCCTCTTTCTCTAGATTACTTTCTTTTCGTGGTACAGGGCTTCCTTGTGCTTATAACAAACGCTTCTAAGGGTAAAAGGTCCGAAATTCCGTCTTTGCTAGACAAACCTCCCATGGGACAGCGTTCCGTAGTAGCCTTTCTGACAGACGGAGTCCGAGAAACATTAGCGGCTACCGGAAGAGCCGAGGACTAAACACAGAGGAAAGATATTAATCACAGTTTAGGTCACAGTTCGCTCGTGGTCACTCCATTCGGGTCCGCTGGGGGGGACCTGACACGTCAGGCGGACACAGCCTCCCAGATTTCCTATTTGTTATTTTTAGCTTTGGTTTCAGAGGCAGCGCGCCGGCGAATGAAACAACAGCAGCTAATCGCAGTGATGTATGGAAGACACAGCGGGAGGCTTTTAGAGGAAAGACGGTGGCCTGGTTCTGGTGCCTGGTTGTGTGTGCCTGCTCCTGAAGAACATTTGTTGGGGACCCTTCTGTTCGTTAAAGAAACAGCTAGATTCACAGGCCGAGGCATTATTAATCGAGAAATTCGGAAGGGGAGGTTGGGGTTTCGTAGCCGCTCCTAACAGGGAAGGAGGGAACGAAAGAGAAGAACATGCTGATATCGCTTCCAACAACGGTTTTTTAACATAAAATAACACTTTTCCGTGGCATCGTTCGACATCTTTTCGTTTGCGTTCAGATCAAAATAAAAGAGTAAATGCCTCATCAAACCGAAGCAAAGTCAGAGGCATAAGAATGCAACACTTCAGATGTGCATCAGCGGAACCAAAGCCTACAGCCCATTTGAAAGGAGCAAATAAATAATGGCATCCAGCATCGAATATTACAATACAGGGGAGATAACACATCGTTCCCCACGACGCTTATGTGGCGCTTAATGTGGCCTTGTCGGGATATTCGATGAAAGAGATCTATCCCACCCTAAACATGCAGGCAGCTTTCATCTAAAATCACTGCCTTTCAAAGCGGAGCCTTTTTGCCTCAGTTGAATTATTAACCCTTGCCTCACAGGATTGCACAACATGTCCAAACATGCCCTTATGTCCAAACAGTGTGAGCAGAGCTCACAATACAGAAATTATTTCTCTGTCAGGAGGAGTGCTGGTCCTGTCTGGTTCTTCTCTTTGTGTTCTTGTTTTACCGTGCTGTTTCCAAGCCACATCGCAACAGCAACTCGCCTAACTCTCACTCACACTTCTCCCAGTTTGTGTTAACTGAGGAACAGAGACTTTCTTTGAATGATTTGCTGTGCAGATGACGGTCTTGCTAACGGTCTTGATGACTAGCACATCAAATGCTCTTCGAAAGTGTTTTTTATTTAATGTTTAACAATCGAAAATTGCCATGGTGCTGAAACAAAGGCTAATTTAATAGTCGCCTCTATGTAATAGTCGACTCTAGCACCAAACGGCAGAAGCCGCAGAAAAACATGCAACTATACATTGCAACTATTGATATTGATGTCATTTTGAGGAGTCATTTTATTCTATTGGGATCGGAGCTAATCACAAGATTGCACAAAAGTGTGATTCGGGCTTATCCAATAAACGTGCAGCTAGCTGCTAGCGTTAGCGCTGTGATGTTCCTTTTGAATTCTTCATCCCTGTAAATTCGTTCTATGAGACCCAACATGAACCAAAAGGACTTAGCCGTAACTTCCACCATTGCATAAGAACTCGGGTGGTGGATTTTGGATCATGACGGAGTTGATGACGGAGTTAGGTAACACGACTATTCCTCTTAAAAAAGATTCTGCGTACGCCGATTGATAAAAAGAGTAAGTAACCGTGTGTATAATGAGAGATTCAGAGCGGTTATATATCACGAAAAAGAAAGAAAACCACTGAAAATCAATGAAGAGCAAAAGCCTCAAAACGTGCGCCGGGGAAGACGTTAACGCCGGCACAAAGACACGAAACCTGTCAACGACGGATGACGGTGTGGGCCACGTTTCCACGGGCGGGAAACAGCGATCTGAGTGCGGCACGCGGCCACTAAAAGAAAGCAAAGATTGGGGAGAGAAAGAGACCAGAGCGCTGCCTCGATGCGACGCGATGGCCATCAGCGGAAGTCAGGACTCTTCGTGCAAGTGTTGTAATTCCCGGTTGCCCAAAAGCAGGTATCGTAAAACTGGCTATGGAAAAAGTAAGGAGCAAAAGTAGTCACAAAATGAAGAGCACATCCTATTAAAGTGCCTCAAGTGGCTGTAAAGTGGCTTCAGTGGCTACTCGCGATGATCGCGCTGAGTTTAGAGCTGTTTTGAACGAAAGCAATCGATGGGACGTAACCGAATACCACAAACATTTACGTTGTTAGCTAAGCTTGAGGGGGAACAGGAGAATTGTTCCACATTAGGGAGTAGTTGCTTCATGAGTACCAAGGGCATTTATCTTGTTTAAATATTGTTTCTGCCTACTGCATCCACTCAATTGGCTAGGATAACTTCGCTTATTCTAATTAGTACTGTGATCAGTTTGTGCAGTGAACACCATAGCACACAGCCGTTAAGTGTTTAAATGTCTCTAAAAGCAGTCTCCTGTTTGAGCCTCCTCCATGGTTGCAATGTTTCTTTTTCAGTGTATCTTCCTGGAGCGACAAGCATGGATGTAACTTTCTTTTCTAAGGAAAAACAACATTGTGAAGTATTAAAATAACTTTTATGCAAAAGTAAACCAGTAAGGATACAAAACTATACACAGAGAGGAAGAGACTAATAAAATAAAACAATGCATCCGGGAAAACACGGAACATATCTGGTAGTTCCGGAATGTAAAATCATCTCAAACGTTTTCTCTTATGCTGGCGAGTGCCCCCGGGGTACTCGATAGTATAAGCTAAATTGCAGTCGTCTGCAGCATAATTTTAATAAATGTACGCTTTGCGAAATTTTTATGTCCTCCATTACACGACGCTTTTGCAAACCCCTTCTTTTCTATGCCCTTATTTAGGGCTTCTGCCGTCATGGCGCCCTCACCACGTTTATTTAAACTGTGCGTCACCAGTCTGAACAAACCATTTTTAGTCCGTTTCTTTTATCTGGCTTGCGTTGTACCCAAGTACGATTTTTAAAACTCCATACTAACTTCTTTACCACAAGCATTAAAACAATTAACCTCGTTTCCCATTTGAGCTGCCCAGACCAGAGTTTTCTTTCGAAGGGCTTCGTCAGCCCTCGAAGAACTGCCCCGCTGGATAGCGGAAGGGGTACTCCTTGTTTGTATACAACTGTTGGCAGTGACAGATGACTTACAGGTGAGCTCTGATCATATTTTGAGTGGCACACCGGTTACGAACTGGTGCGTCACTAGTCGATCACCGGTGCACGACAGTGAGCCACACTTTTGTTACTCACCTTTGGTGACTTTTCGGCCACCCATGATTACCACAGGGGTCTTCAGTTGGTTCCAAGTAGGTCCTGAGCAGAGTCAAAGAGAAACGCCGTACTACAGCACTAAGAGCGGTGAACAACTTTGCGGGGCCTACGTGCTTGAGTTCGCTACGAGAGTTTCAGTTATCCCACATTTGTCGCTATAAATGGCGAACAGGCTAAGAATAAATTTTTATTCTTGTGGAGTGCTCAATTACGAAATCTCCTACCGAGTGAAATTACGAGGAACTTACCGAGTAGGTCGGCCGAAACGCTATCATATTTCAACGACATTTGTGAATTGTAGCAAATGAGTAAATTGGGTTTTTCTTATTTGGGCAATAAAAAGTCCGGCAAGCTGAGTGGAGCTATGCCACGGCTAGACCCGTCCAACATATTTCAGCTTTACTGCTTTGTGAGTGATTGTCGTGGCTGATTTTGACTTTGTTTTTTTTACAAGCATAAATAATTTTGGTTGGTTTTTGTCAAAACCAAACTGGGTGTTCTTTTATTTAAAACTGCGGTTGTGACCCTGGGTCAGATAATTGGTGCTTTTTAATGCCCCTAATGTTTGCATTGCGCTGATCAATATTTATATTTAGGGGGTGCAGGAATACTGCCATAGGTGTTCCAGCAGTTCCTTGCTACCTTTACTACGACAGGAATAGCGTAAAGGTATTAGGTAGCGTATAAGCTTTTCACCCTGGATCCGTGAACCGAGGAGGATATGTTCAAGACAGTCCCGAAATTGTCGTTAATAGTTGATTTGTACAGCCGGGTCTATGACCCTTTATTGGTGAAATGGAGTAGCCGGGCGCACATTCGCTCCCAACCTCTCCAATCAATAAACCAGTTAAACCACATACACTTCGTCCGTACTGCTACAACATAAGGATTTTGTTACGGTATGGTTCTGCGAGCTCAAGCCGGTTTTCGAATCTAAAGGCAAGGAAGAGGCGCTAAACCAGCTTGGGAGCATCATTGTGTGCTTCAGACTTAAAAACAAAAACTCACAGCCGCTTTTTGCGACTAGACGAAGCGTCGGGACTACTTTTCAGAGAAGTAAAAAAGAAAGCGGTTTACGGGTACTTAGCGTATCTCTTACTCGCCAGTGAGAGTTTGTATACCTTGGGCTCCACTTTCTCTGACCGTTTCTGCTTGTGTTTCGGCTGTAAGGTGTTATTAACGCTCCAAAAACCAGTCCAGATACAAATTAACCCAGCATTTTCTCTTTACGCGTGTTGCAGTAATTACCGCGCTGTCAGCATGCGTAATCAAGGCTCTGGCCAGTAGCACTTTTCCTGTGTGCCCACACTCATAAGGGGTGCAAACATTTTGTACACTGGGTTTCAGTTTTCCCCCTTTCTTCATCCTGCAAAGTTACCTGGGGAAAGACGTTGTGCTTACGATGTGGACAGTGGGTTTAATAAACAACAGCTTTGGGTGAAGCCTTCATCCACGACTCCTTTTTTCTACTCAAATTCCGAGGGATTTTTGTTTGTTTGTGGTTTATTATTTAAGCGTTTGTTTTTCCACTCGGCACACATGATGATAGTAATTATATGCTGGATGAGGGAGGATGCATTTGATATTTTCATCCGCTACTTCAGAATCTGTATTTTTTCACCACTTTCACCCACTCACTCAAAACCACACCAGACGCTTCTTGACTTGTGAAGTCCTCTTTTTATAAAAAAATTAAAAAAGAAGTGCATAATTTATAGCTGTGAATGACCAGAATCAGTCCCAGTTATGGTTACATGAAATGCCATGCTTTGCGATCAAATTATCATGCACCAGGGCTGTGACGCACGGCAAATTCAACATGTATCTCTGAGGATACTTTAGGAAGCACACATCTTTCGAACGCTGCACAGACCGTATTCTACAGAACTCTTGATTTAGGGCTAACGAATCCCGTCGAAGAAGTCCACCAAATTCATTTTGACCCCACTGTACTAGAAGACATTTTGACCTCACTGTTTCTAGAAAGACATAAACCTCGGATTGGCTGCTCCGTCTAGTTAATAGGTCAGGGTGACATAAAAAGCGAACCCGCCGCAAAGCTGCTGCGCTCCGCGCAGTCAAGTTAGGCAATGGGCCGCCTGGTGCCGCGCGAGAAAACCCAAAGGGGAACTAAATAAATGCAGAACCGCCAAAGACATGGACGTAGGGCCCCCCCCCTATGATTCTGTGAAAAAAACCGCGGCTCCCTTTTCCCTTTTCAATACCTGAAATACTCACTCTCTGCACCCAACAAAAAGGAAATTATTGAAATATAGTTTTTTTGGGCGTCAGACAGCGATAATTATAAATCTCAAGTTTCTTTCCACCCGGCAGCATACTTATTTTTCCAAAAGGGGGTCTTCACGTGCCTCCCAGAGACTAATCTTAAGAAAAAAGAAAAAAACTCGCCAACAAAAGTATTTTCTTGCTTCTTTGGAAAAAATCAATATTTTTTGAAGTAAAAGGGACTTCATCACTGTAAATTTTATAGATTTACATCATTGGCAAGGAAAACAAAGAAAAACAAAAAAAAGAAAAAATTTGTATTTTGCACCACATAGTCTTATTTGGCTGTGAAGAACTGCACTCTGACAAGCGGGAAGAATGCTACGCATTAGTTGACAAAATTTCCAAAAAATTGCAGGTTTTTTTTTTTTTTGTAGAAAAATGCTCAAACTCCAAAAGACCTAACGTAATAAAGTACTGCAGGCCCTGCCGTTTTTCTATATTGCAGTTTAAAGAAACATCACATTTTTACTCGGTGATGCGCGCCGGAAAGAAGGCTAAACTAGCGATGGGTTTCTCCTGCGGCCCTTCGAAATGTGGTTTTTCAGACATATACTTTGTACTGCCGCAGAAATTTTTTTACATGGTAATTATATAAAAAAACAATGAAATAGTATCACATTTCGTTTGCGGTATTACGGTATATTTAGGGATAACACGGGAGGTTGGCCAAGCATTTCAGTAATGGTATCCGAAAGAGGGAGACAACGTCGTACGACAAAGAAATTTCTTTGATGATGATGATAATGAGATGACAGTGGCGTACCCTGAGTACGTGTCCCTGAAGGCACCGTGTCATCATCGTGCAGCGAATGAATGCTCCGCCTTGCAGACTACAAATTTTCTAGAAATATTATTGTGCGTGGTGCATGGGGTGATGGGCTTAACACCTTCTGTGTCAACAAGAGGGGTGAAACTATGCAGCCCACGCTAGACCGACACTGACGTTACGCAATTAATTCTAATACTCTCGCATTCACTACTTCAGAAGAGGTGCTTAGGTGTCCTAAAATTTTTCACTGCTCACTGTTCGAAAAATCCACGCCCTGCTGTTTCGAAACTAATTTTCCGGACCCACTGTCGAAAATTCATTTTTACACTAAGGGCACAGTTAGCGTTCTTATGACTTGTTGCTTCCGAGCACACTCGCTTGACGCTTCTGCATGCAAAATGGTTTATCTAGCACGTGGACACAGGCCAATATTCGGATTAGTTAGCTACACAAGGCAGGCTATGTTAAAACTCTCTGAAGACGGAAGTCTGCTAACGGGCTCTGAAGGCGAAAAACTAGCGACACCTATTAACAACTTTGCTGCGACATCCGTATTAACGTCTGTTTGTTTCGCCTTTGTTTTTTGTTTTCTATTGCAAATTACTTCAACCATTATCTTTTCGGCTTCACCATGTTTGCGTGTCTTTCTTCGCTTTTTTTTTTTTTTTTCTTACGGCGCTAGTTATGTCAGCTAGCAGACTGGCGCACGCCACTGCTTCCCTAGCGTCAGGGTTGGGCAGGGCTGGTGTGTACCTGTTCTACCCACGTTCCATCGCGTTCAGCTGCCACGCGGCATGCACTGCTGTACAATTTTACCTTTACCCATATAAACTGCTGTGAGTTTTAGGTGAGTGGATGCATTCTCCCTGAGAAATCTTGATTCCGGCCAATCCCTGGGCGCTGTGTTCCACGAAGAAGGAAACAACGGCAACAACTATGTTTTACCGCTGCAATGGGCCGGCTAAGGGTACTAATTAATGAGTAGTGGACTCTGAATCACAACGAACTTTCATTTCGTCCTATTTCTTTCTAGAAATAAATTAGTATTTTGAGTCTTCACAAATTTGAATAAGTGATTTAGCCCTGACAAGTCCCGCCTTGTGGGTAGGTGCCAAAATTTTTAAGTGCATCATCATCATCGCCATCAAGCCCAGTTGTTGCGCACCAGGAGGAAATTGAGGAGAGTGGAGTTGAAAGGTCATCGGATCACACATGCGTTCGAATTACATTTACACTGGCCATTTCCTTAATCAGACAACAACAACTGCAACAGATTTTCGTACAACGGCCACTCAAGGCTCTAGCCTTAATGAAGTAACCGCATCAATAGTATCCTGTGAGCTATCACAGCCTCTCTGTGCTGCGAGCTCGGTATTGAAAATATGCGATGTCTTGACTTTTAAAGAGCCAAAGTAACTGTAAAGACGGTGTCGCTGTACTGCACAGTCACGCTCTACACTTATGTTCCAAATGCAACGAGTACACCCCGTGGTGGTTGGTTGGTGAGTATAATTTCCTGCATCGAGTTCGCAGCGATCACGCCCCCGCGATGATGCGATTTTGGACATTTCTTTTGATTTCCTGTTCCGATGATTCGCGGAAGCAACTTTTATGATCAGGCTTCCCTGGTGCTGTCGGTGCCCTCATACACACGGTGCCACCAGGATGCAACCCTATTAAGTGCGAATGCACTTCTTAAGCGACCCTGAATCACGCGTCCACCGCCGTCCGTCTGTCCGCACCACATACTCACTTAGGGCGATTGGCCAAGAAGAGTTCCTAATTTCTCTAGCACATACCCACTTAGGGCGATTGGCCAAGAAGAATTCTTTCGCATCACCCATGCATTCCCACTTCCCCATCGACGACTGCTGCTTCGCCAGGAGCGGAAGTCGGGGCGAGTACTGCGGCGTCTACCTCGTCGGTCACGTCTACGCGAACCTCGTGTCGCACGCCGTGTCCACCTCGCCGGTCAGGGACGAGTCGCCGTACAGTGCCGTCTACACCGACGCGTACTCGGGCGACGGAATCGTGGTCGTCACCCTCTACCTCGCGCCAAACATCTCGCGCGACGACGTCGTCGAATACGTGGACGCGGCGATGGAGAGTGTGGCCAGGCGCGTAAAGCCCTCGGACCCGGTCGTGGTTGTTGGGGACTTTAACGTGGACGTGCGAAAGGGCGGCGAGTGGTTGATGGAATACATGCTCGCCAACCACTCCATGACGTGCCTACCGCTAGAGGCTCCCACCACCATCAACGGCAGCTACATCGACCTGGCCTTTGCGAGGAACTGTCTGATACGCGCGGTCTTGCAACAACTCTTGACCGTACATTTCAGTGACCACAAGGCGGTCATAATGACCGTCAACTACAACGACAACACCAACAAGTGCTGAATAAAGAATACTGTCGTTTCACTTTACTTGCGTGTGTGTGTGATCTCCTCGAACATACACTTTAATTCACCAAGATTTCCAAAGAACGACTAACGGGGTGTCTGAATCCCCACTTGATCACGCGGGGGTGTTAAATGCAACTAACGGGCGAATCCCAAACACAGTTCAAATAACTCCCCCTCATAGCATCACCCGTGCATTCGCACTTCCCCATGCGGGAAATGCGGGTGAATTTTTTAGAAGTGCTGCAGCTCTGCTTCGTTCTCATTTTGGAATTGCAATAGGAAGGGGGGACAGCGCGCACGCAGTCCCCCCACTACCAAAAATTATTTGCCCCATCCGCCCCTGTTAGGGGTAGTGGCAGGGGTCAACACGAGCGCAGTGCAATGCTCGCCCTGCAAATGCTCGTGCCTCGCCCTGGGAGCTCGCCCGTCCTGACCAGCGAAACTCCGGCATCAGGTTAGTATGCATTCAATTGCCCTTCATTTCGAGGCCACTAGGTACAGCCCAGATAAATGCGCCAGGGGCTTCAGTGACATTATTAAAAATTGCAAGCCTCAAATCAATTGCTTGCTTTCAGATCACGTTTTTCTTGATATATGTGCAGTGCTCATCCAGTTTTTAAAAAATCTTGCGGTAAACAAAGATAACAGTCCTTAAAATGCGGAAAAGAAGCTCGCAGATGGAGTAGAATACGCGACTGTGCTGGCACGAACGCGTCTTCCTCCGGCTACGCCGTTGGGAGCGAGCTGTTTGCCGGCAGCCAAGGCAAGGTAAAATTGAACTCGTCCGATAAGAAGCAGCTGTCATGCACAAAAAATTTAGTGCTATGCCGCTGCCAACACCTCAGTGACAGATCGGCGTGAATTCAGCCTAATTTGAGCTACCGTCGACTATTTGACAGAAGAAGAAGAAGATCGCTTTGAAAGCTGCCTTGTATTTCGCCTATTCTTTTTGCGATAATTTGCGAGGTTTGCCATCATTTCGACAAGAACACCTGCCTCACCACGGAGGTTTTCTCCATATGACGCTCCCGGCGTTTCCTCGGAGAGCCGCCACCGTGAAAGGTCCTCGCAGATCGAGTGACGCCGGTACCAGGGGATCCTGACATGGTTCCCCTGCCGAGAAGCGCCTCGCGGCCTCAATGGAGCCCTCACCGGTCATCGTTGGCGAAGAGAATACGTTATGTTACTTCTAAAGGAGACAATGCCAGTGAAGCTACTTCTAAAGGAGACGATGACATGATTGTTGGTGGCAGCGAACTTCGCGTAGAGATGACTGACGTCGATGAGGAAGGCTTTACGGTCATGAGCCATCGCAAAAAAGCGCTCAGTCGGCATACCTGTGCTTGTGTCCCCGGCGAAAAGTGATCAAGACCTCAGGAAGGTGAACCCCATAGTCATATTCCTCAGCCTTCAACTTTGCTTGGGAAAGCGATTAATCGCAGCAGGTTCACTGCTCAGGGTGCCTTGCTTCTCGACGTAGCGACGGAAAAAGGAGGTGAATGGTTTTGCTGCGAAGCGACTAGGTAGGAGGAATCACCATTTCTGCTCGACTCCCACACTTCTACGTGCAGAACACATGCATCATAAAGGGTGTGCCCAAGTGGTATATGGAGGAGGACCTACTGGAAACCTCAGGCCTCAAGGTGTACTGCACGTGAGAAGAATTCCGCGTCGTAGTGGCTCGCTGATGAACGAAAGGAAGACCACTCCGGCTGTGGTATTTTCGTTCGCGCTGAACACTGAACGGCCGAGAACCATCAACCTTGGATTTACAAGGCATGAAACGTACCGACTACAAGGAGACGCCTCCTCGTTGCTTGAAAGTGCCAGCATTATGGCCAAGTGGCGAAATACGATCAGCGCTGTAAGCGATGTGCGGCCCGCATGACTTTCGGAAATGCAGTGTGGGTTTCGATTGTGCCAACTGTAACGGCGACCACCCTGCAAATTACAGCGGCTGCCCATTTAGAGTGAGTGCTCTGTACAGGAGGAAAACGTTCATCGAGGGAGCAAAATCCTCTCCAGCACTGTTTACACCTCCCGACAAAGACAGCTTCCCGGCTCTAAACGCACAGGAAGCCAGCAATGAACCCAACACGACGGAAAATCCGGCAAGTCTCAACCACCGGAGTCACGAAAGCCCCCTCCTCGATCACCTCATCTCAGCGTGGACTTCAAGACTGCGGAAGTTGAACGGGGACGTGAAAAATATGCCAACATCTTGAAGGAGCGCCGTGTTCATTCTATGGAAACTAAGATGGAGGACGGTAGGAATGTTATACGAGCCCTTTTTGCAGCCCTCCGGCCTCACCTTGCTTCTATGGCCACAAGCTTTTTAAAGACCTTTGTTGAGACCATTCTTAGCTTAGAACCAGTAATATTGGAATTTTCTGCGACGCTCCTGCCAGAGCATGATGTCTCTGCTTAAGCAACCGGTGGCCACAATGACAAAATCAGTGCCCTTAATTATGCAATGGAATTGTGCTGGGCTTACCTGTCGATTGGCTGAGCTAAATCTATTCCTCAAAGAGTCACCTATACTGATATTGGCTTTGACGGAAGCCGGATTATTAGGGAAAAGATCACTTTCCGGTTACGTTCCTCATAAAAATTCCAGCCTTCCCACTTTTCCACGTGGGAGCGCCGCTTTGTATGTTCGACGTGAGGTTCCCCACGCTGTAATATCTGTTCGGGACCTTTGCTCAGACGTCGTTGAAGTTGTGGTTGTGAGCTTGCAAATAGGCTACAAGAAATTGAGCATTGCATCACTTTACCTCCCACCACGGAAAAAAGGGTTTGGTGTGAAGGCGTTCATGAAGCAACTCTGTGGCCGTTGCCCAGCCTGCGTATTATATGTGGATATTTTAATGCGCACCATCCGCTGTGGGGTGATAAAGCGACAGACGCTCGAGGAAAATATATGGCAGACGGCATTGATAGGCTGGACCTGTGTTGCAAACGATGGCACTCCAACCTTCTTCAGGCCTCCTAGTGCTGCTAGTGCCATTGACATAGCCCTGATTTCCACTGATATTCAGTTAGGGGGAGAGTGGCCCAGACCGAATGGGTAGTGATCATTACCCTATCTTTATTGACGCAGCAGGATATCGACTACGGGCTTCTAAGATTGTCCACGTTGTCAACTGGGACAAGTGCCGATCGGAATTAGAAGCGGCTTCTGGCAACCTATTAGACACCATGACAGCAAGCAAGGAAGCGGCGACTACGCTGCTCAAGATACCGAAGCACTTCCCGGTCCCTGACTTAAAGCTCAAAAACCTCTTTGGTCACGAAGAAGGGCGAAGCGTCAGCTCACGCGGAAGAAAGATTTGGCATCGAAGACGACTTTCAATAGATTAAATTCAGCCATTCGGCGTTACACAAATAAACTCTGGCGAAACCAATGGGTGGCATTTGCGCAACATTAAGTGTATTTACTCCATCGCCACGTATCTGGGGAGTAGTGAACTCCCTTCTTGGCAAAACTCGCCCTGTCAAGCCGTTTCTGGCAATCGGCCTAATCAAAGGCAAGAGTTTACCATCTCTGGCTGAGGAGTTCGCTGACGTGTACGCATCTTCGACATCACCATGCGTAACAGACGTGTCACTGCAATTACGCACTAGTGCATCAACGGCTTGCGCATGCTCCCTCGTTTCAGCAATGGATACCTCATTCACGCTGAGGGAGCCTCAAACGCTTTATACATTTTTAAGATACCAGCCCGGCTACACTTAAAGCGTCCTTTTGAGTGGGCGGTTCTCCCTCAGCCCATGGGGCGCAATGAGGGCGGAAGGCCTGGGACCCCTCCTCAGAATTTCAGGGCCATTCAATGCTTCCGAGTAATGCAACATCATTACGACAAGTCTGCTCCCCTACGTCTTAGATGCCCGTTCACGAACGGGTGCTTCATCCTGCAACAGGACCGAAGCCCTGTCCACACTGAACGAGCTGTGAGCGCACTGCTCAAGGACCACACGATGCGACAGCTGTGGTGGCCTCCGTGCGGGGCAGACCTAAATCCAATAGAAAATTTGTGGGGGATTATGAAACTGAACCTGGGGTAACGAAATGACTGCGGGCGCACGGCGGACGGCGTTGGCAGGCAGTGGAAGATGAGTGGGGGCGCCTGCGCCCCCGTCCCGAAATCATAAAGTCACTTTATGAGTCGCGCCCCCGACGCATTAGTGAAGTTATACAAAACGACGCAAACTTCACACACAATTAATCAGGGGAACCACTCGGACAATCACTGATGTTTTTTTGTTCCGAAGCGGATGAACCATCGGTATTTTCAGTTCTTGATATCAACTCTGTGTTCATCGCATAACGACCAGCACTGCTTCAGTCATGTGTGAATCTTTATCGCAGCCTTTCTTCAACGCCAGTTTGCGTTCCAGTCAATAAAATGATAAAAAGAGCGCCGAACGAACATTTTCAGATGAACGCACAGTTACGCGGCATCAGCGCATGCCGCACGCTGCCGGCTGCTGCCAAGCATCACGCCGCTCGGTAGGCGCGCCGCGCAATGCGCCTCCGCGTGTCGCATTCGAGAGGAACGAAGCGCTGCAGTCGAATCAAATAGAGAGAGAGAAAAGAAAATGGAAAGGCCGAGAGGTTCTCCATGCTTAGAGCCCGAATTGCTACTCGACACTGTGGAAGGGGTGTGCAGGGGATGAAGAGAAAGCAAGCAAAAAAAGGGGAAAGGAGAAGGGCCACGCACACTTCAGTCCCTTTGCGGGCACTATAGTCTTTCGGCTAAGCCTGTTTCCTTCATAAAACGCAAAAGGGCTTTTGTTGCCTTCTGCGAAGTCGACTGTAGGGTTCCGTGCCCTAGAATAGTCTCTAGTGTGAATGGTTGATTGTCCAATCGGTTGAGCTGGGCGGCCAAAACACGTCTTTTTTGATGAATACTGCGGGCAACGACAAAGCACATGTTCGATTGTCTCTTCAACCTCGCAGGCGTCGTACTGGGCACTACTGGCCATCCCGATGAGGAAGGAGTAGGCTTTTGTGAAAGCCACTCCCAACCACAGTCTACAAAGTAAAGTAGACTGTGATCGAGACAGCCCACATGGAAGACGGCGTTGGAGTAGAGGGTCCTGGTTATGGAGGCGCGGATGCACAAAGTCCGGTGTATTCCATTGAGTAATGGAGGTCCTCCGCGCGAACTCACGAAGCAGCCTAGCGGCATCAGTCCTTGCAAGCGGAAGCAAGATGGTCCTTTCACTGTCATGGCCTGTCCGGGCAGCTGCATCAGCCGAAACATTGCCGGTGATTCCACAGTATCTTGGCAACCACTGAAATACAATATTATGGCCCTTTATGACAGCCTGGTGTAAGAATTCTCGAATTTCTGACACCAGTTGGTGCAAAGGACCGTAGCGTAGGGCTGCTCGGAAGCTTTGCAGGGCGCTTTTGGAATGGGTAAAAATATACCATTTTTGTGGAGAAGCTTCCATGACGTATTGAAGAGCTTCATGGATCAAGGAAACGGACATGCGCATACCTTAGGCAGGGACGCATGCGCCCTTTGCTATCTTAACAGCAGGCGCTGGGCCGGAATGTGCCGCACCGATAGTTTTTGCGCACCGCTTTTTTGGTCCGGTTTATTTTGTGGCCGCCAGTACAGTGCCCACGGATTGAAACGGGACAGTGCGACCGCATGGCCACCGGTACATGCAGCGACGCCCGTGGACGCCCGTGGAAGCTAGGTGTTGCATTGTGGTATACCGCGAGGATGAGAGCGTGTTCACCGTAGGCTTACTGCTTCCCGTTGCCAATGAGCGGGACTGTGGTTCCCCGCAGCGACAACGGGGTGCTGTGAGCTTGGAGCGCTGGAACGCGTTTGTGCGCTGCGGTAGTAGCCCGGCTGTGCTGCAGTCGATTTAGGGACATCGTGTGAGCGCTGTTGTTACGCGTGCCCTTCAATGCGGCACAGTAATGTTCATATAATGCGCAGCCACGCTCATCTGAATAAAAGAAGCTTCTGTACGAAGGAACAGCAAACTTTATTCCAGGATGTAACTAAAAAAAGGAAGGACGCCTTGTCAGGCCCATTCGCGTGTGGTGCGGTGCATTAGTACTTCGTCGGCTCTCCTCTTTTTTTAGTTTATATTATAGATAAAGTTGGCTGTTCCTTCGTGCAGACGCTCGTTTTATTCAGATAAGCGTGACCGTGCCTTACATGCACATTATCTGTGCCGCATCGGAAGGGCACGCGTAAGAAGAGCGCGCGAGCAGACGATGTCGCGAAATTGGCTGCGGCGCACAGACGCGCTCCTGCACACCAGGCTCGCAGCGCACCGCTGTCACTGCGGGGAACTACAGCCCCGCTTATTGGCAACCGGAGCACCAAGCCTACGGTTAAAACACTCTGATCCTCGTGGTATAAGCCAATGCAACACCTAGCTTCCACGGGCGTTCAAGAGCGGCGCTGCATGTATCGCAGGCCACGCGTTCGCAGTGTCGCATTTCAGTACGTGAGCAGTGTACATACAGCCGACATCTTTTTCTTTGCAATCGCTGCACCGAGCAATTGCTTGTTTTGGCGCGTCAAGTGCTCCTTGACGAAAATACGATCCCTTCCTCCAACCCAAGGTTTTGAGTCGTAAAACGCTGCTTCTTAGCTTTTCGAGCACGGAGTTCCGTTTTTCGCGGCGCATGAAGCGCACAACTAAGTTAGATACATTTTCCTTGGCAGTTGGCACCAGTGACAGATGTCGATATCATTTGGGGTGATTGCCTCTTCGATATTTATTTTCAGAAACAGGCTCATGAGCGTCTGCGTCAAGTGGAAGCCTTTATCTCTAGGTTGTTTGCCCGCGAGTACTGTTCTAACACATCTACTCTCTGTGCAAGCCGGTGGTTTTCCTTTTAGGGCCTGGTGCTCTTGGTTAATTCTTTGACTTTCTTCATGAGGGCTTTGATATCTGTCTTCAATTGCACTGCGTCATCGCAAGAGTCACTACAATGCTGCATGATCTCTTCAGACTTAAATTCTTCTAGGGCTTCCCTACGGAAGTCCTCCATCTCATGACTGGGGTCGAGATTATCTGCCTCAGCGTTCTTTCGATTTGCGTTGCGAGACATTGTCAAACCGGCACAGCAAACAGAGCACCAAAAAATATCCAAAAAGACTACATCGGTCGATAGGCAAGCCACAGGAATGCGGCGAAATCGCAGCGAAATGCAGAGAAACCTCGTTCGGCAGCGGTGCGATCAACAGGGAGCAAGGTTGCAGATTCACAGAAGAAATACCATGCTTACCTGCGAAGACGAAGACAGAAAATCACTTCATGCCCACAAAGCACTGCTGCCGAACAGAATGCTGGCAGTAGTGCCGGGCAAATAAGTAGACGACGATGGCGTGGCTGGCGGCCTTGCGTGCGCAGACTTCATGCTCCGAAGTGGAGTTCCAGATATCACCTGATAGCGCGGCAGTCCCGCGAAAACGCTTCGGTAACCTGCTCACTCCAACTTCCCATGTTTACCCTACCATTCTTACTACTATAAAAAGAATGTTCCTTAATGTAAGCGCAAATACCTCGTTCGGAAAGCTTAGAAGCTTGTCTAATTGGCGTCTGCTTTTGCTGGCCTTAGCCAATCGCACAGCTGCCACATATGCATCATAGGTTCTGTTGCGGGAAATCAGCTATTGGGTCGCATGGCCATTCCCGTTTTTTATAGTTATATAGCTTATTTGAGCAATGTTTACGTTAAAGTGGTGTCGGTATGATTCTAACAGGCAATATTTCGAATGAACCATGAAGGCAAAACTGATGTTTTTGTTTGCATGGCCCCTTCAAGCGCTGAAGCCATATATGTTTTTGGAATGCATAAATCACAGTTCTACGGCGCATAGCCATGTAGATACACTATTATTCTTCATAATGCGACACGTCAGTGTTTCATAATCCCGTCTTCTGATAACAGAATTGTATGTGCACATTTTACTGTAATTGCAGAGCGAAACATATTTTTCCGCCCCCTCCGTTTGCCATAGATATCCTGTTAAACATTCAAATATTCATGTTCTGTGCAAGAAACCTTAGCTAGTCTTAAGCATGAAATGCTGCTTCATTCTGACTTGCCAAGCCATTCCATTACACTTCCTTTGCCCAGCGCAATGGTTTATTTTGAATTCGGGCAATTTAAAACGCTGTGCCACCCCACTATCCAACTTCCCAAATCTGTATATTGTCAGTCAATTACTGTGCATTACCGCCGCCATGGGCACAACTAAAAAAAGAAGGTGTGTTATTTTTAACAGCCCTGCCTTTCCTGACTACCTAAAAGGGTGCAGTATATCTTGTTGGTAAAATTCCTATAATCAAGACCAGTGGCTCTCAGTTTTAATGTACCCAGAATACCCTAACTTTGCATGTTTGGAATTTTAATTGTTAACATGAAAATAAAAAGACGAGCAAGCTTTTTTACTCGCAAACCATTCCTTAATCCCCGTACTCCTAAAATTGAAATCGAGCGCTGAACTTTAACGGCAGCGACTGTTCGCACTCTCCTTGCCAGTTCAGGTTAGCCCCCATAGCTTAAGAGAGGCTAGACACAGGTTAGCAGAATACCCATTCTTGCCCAAACGAGATAAATGCACAATTCTTGTAAAATACCATGTTTATTGTGAAATGTTTCTCAGCACGTATGACTTAGAATTTTAAGAGCATCTAAAACATTCTGCTGTTGCTCCGAATTGGCGGTGTGTACTCTGGTACCAAGCTCTACCACATTCCCCTCTATTCGAAGAGAAATAACGGTTTACTTCATTTTGTTCTTTTGCTGTATTAAAGCAAATCGTAAACTGTGACACATCATTTTGTAAATGCACCGAAATTTCGTCATAGCACTCCGGAGATTGCAAATCGTCCAAATCGCTCGTCGGTATGGGAAATATTACCAAGTTTCCTCAAGGAAGTAATCACTCAGGAAGCCGCCAGACAGGCAATTTTGGCAATTGGTAACAGCGGAAGCTCGAAATACGTGTGGTTTGTCTCTGCTCAGAAAAAAAGACCGCTATTTAAAAGAACCTCTTAGACCCTCCAGAAAAAAAATGGGAAGGGAGCCTGGCAACACACAGCAGAACAACGGGAAGCAAAGCGATCCGGTCGTCCTCATTGTTTGGTGTTGCTGCTGTTGGTTGCAAGTGCTGATGCATTAGGAACGTCTGCGCATTTCTGCTTTTTCTGATAGAGCTCTCCTTTATACGTTAATCCGTTAGCCATCAAAGAGGGTTTCCTGTCGGCAACGGTTTACCTAGATAGCGTGGCAGCCTTGTTTCGAAAGCTCCGTCGCTTTCTTTGTTTCTTGACAGCGCGCTTGACGACAGAGGATTTTTCGGCGCTTACGCATTTATGGCTATGCAGTATCTGGAAAGCAGCTGCAAGGCGAACCTATTTTTTCCACAGTACAGAGATCTTCCACGTGAAAGGTTGAAGTGCATTAGGCCTCAATGCATGAACCAAAGCTATTACCTGTCTGGCACTGGAAAAGCGTTGGCTTGCCTTTTTTTCTTCTGTGGCTTTCTCTTATTCAGTGATGCACTCGGGTTAAGGTAAGCTTACTAGTTCAGTTCTTCCTAAAGATTCAGAGCAGCAGGCAAACCTCCGCTTCTGGAATGTGTGCTTGCACCAAGAGCAGAATTGATACGGATAACACGTGGCAAACCTTTAAGGGACCATCCGAAAAAATACACCTTTTTTATTTAACTGAAAGCTTTTGAAGAAAAGCATTTTTTGTCTCCTTTCTTTGTTTCATGGGAGTCATGCTGCTGCTGCTGTATGGTCGGGTGTGCCCCCGGGCACCCTTTCACTGTTTGTGTTTTGTGAACTTGCCAAACTCATTCTATCTTACACAAGTAATTGTAGCCACCGAGAATCGCCCCCGCGGTACCAGGAAAGCAACCAGCATGTCGTGGTGCGACTACCGGAAAACCGCGCGTTTACCACGCTCTCGGCGCTTAAAGCTGGTAGTAAAAGTAAGATTCTCTGGTTACTTTTATTTGGCACGAACTTTAGTTTTTCTGGCGATGCTAAGATGTCCAAGCAGCGTTATTTTATCCACCATGCAAACATCCGTTTTCCTTTGGCGACAGCTGGCACCTTTTGGGATATCTGCGGGGAAACAATTGGTCCACTGGTCGGCAACATGTGCGTTCACACACTTGGTCTCGTATCTTACCTGAGACTCTTCTTGGCGACAAACGTAATGCTAACCCGTGCTTCAGTTTGATAAAACTCGATGTGAAATGCCTACCCGGGGTCTTGCATGTCCATATTTCATCGTGTTGGAGCGACGATGTGCGAAGATCGGCCTTCCAGTCGCAATAAAATCGGCACTCGGCAGCCAATCGTTCCTATTCTTCTTCTATTTGTTTTGCACTTATTTATGTGCTCCTCGATATTTAGTTTCTTAAAAAAGATATTTGTGAAGCCACGGCGGGCTGCTCATTCCAAGGAACGAATTGCCCCTATTATGGCCCTTATCTGTGTTTTTCGCATTAGCACGCCCTGACACTTCTTAAGCAAATCTCGCAAGTGCTTTGAAAGAAGATTTGTCTATATAAGGAAATCGTCGTAATTAACTAAGCAAGTCAACTTGAGAAGAGGGAAGAGCGTGCGGTGTCAATTTGATTAGATGATACGGCTTGTTTACCTAATAAAAAATTTCAACCATGAGCTTGTGGGGTAGCGGAGACAAGAGGGCCGCCTGTGACTTTCATTTCACTAAAAAGAAGAAACTATGTACGACGAAGATCGGTGGAGTGACCCCATTTTGAAGGCATTCTTTGTCAGCATAACAAGTCAATATAAGAGCGCGTGTAAGTGCAAGTGCGCTCAGTACACATTAGCGTCATAGGGATCCCTCGTTCCCGTAAAGTAGTACTCCTAAAAGGCTCCAGCACAGCTGCCATGCGCGGTTTTTCAAAGTTACTGACGGTTGCCCTGGGCTCATGGGCAGAACTGACTTGTCAATAAGACAAAAAACACTCAGCCTGAACCGTACATGAGTGGATATTCAGACAAGATTAATGAACGGCAAATGTTTTTTTTTTAACGAGAGCTGCAATAATAGTTGTGGCCATTCAAAGCAGCTGGCAGCAGGTGCGATGCTTTTTTGTTACCTCTTGATTCACCAACGCATAAAGCGGGCTCGTTGATCAAGGGGTCTAGCGTAAAATAGTCGTAACTAATGGCATTGTTTCCTATGGGCGCCGTTTCCTATGTGTTGGCGTTTCCTGCCGTTGTCCATGGCAGCCGTTCCTACTGTGTGCTTTATTCCTTTCTTATTTCAAGAGCGGAGCCTAATTGGGGGTCGCCATGCCCGGCGATGATGGTTGTCACGCCAGTCGAAGGCGATGACTGCCACCACAGGCGAAGGTACCCCGATGGGCCGGAAGATGGCGCCATCCTCGACGGCTGTTAGTGCAAGATATCGCTACTCGGCCGACGCGGCGCATGACCGCCTTCCCTCCAGATAGACCTCCGTGGATGAACTTTGCGCAGGTACATACCACGCCAATGACGTTGTGAGCAAGTTACGCAGGGGCGGCACTTGCTCACAACGTCGTCGACCGGTTTCGCCATCGTGGTAGATTTGACCGTCGTGTGACCGTGGCTGCGCCGTATTCTTGACAACGCCTCACGTGACTCGCCTCACCCAGCTGGCCCGACTAAGCTTCGCCGACTAACGTGTTCAGCCAATAAGATAAAATGGCCGCGTTCAATGTTTCCCGCCTCCACGTCCGGCTTCGCGCATGCACTCTCCGGAGCTGCTTCACTCCTTAACACGTGACTACCCGCGTGCATGGGATCTTGGCCATTTATGAGAGCGAGGCCGAGCCATAATCTCTGAGCGTTGCTGCAGGAGCTGGAAGCTTTGAGCCGTCGTCGGGAGGCGGTGGCTCACTGACCCGCGGACTTAGCACGGCGAGCCGTTCGGCTGGGAAAACGCTGTATGCGGGATCACAACGCACTCGACGGCAGGCTTTAAACGAATAGTATAACAATGACAGCTAATTCGTCGACCAACTCGAACCAAGACTTAACCACGCTGAACCAAGCTTTTGCTTTGCATGTGCACGGTTAGCTTCGCTAAGCCACAACCATCTTTCTGTTAGTTCTTTCATGTAATCCTGGGAGAGAATTTCAGAGCAGGCTTTTGTTCCTGACTCCGAATATCTGCTACGAGGTGCGATAAACGCTGGAAAATAACCTTTAGGGTGCCGAGACGACGGGTTAGAGCGAGCGCACAAGAAACCGCTGCATGACTAGCATGCAAAAGGAATATCCAAAATGACTTACTTCACAATCGTTTCTGGACACTTGTGCAGTACAAGAATTGTTGGCTTCCCATTACAGCTTGCATTTGTGGTTTAGCTAATCAATAAATTTTCAATTATGGCTTCAGAAATGAAAGTTAGAACGTGTTTTAGCTCCCAGAAACCTTTCCCACACTTTACCCTCCATCTTCCTATTACCCCCAGATGTCCAAAATTTCTCGCTCCCAAAGGTATTGACATCCCACCAAGAATTTACGGCTGACGAGGCGAGGAATCATAATAAAATGGCCGCTATCTACTAATTAGAAGCAATAAAGGCCTACGAAACGGGATTTAGGTTCGCACACTACAGTTTTTTGTGTCGCAAACATGCCCCCTTATGTAGCGAAATATTGCGAACCATTTTCACTACGATAGGCTTTGTTATGCTACTTAATAGCGGCCAAAATCCTTTGGAAATTTATTGGTGACAGATGCAGGCATGTTCGCCTTGTGTGGACGCCAGCACACTCGTCCCTGCCGGGAAATGAGCTGGCTCGCAGGCCCCCCCGAAATTTCGGCAAACAAGCTGACCTCGACGAAGACCTCGGGCAAACGATCACGTGGAGCAGATACAGGCTGGTCACGTACAGGGAGATAATGCACCACTAGAGGCTTTGCCGCCTCAAATACCATGCCCTACACTATTCCCTTCACAGATTGCTGCCGGGTTCGTGGAGGCCAATACAGTCAAACCCCTTTTCCAACCCCATCCTCTGCCACCAATATTTCGGAGACTCATATTCAGACAGACGCAAGTGGTATTCAGACAAAATATAACATATGATATGGCATGCCCAGAGAAATCTCGCACACGTAATAGACCATTGAACATCTGCCCTCAGAGAAATGGAAGGCCTCCTTCCTCAGCCGTCACCTTACTCACGGCAACTACTCATCCAGCTGGCAGCAGAATATGCCGCTGGAGGAAGATGCCACCATCTAATGGGCAGACCAGGTGACTTCCTCCATCTTTGCCCCTTCCTTTTTTCCAAAGTTTCCTTTAAATTTCCCTTTATTCTCTCTCTCTTTGTTCCTCTTTTTGTGTCTTTCTGTCCGTGGCTGAATTGCGC